>VXAL01011454.1:351934-452745 GCA_013399475.1 Chauna torquata | reverse complement strand
GTTCAGAGCTTTATTAAACCTCTGGAGAGGTTGGGTTTTTTGTTTTTTTTTTTAAAGTTCTTCATCAATAACCAGTTTATAATATTACAAATACTATCTTGGTGTGAAAATCACTTTCAGAATCTGGAGTCAGTTTATTGTTTCTTCCATCTGGACGTTCGTTTTCCACAGAGATGAGAAGCACTGAGTGACAGAATTGTGTCTGCTTTCAGGCCAGAGCATCTTCGTGGTGCATTTGCATTCCAGTCTTCAGCCAAGGCCTTGGGAAATGTGTAGATAGCATATTACTGCAGCACTTGGCTGCTCCATTAGCTTTTCTCTTTGAGACTCTTGCGTGGTAGTTAGTGCAGCAATTTGTAGCCATATACTTTGGTAATATCCATCAGATTTATCAGATTACACAGCTTCATACTTCCTTTTTGTGAGTGGATGCAGCTCAAGCCTGTAGACAGTAATTTAAATAAGGCAAAATGAAAGCCTCTTGTTTGAGCAGCACATGTGCTTTTGCAATGACTAATGAAACCAAAGAAGAAAAGCATTATCAATTTTACTTTTAAGATATGATGTTGTGCTGGTGTGCAAGGCTTCGCGATGTTCTCAAAACTACAAACTCTGAGAAAATGTTCTCATGCAACAAATCTGATTTCGCCAATGTCTCTCTTGTGTGCTTCCAGGGACATGGGCTACTGTACAGTTTGCTTACTGAGGAAAGAAAACTTCTTGTAAAAAGGAAATTATTGAATAAATTCTGGTTACCTCAGTGAACACACTGGAGGCATTTGCCTTAACTGTATTTTTATTTTTATCTTCGTGTTTTTAGAAAATGACATCTTCCAGTGTGTGCTTATTATGGCTTGAAGCTAAGTTACCCACCTTACAAAAGAAATAGGAATCTATCTAGGTCTCTCTCTCTGCCTTGAAGACAGCAGTCTGACGATGATTCAAAAGATTTTTTTTTTTTTAAATACAAAGATCAAAGGGTTAAATTGTGCTGTTTGAAGGAGGAGAAGTATGCTGCTTGACATAATCACAAATGTCTTTTGGTGCTCAGGTGAAGATGGTGAGCAGTGAGACTTGCGGGCTGAGGAGTAAAGATCTGCAGTGCTTCTCGGCATGGTCTCTGGGCGTGCGTGCTGGTGTCCCCACACCTGCAGCATGCAAAAAGCAGGCACTTTTAAGTCCAAGCACTCCTATATGGTGAAATAAGCTTGCTGCGGGGCCCGGGCTGCAGGGTTTCAGCAAGCAGTGCCAAGAAGCCCGTGATTACAGTTTCATATTGTAAACTGTTCTAGAAAAATATCCTTGCTGCAAATCTGGCCTTGTTAAAGGTAGAGGGAGATGTGCCACCGGCTGCAGCAGGAAGGCAAGACTTCTGCCTGGGTCTTCTCTGTGCAGGGGCAGCGTGGGCAATAAGCAGCTCTGGTTTGCTTTCTTCTCTCTTCACATCTCCCATGAGGAAAAGCAGCTGGCAAATCTATATAACGTGGGTTGTGAAATGAGGTAATTCACTCCATTTTCCAGACTTGCTGCAGGAGCAGGCGTCCTTGTCCCAGCGGTGCCATTCTTTTAAAACCTTGGATAAATGTATGGCTACACTTTCCTGAATAGATGGCATTTCATTAACTGTTGGTGAAATATACCCTCGCCTAGCTGCTCGTTATACACCATAGCCTTGGAGAGAAAGGAGAAACTAAATTACGTAGATGTTTGTGGACACCCACCTGTAAGGTGGGGTGAAGGGGAATTATCAGGGCTTTGATTAACTGTGCTGTGTAAAATACTTGCTCGCATGCTCGTG
This sequence comes from Chauna torquata, assembly GCA_013399475.1. Classification (NCBI taxonomy): domain Eukaryota; kingdom Metazoa; phylum Chordata; class Aves; order Anseriformes; family Anhimidae; genus Chauna; species Chauna torquata. The sequence goes on along the minus strand of VXAL01011454.1, from coordinate 450,947 downwards.
TGTGACTCTGTTTTGTTGTGACTTTAATGTGTGCTGTTAAGCCCTATATTCAAGCAGTGCTTGAAGGATCCAGATGTATTGGAATATGATTATGTACGTAGCCTCTGTCACTCAAACTTTGATTACTTCCAATCGTTTCTTCATAAACAAATGGATTAGGTTATATGACAAGTGTATTTTGCTGTTTAGTTATGTAGTGAAAAGCTGACTTCTGTTTTTGGTTTTAACAAAAACATCTTTGAAAATATTTATTTACTTGTCATGCTTTATTACTCTAACAGCTTGTAAAGTTAACCACTTGTTGATGTCAGACAAAAATGCATAGTAGAGCTTTGATACACATGCCTAGACAGTTATACCAAAGGAAACACTAGGGTTATGTCTGGAATAAATAATTTAAATAAATGTATATGTAGTTGACAGCACAACTGTTTCTGGTTCATCTGGTAGTTTACTTGTGATTTTAACTGTGGGATTTGTACAGATGAGCATGTGAAGTGCCTGTGTGCTGGTGTTACCCGGCAGTACTGGCTGTTTTCTGTCAGCTCACTGCCTAGTGCACCTATTTCCAGGTGCGATGGCAAAGCTGCTCTTCCAGATGCTTTGGAAGAGTTCGCCACTGGCTCTTCCATACAGTGCCTAATCAGTGGAGTGACATTAATTGTCTCAGTTTCCCTGTCCCTGCTGGGAAGAGAAACTAGCTACCTGCCTCCAGCTTGCATCAGTCTCCGCTCAGCCATGGGAGTGATGCAGGCGAGGCTCATGCTGCACTCTTGTCCTGAAATATAAAATGCTCTTATTTTCAGCTTACACGACTGCATCATGTCTAGATTTCTGATGGTGCTAGCTGACGAGAGGGAGAGGATCTCTGAGAGGAATGCCAGCCTGAAATGCTTAGCGAGGAGACCGCAGGTAGAGAAATCCAAGGTGCAACGAAAGCCACAACTATTCATTGCAGTGCTGCTGAGAGAAATCCTTTCATCTCTGTTCTTTGCTCCCTAGTGGACAATATTCCCGCCTGCCAGTGTTATTTTTGGTACGGTGCTGGCAGGCAGAGGAGAGCCCTGCCGGCGTGGGCCGGGCACGTCTCCTGAGGGACAGAGAGGTCTGCGAGCACGCTGCCTTCCCCTGCTGCAGCGCAGCCTTGGTCGGGCCGCCTCTTCCAGGTGCCGCCTCGCCAGGCTCCTGCCCAGGCCCAAAATCACACTTGGCTGGCACGCCTGCGGCTCCTTGGCACTGTGCCGGCGGCCTGAATCTCCTCCTATTCCCATGTCCTTGCTGCTGAGCTAATTGCGGCAAAATCTGGGGCCTTGATTTATCAAGTGTGTTCCTGAAAGCCCTGCTGTGCAGCAGTGTAATTAAGAGCATGGCCTGACATGCTTTATTGAATAGAAATGGTTTTCCAGATGTACCTGAACTCAGCCTGGATTTTATGGTCAGCCTCTGTAGTAGAGAAGAAGGTGGCTGCTAAGTATCAGCAAACTTACCTGTGGTTTTCACAAATGACAAGATTATCATCTTTTTGTTGTAATTCTCAGCAGCTGCATTGTCTCCTGGTTTATGGCTGTGCCTTTCCAAGCATTTTCTTCAGGGAGCAAGACTGTATAAACCGCTAATGTGGCATTTGGCAGGCTTCAGGGCACAAAATACCATCTACTTAGAGGAAGAGGTGGGGAGTGGTCAGAGAAATCCTGAATGAGAGTGCCCACCAGGCGAGTGAGAACTTCCGTAGTAAGTCACAGGTCTGCCACCTCGTTGCTTGTGCCAAACATTGATTCAGCTGTTTGTTGGCCGAATTCAGGCTGGAGGCACGGAAACCTTGAAGTGAAGATATGAAGCAAAATTAGCGTGCTGGTGGTGACCAGAATGCGCCTTTATGTATTATTAAGAGTAAATGTAAAACATCATATTTTTGTACAGTTAGCCCAGAAGAAATAAATCCAAGCTCATGTAGTTCTGTCCATTTTTAGGGTGTACACAGGTTTTACTTGCTTGGTGACTGGAATAAGATTGTAATGAGAGAGAGATTTGTGGAATAAGTCAAAACACAAAACCTTTTTGAGATCTTGAACATAACAGCTCTGCAAATCTACTCAGTAATTTCCTTGTAAGTAAATATTGTAAATGAGTGTTTTGTTTTTTGCTTTACAAATGCAGGAAGGGAACCAGAGTAGGTGGTGTATACACCTGAAGAACAGCTCACAGGAAGCTGTCACTGATGTTGCTGATGTAGAAGTCTTGTTAATAGCCACCTATTAAAGAAAGCATTACAAATTGTAGTCAATATTGATTCAAAAAAAAAAAAAAAGAAAGGAGAGCCAAGGTTGTTTTGAAATATGTCAGTGTTTGAAAAGATAAATCAGGTTTTCTGGCATGGATGACCAAACCTAGCTGGACTAAGTTTTTTGTTTCTGTTAACTCTGTCCAGGTTATCTGAACGCCAGGCATTCCTTCTTTGTCTTCAGTGCTTTATATAAAGTGAGTTCACCACAAAAGGTAGTGCTGAGAGAATATTCTTAAGGTTAAAAAGTTAAGGGCTCAAAAATTGGGAAATGGGAAGGCTAAGGTAGCCTCTGTGACCTTGTCTTGGCCCTCTCTGTGCCAGCAGTGCTGGAGAGGCTGCGAATGCGCAGGTACCCAGCTGCTGCTGCGCTCCTAATGCGCTGTGTGATGTTTTGTTCCCACCTGCTGGCTCAGCGAGTCTGTCAGCCTTATGCACTGCTTACTGTTCAAACCCTGCCTGAAGACAAAACCAATTTTCCTCTCAGGAGTTTCTCTAATCTTACCTGAGCACTTTGGAGACACAGTTTTAGTTTCGTAAAGGTCATAAGGTAAGGATTGTCCATCCCTATTTTATAGTTGGAAGGCTGAAGGAGGGCTGGGGGAAGCTTCAAAACCAGAATTGTTAGTGGTTGGCTTCAAATTATAGAACACTTGGAACAGCATGCATGTATGCTTATGCATGCACACAGGGGTTCTTCATGAAGACATACATGGTTTTTGATGGGCATGTGCATTCACACACATGCAACCTGTGAATGATGTCTGAAGGCACTGCATAAGTTTCATACCTTGTTCCTTGTACACACCCAGCTTTTGGAACAGATGAAACAGGAACTTTTCATCTGAGGATCTTTGTAGTGCCACAGAGCTGATTTCTTCCTTCTTTGGGTGTATCTTCCAACATACAGTACTTAATTTCTCCATGGGAGAATTCTGCTAATTAAAGTGTGTTGTTTGCCTAGTTCTTCAGGAAGGAAAGAGAGAGGGAGGAAGAAAACGTACATCCCATCAAGTGTCATTAAATTGATTTACATCTGGAGCATCTTCCCACAGATTTCTGCCCCCTAACAAAGCTGTGATAAAATTTCATCCTAAATACATTCTGGTCTCAGGAGGATTGAATGTTGCCAACAGATTTGATGCAGTCATTAACTGCAAAGGAAGAGTCAGCGATAGGAATCACTGGATATTTCTTGAAGGTTCCATGGAAGATCCTGGAAATGCATTTCAGTAAGCCTTCTGGGGGGACCAGGGGGAGGTTTGAAGTGCTACACACCTAGGGATATTGGGTTTGCCATTGAGGAAGAGGCACTTTCACTTTTTTTTTTTTAAAGGAGTAGATAGGCAAATGGATAGTGTGTCTACTTCAATTTTTCAAAAGAATCGTAACAAGGTCCATTACCAGAAGCTATTAAAGAAATTAATCTACCATGGAATAGAAGGGAAAACTATTATGTGGCTAAATAAGGAAAAAAAAAGTAGGAATTAATAGTCCATTCTCAAGGTGGAGAAAGGTCAGTAGTAGACTCTCAAAGAGATCTGTTCTTCTGCCTGTGACATTCAAAATATTTGTGAGTGATTTAGAAAAGAGGGTAAATCGTGCAGTGACCCATATGTTGGTGTTACTAAATTATTTAGGAGAGAATTAATAAAGGCAAGCTATAAAGAATTTCAGGCGGGTCTCTGATTTTGATTGACTAGAGATAAAATGGCAGGAGAAAATCAATGCAATAAAGGCAGTGTACATGGGGGAAGCACAAAATAAATTAGTCTTTTCCAAAGGTTATGGTGATACTGCAAGTAGCCCCTAACTGCTCAGGAGTGAGACCTTTAGGTGTTAATAGCTCTGTGAAAACATTGGTTCGTTAGTGCCAAAAAGCAGTGTTAGGGATTATTAGGAAAGGAGTGGGCACTAAGTCATAGAATATAACTGTGTCACTGTGTCAATTGTGAACTTACCTGTATTTGTGAGCAGTGTCCAGTTCTAGCCTTCCTCTGAAGAAGTATGTAATAGAAATTGAACAATTTAAAGAGTGATGGTGAGCACTTCAAATATGACATGTCTCCTATAGAAGAAATGACACTGTAGATCAGACGTTTACAGCATAGAAAAGAGATGCCTGGAGGCTCTGACAATGCTCTGCTAAGTCACGAGTAGCTTGGAGAGGGTGGACGAGGAATGGTCATTCACTCTGTCTCCCAAGATGAGACCTCAGGTTATCAAATCAGACTAGCAGGCTCCAGGCAAACAGCGGTCATTGTGCAGTTGTGTGTTTTATTGCACACTATGTGCAATATTGCATCATCTGTCTGCCGCAGAATCTTGCAGGTGCTGAGAGCCTACAAAGGTTAAAAAAAAAAAACACAACAGGACAGTTCACTGCATGATAACCCATCAGGTGTTAGGTCTTGTATCTCTGGAGCTGGTGGTGAAACACTGTCTTTAGGAAGTAACCCTGCACGCCTTTATATGCACGCCCTTTTTGGATGTTGTTGTAGGTACCTGCTGTTGTTCACTTAAGCTAAAAGTTTTTTTGGTCTGCAATACACATTCTTGGGCTTACACGGGTTCCTTTCCAGTATCAAAGAGTGCATTCTCAGAATTCATAGCTCCATTCCCTCTAACCTGCTGCTCTCCAGCTTTCCTGCCTCTCTGAGGGCTCATACCCCTGTCTTTCTCTTCTTTCTAAGTCTCTCTCTCACGTTGTTTTACAGCCTCGCTCCCTTCTTTGAATCACCAGGCTGTACTGTCTTGTCCATCACCATTCCACTCATGTCTCCTTGCCCCAGACATTGCTGTTCCTTCACCTCTCCGTTCTTTCTGAATAATCCTCTATCTAGCTTTGCATCAATCTGCTCTGAACACTTCCTGTTCCTCTCAGCATCTGCTATCTGGCCAGTCCTACTTCTGTCCGCTTCCCAGCTTTTCATCAGCTCTGCCACTTGTTTTCTGTCATCTCATTTCACATCTCACTTGATGCTACCTGAGCCAGGCAAATCGAGAGAGACCCTGTGATGCTTCCTAGAAGCTCTGTGATTAGTCTGCTCCAGCACAAAGGCAAGGTAGCACTTAGGGGGAAAAAAAATTATCCTTTTGTCACAGCAAAAGCATGCTTTGTGTTCTCAGTGGGAAGGGTTTTCTGCACATCCGTCAGTGCTTCATCTGATGTGAAGAAAGGTATAATTGCCTGAACTTAGCTTTTACTTTATCTATTTGCTTGCAACAAATTGCGATGAAGATGGCTTCATTTAAAGCAGTCTTGATTATGACAGTTACAGACATAGTTTGATCTTGCTTCATTTGCGTTGAAGAAAGATGCTGTTTCTTTGTTTGTCAGATGACCAAACAACTGCTGTAAGATAGTTTACTTGACGCTTCACTAAACTAAGATGACTTTATCCTGAATATCAAAAATGGTCATAATTTTCCACTTCAATGGTGTCCATTTAATGTTTTAAAATTAAAATTTTTTAATTCCATTGCTTCCTCTTTTAAGTGAAAAATGCAGATCTATGATTGTTTCCTTACAGCTGCTTTTAATTCTCCTTTAAAAAAAAAAACAAACACAAAACTTAAATCCTTAAGGTCAGAATTCTTTTTCCTCCACTATTTCTGTCCTGTATGTGGCTTATAATGTTGGTTGAGCTGAAAATTTCTTTAGTCTGTATTTGAAGACCGTTGTCTTGTAGGCAGGATGAAAGAACATTGTCATCTCATTTTTAAGTGCTGGCATTGTTCTTCCCGTGCATATAACCCTACCTTGTAACTCATTAAAACAGAGGAAGGCAGAACAATAATGATTCAAGTTTTCAAATCCAAAGGAGAAAAAGCCGTGGCAGTGAGCAGAACTTTGGCAGCTGTGGCAGTGAGGAAAGAGCCTCTTGCTTAGGAGTGATGCTATTGAAACTGTATTTTCAAAGTCTTGTGGGAGAGCTGGTTAGACTGGTGATGTGCTTTTTAAGTACCTGTTTCTCGACTGAGGCTCTGCTGTCCTCTGTCCCATGTACGCAGGAAATAGTGAGTCAGGTGGTAGAGATTGCACTTGAACATCATTTTGCTCAGAAGCAAATGGGTGGCTTCCTTGGGAACAGGGGGGTTGGGGCCTTTTTGTCTTGTCATCGAATGCATCTGTTAACTGCCTGTAGGGTCCCCTCGGGTCCAGGAACAGCAAAACCATCTCTCATTGCACAAAACTTAAATCAGCAATCCTTCCAGGATATAAGCAGCCTCTGGACAAGAGCTTTTATTATTGCACTTGTTTGAGTTGCATGTTGTGGCCATTTTGTCTTTTTCCATTGCTTCCAACAGTATCACTGTGTCCATATAACTTAGAGTTGGTCTTGCATTTAAGCTCCATTGCTTTCAATTTAAGTTCTAAAGTGATTTCTGGATTTGATATTTCTTTGTCACAATACTTGCAGCAAGACATCATGGTTACTTTTCTTGAAAAATGTTTGTTTTTTAAATAGCATAGTAAAATGGTTCATAATTTGTTAACTGTGGCAACAACAAAAATCTATGTACTGTAACCTACAGTATATATATTTGTTTTTTGTTGCCAGAGTGCTGGTATGAATTAATCACCAAATTTGCCTTTTCAGTTGAGGCAGGGGAAAAAAACTGGTTTTAGTGACTTAAGTGGCTAACTGTGAAAGATATTTTGTCCTTCATTAATAGTCTTCAAACATTTGTCGATAAATATGCCCTTACATTCTCAACTTTAGTGGATAGCCTGGCTTCTGGGGGAAAGTTTGTTTCCAAGAGCTCATCTGTAACCTTGGAAAAGAATTTGCAAAATTACTCTAAGTGTAGGAAAGAACTTGGTTAATTTTCAGTGAACAATTTCTCATTTAGGTCACATTGCCCTTCAGACAAAAGGGACTGATAAAGCTAGTACTCATGATGTGACAGCAGAGCATCTCGGTATTTATCTGCCCTCAAAGGATAAATTGTCCATAACTGGCAAAGGGGGAAGCATGGCAGCATTATGGAGCTGTGCTCTCAGTGCTGGAAGTCACTCAGGTCTAGCACACGTTCATTCGTCAGATCTCGTCGCTGACAGCCTCAGCACGAAGAGGAGGTATGGTGTTGCGCTGGCCGTGCTTGTAGCCAGCGGCATTCCCATGAAATAGCAAGCTGGGATTCGAGGGCTGCAGGGCAGCATCTGCGGAGCTGTGCTGGGATGACACCAGCCATCTTCCCGCTGGACTGATCGCTGCACTCGGAGTGTGTCCCTAGGGAAGGAGTTACAGCACTTCACGGTTGTGTAAACATCCAGAATCTCTGCAAGATGAACATGCTGATGTTTGAAGGTCAAACATGCTTCAACACTTCTAGTCTCTTAGCCGCAATTGCAGGCATCTTTGTCACGCAAGCAGGAATTCCCCTTGGGTTCCTTACTCTTTCACATGAAAACTTGTACTTATAGACAATGGTTTAAAGCAAAAAAAAAGTGCTATGTAACAGGAGACATTTTGTGTTCAACTGTAGCTTTTTATTTTCTCATGGAAAACTTCTGCAATGGGAAATACAAAAGTTCGCTTCTCTTGGAACTCCTCAGCTTTGGACACAAGTTTCGTCCACAGCTCTGAAAACCAGGAGCTAAGTAGACTAAAGCAAACAGCCCTCCATCCTGCCCCTCTTCCGAAAGAAATTGAACAGCAATATCTTTTTTTAAGTAACCATTTTGAGTCTGCATGAAACTTGCATGCTTACTGACCCGGTCAGATAACCCTGGATGTATATACCTCCTCCTCTCTTGCACTGAGTTTGCTGCAGTGATGGGTGAACAGGCTCCTGCCGTGCAATTGAAATCCGTAGTAGGTCTCCACTCCCCCAGGGTTTTGTGCTGAGTTGCAAAACCCTCCTTTCTCACTCTCCTCCATGATGGGGAGAGTGGAGGGGGAGCGTGGGAGCGGTGAGGGCCGGAAAGCAGCGGAGGCCAGGGAGGGGAGGGCAGGTGCCAGGACAGGGGCAGAGGAGCTGGCTGGGCCAGGGAGCCCCTGACTTGGCCACTGGAGGCCAGGGAGCCACCAATGGCATGGAAAACCATGCCATGTTTATGTATGTGTTCTCCATGAGAAGACTTCCGTTGGTTTTATTTGAAAGGGGCTGTAAGCTGCTTTTAGATGCTTGTGCCTTCCTTGGGTTAATAATGAAGAAACATGCCAGTGTAGGCAAAGTGGTGGAACTCAAAATCTGTCTCTGCAGAGCAGTTGCAAATGGACGGTGTGGTCCTGAACTTTCTAAACTCGATCTATTTATGCATAGATCATACCAGCATAATACTTAATAATACCAGCAGCCTGCCTGTTAACAAAATTAAAGCAAATAGCTTTAATACTTCATGAGCTTGAAGAATTGCTGCTGATGTACTGATTACAGTATAGTCTTTCCTCATGAGTGGTTTCATCTGTAGTAATGAATGTATGAGTAGTTCTGTATTGTGCTTTCACTGTGGATTTAAACTTTATTTAGAAATTTTGAACTTTCCTACTGACCTCCAGGTTGGTAAATAATAGTAGGATTTTTTAATACAATGGAAATCACCTGGAAACTTTTTGAGATGATCACTAAGGGAACTTAAAGGAGACTTTGTTCCAGGTGAATATGTGAACCTGAGGCTAATACAAAGTAAATAGATTTTAGTGGAACATTTAAATATATTTCCAAAATCAAGACAGTCATAACTTTTCTTCTTAACCTGCTGATTTTTTTTGTTCCATCCAGGAATTTTTTTGTGTGTGTGCCTAAAATAAATAAATAAATGCAGAATTGATAGCTAAGAGTTGTAGTTTAGTTCTGTACTCAACGTGATGTACTTAACCTGGCCATTAAAAATGCTTCCTAATTATTCAGTTTGAAATACTGAAAGGCAGCAAAAACTTGTACTAGGGATAATGGATGAAGATCATGATTATTGGAAATTATTTACTTTCTACATTAAAATCTTTGATGTTTGACTCCCGTTGGCTTTGTCGGTAAGTTCTTGATGTGTAAAATATTTAAATTAACCTAATTTTTTCTTAGATCATTGCAACTAGGTCAGCAGAAAATTGAATCATAACAACTTGATATCAAAGTTAATTTTGGGTAACACAAATTAATTTTGGCTCTGTAGTAATACCAGTTTCTAATTCTTTTTGCAGAAGGTACTCTGGTGAATACGTAAGCAGTGTCTGCTTCTTAGGAAGTCTGATCCTGCATGCTTTGATGGAGATTGGTTTTCATTTTAGTTTTTCCTTTCGTTGTTCTTCTTTGAATTGGTCTTATATGTGATGTGTTTTTATTATAGCTTAACCTAGGACACATTTGCTGAGTATCTGTTCTTTTCTCATGCTATCCTTTTCCCCTCATGAGTGTTCTTAACCAATAATCTTGTAACAGATTATTTAAGATCAGCTCCCTGTGACTACAGCTATTTGGGAACTGGTCCACCGAACAAAGATTCATACCCACTGGGAAAAGGATTATCTTCTTATGGTTTTTCATGATATATAACACAGTAGTGTCCTGCCCTATGACTGAAAATACTGTATGTCATCGTACAGTACAAATGAGGAATGATCAACTACATGCACATAAGTACATTTGGAGCTGTTCCCATTTACCTGTTTTCTGGGATTTGTTTACTCAGTCTGTACTAAATACGTGATAGGCAAACTCCTTCCCTTTGTGTGTCCGCACCTGTGTGGTATGGTGGTCTTTTTTTGTTTTGTGTTTCATTGTTGTTTGTTTTTGTTTGTTTGTTGTTGTTGTTTTGTTTGTTTTGTGATGTCTGCAGTACCACAGGGAGGCCAACAGCCATCTCTGAATGTTCTGCTAGAGCAGAGTTGGAGGAAGCATTCAGAGTTTGATGGACGGGGTTGGTCTTTCTACTGCCTGTCCTCCAGCCTTCCTCTTGAAGCTCGTCTCAGTTCAGCCAAGATCGGCTGTCAGACAGCTTGAAATGTGAGCCAAGCTAATTAAATAAATAATCCCCAAATTGCCTTTCACTAGGGGGTCTTTAAAAACCCAGGTCCCTGATCTTGCTGATAGCATGGTCACAGGTGTGATAGTGCTGCCAGGAGAGCAGGCTGGGGGTGCAGCTGGGGAAGAAGAGAGCGTGGAGCCCTTATTTTTTGAGAGAAATATTGACCTGGGTTGCCCTAAGCCAATCTGAAGCAACATTTACGTTATTCACAATTTTTTGAAAATGTGAGTTCCTATGCTCGTCAATGGCCCATCAAGCATTTGGCTACTCAGAGTATTTTTTGCTGGTTATCTTGGGTTTTGCATTCTTAAATACTTTGAAGACAGAAAACGTAACAAGTAAATCACTGCCATATAGTCGTTATAAAGCATCGAAGTGAAGTGATAAATCTGTCATGTTTCTTCTCCTATTTCAGGTTGGGGGGTGGTGGCAGTATCAAACTTTATTTTAGTTAGTGCGAACTTCCCCTCCACATGGCCTTTTGCTCTGTTCTGTAAATCATAAACACTCTAACTTTTTTTTTTCTGTTTTGTTCTGTTAGTGTGGGAAATGAGATACTTAGATTAAAGCCTGACAGAATCTTAATCTAATGATTTTTCTGTAGCCCACCCAAACCATTTTGGTACTTCATTTGCTCCCATTTATTAGCTAACAATGATCCCCCAAGTTAATTTGGCATGTTATGAAGGAGTAATACTGAAGTCTCATATACCTCTCCTTTTTGTTAAGTTCTGTAAAATGGTAGGCAGCTGTAAAGTTTTATTTCAATTTTCAGTTATGTAACTGCCCTCATAATTTACAAAATGTCTCCTATGTCAAGGCATTTCAAGAGTAACTTAAAAGTTTGAATAAAAACGCAATACATAATTTTAACTTAAACTCTAATGCCATTTTTATTATGTATTACCAGTTGGCTGTGTGCAATTACTGTTATCTGGCCTGTTACAACGGAATCAATTTAGAGCATTTTTTTGCACATTATCAGAGGTAAAGCTCGTAAGAAATACGTATTCTGAAATAGCATGTGCTCTGCTGAGGCCAGCTAATTTAGATAAGGGAATTGGAGGAGAGGGAGAATGCCTTTCTGAGCCTCCTAAGTGCTTTGGGGTGCCACTTCTTTTCCCTTTGTCCCCCTCTCCTCTTTTAGCAATACTGCTTGCAAGATGTCGCTGAGGTTGCACATTGCCCAAAAATTCAGCTGGTGTCAACAGGAAAGAGTAAGAATGGTGTCTTTGCTGTGTTATCTTGGTCTGTGTGCTGCACCAGGTGATGTGGACTAACTCATGCCCAAGCAGCCCTCTCGAAAGTCAGTTATCGATGGACGATATATTCTTGGGACACTGATGCTTGTAGCTACCCACTCCTTATTTTTTTTTTTTTTTTTAGCAGAATTCCCCAGTATTCCTCAAGATTTGTTTATCACTAAATGGGGTAAAATAGCACCTTTGGGGAAAAACCTGCTGAAGAGGTCATTGCCGTTGCTTTAAGCAGTACTTCAAAAAATGAGTTTTACCAAATGAGAGGCAAAGTGCTTGTTTTACTGAACTGGGACTTCAGTTCACTTTACTCTTTTCTCTGACGTGGCAGGTTCAGATTTCTGAACAAGAATAGCCACGCTGCGAGAAGTGCTTGAGCACAGTCCCTGCTCCAGCAAGCCTGTCTGAGGGGGAGTCACCTTGAACCTCTTTTGCATGTGAGGCAGCCATGGTCTGACGCCTTGGTTAGGCAATGGAGTCCAAGCAGTATGTTTAAGAAGAAGAGGTTGTAACCATAGCGGAGTCTACATAATTCTTATCTGAATGATAAATTCTATTTATGTGAAATTTTTCTTCTTAACAATTTGAATTCAACAGCCAGCAAGCAAGCAGACACCTGCTGTCCTGTTTTGTCCATCCTGGTCTGAGTACCTTACGGGTTTATGAACATGGTATCTCCTCTTCGGGACTTCAACAGGCACGTTGAGAGATCAACTTCCTGAGCAGTTAGAGCAGAGGCACTTGTGTCGGAAGAGGAAGCACCACCAGCAGATGTTGTGATGGCACACTCTTCTGTGTATATTCTCCATTCTTATTTACCATCACAACTAGTAAGCTAACTGCAATGCTGCCGTACTGCCAACGTCGGAAGTACCGTGCAGAGTTAATAGAAATTTTCATCTACGGCTTTTAAAATTTTCTTTCCTACTCCTGATTATTAACATACCCTTCCAAACTGGCCCTGTGCTGGTGTCATGTTTAATTCCATCCAAATGAAATTTGGATTCTTCTGAGCACTGCATAGGAGGCAATTTGACCAGCTTACCTTTCCCTCTGTGTGGGAACTTGTAAGATGTGTTTCAGCTCATTTTGTTGGCTTTTATTCTGTCAAGTGTATATAAAGATATATAATGTGCTGATTTTGATTTCTTTAATATCATTCTTGTGTTGTCTTACATACCTGGGACAGATGCTTTACCCTTAAACTTTTTTCAGTGATGGTTCAGCTAGACAATTTTGACTAGGGGCAGAAATCTGCAAAGGATTTAATTCTAAACAATAAGCTTTTATTGACCTTTTCAGTTGCATTACGAAATGTTCCATCCCAGTGGTTAGTCTTGATTTATTCAATCTAATTTGGCCATCCTTGCTGTAGATCTACAATATAATGTTTTTACTGTTCTTGTTCAGTTTACTGTCTTTGTCTTTTCGTCTTACTCTAAAATCCATTTACTCTCATGTTTTTTATCTGTTGATATGATACAAGGTATTTGAATAAAAAATCCTTGTTCTCATATTGTGGATTAGTCTTCAACATTAGGCAGTGTTTCTGAACATAAAGTCTGTGCAAATAACAAATGTTTTAACATGTTGCCCTCGGTATTTGCATGTAACCTACTGTTTATATTAGTCCTTGTATTAGTTGAGGTCAGGATTCAGGTCTCAATAGAACATGATCTTGGTTGTTAATCCTGACTTGGTTTTTGTCCACAATGGCTCATATGTATGAGGATGAGAAATTAAACAAAACAGGTTGGAATTGATCACTTAGTAAAATATGACCATATTCTACCAGCTCTTGATTACTATTGCTGTGTTCACTCAGCTTAATTCTTGTAAATGAGAACTGGAGAGGAACATTTTTGTCATAAAGTAGGGCTTTTTGGAAGTAGTAATATTTACATTAAATATTTGCGTGGCATTGCACATTCACAGAAATTGTTGACTTTTACCCAATGCTGAAAGTATGCTACACTGACTTCTGGGTTATTGTGTGCTCTCATGGGAGGATTAGTGATGATACAGAGCTTTTGCCTTTTAATTAATAAGAGCAACTCACCCCACCACCAGTAGTAGCAGTCATTACTTTCACATCCTGTCCTTCAAGTGGTGTATGCAGAATAGGATCTTAGTGAACAGGATCCTGTATCCTGTCCTCTGTTAGTATATTTAATGTTACAAGCTAGAAATTGCATTTGCATCATTTTTTTCAAACTACTTTCTAATGTCTGGAGCTGATCCAAAAATTTGTATACCTGATAAGAAGGGTGATTTTTTTAATGTAACATACTCTTCATTAAGCAGCAGAAAGTTGTGCAAGAAACCTATTCCATGAACACGTGACTTAAGCATGTCATGTTGACAGTATGACTGTCTTGTTTTATCTGTCTATAAAGTTGACTCAGCCATCACTTACCCTTGTTTGGGATAGATAACAAAAACATGCAAACCTTATCCATATCCCTGAAGTCTTCTCCACCTCTCCATATAGAAAAAATGGATAGAATCAGAGGGTTAATGGGACTGGAAAGGACCTATGTTGTTCTCAAGTCCAATCTGCTGCTCAAGGCAGGGCTGATACTGAATTTTCAGCAGGCTACTCAGGGCTTTGTCTGGTCTTGAAAACCTCCAACGATAATGTTGTACAACCTTTCTTGGCTGCTTGTACTGTTTTGGCTGGGATGGAGTTAATTTTCTTCGTAGGGTCTTGCAGGATGCTATGTTTTGGATTTGTGACAACTTTTTCCCTCTGCTTAATTATCCCTGTGACTTTTTTTTCCCTTACATCCAGTAAGAATGTCTCCTGTTTCAAGCCACAGCTACTGCCTCTTCCTGCAGCATGCCACTGCGAAGCAGCTCGCTCTGTTGTCTTGATGATGTCCCCATTGGTATGAGCAGGCAGCTGTTAGCTCCCCTCAGGCCATTTCTTCTCTAGGCTGAGCAAGCTCTGCTCCCTCAGTCTGTCCCCCTAGGCCAAGTGCTCCAACTGCCCCCCTCAACCACCTTAGTGACCCTCTGCTGAGCTCATTCCAGCTCATCAGTATTGGCGATGGCCAAAACTGGACACAGTATTCTACATGCAGTCTAATGAGTGCCAAGTAGAAGGGGTTAATCACTTCTCTCAGTCCACTGTATGTGCTTCTTTTCATACAGCCCAGGACACTGTTGACCATCGGTGCTGTCAGGACACACTGCAAGCTTGTGCGCAGCTTGCTGTTGCTCCACCTGAGCCTTTTCTGCAGAGCTGGTCTCCAGTTGGCCACTCCCCAGCCTGCATCATTGCCAGGGCTTTTTTGTTCCCAGGGGCAGGGCTAGGCATTTGTCGCTGTTGAATTTTGAGATTTGTCAACTCATTCATCCAGCCTGTCTAGGTTCCTCTCAATGGCAGCTCTGCCCACAAGTGTGTTGACTTGCCCCCCCACCCCGGTCTGGGGTCACGTGCAGACTTTGAGAGGGTGCGTTCTGTCTCCTCCATAGTGTTAACAGAGACCCCTACGGTATTCTACTTGTTATTTTCTTCCAGGTGGGGTACAACCATGAACCACTATCCATTGAGCTTGACACTACAGTCAATTCTTCACCCAACTAGTAGTCCATCCTCCCAAACCATAGCATCCCAACTTGGATACAAAGGTGTTGCAGGAGGGGGAGATAATAGTGAAGTCTGTGCTAAAAATAAAGCAGACAGCATCTACTGCTTTTTTTCTTACTTGCCAATCTTGCTGTTTTCATCCTAGAAGGCAAGTCAGGTTGATCAAGCACGATTTACCTTTGTTAAATCTGTTTTGGCTACTGCAAATCATCATCATCTCCGTGTGCCCAGAAATGACATAAAAGAGTACTTGCTCCATGAGTATCCGTGAGACTGAAGTGAAACGGGCTGGCCTGTAGTAATTCTCTGGATCGTGATCCATGAAAGATATGTTAATCATTTCAATTTTTGCTTTGAACCTTGTATCAGAATCTGGTTTATGAATCAAACAACTTGAAGTTTCTGACTGTGAAGACTTTCTGTGGAGAACCAATATATGAGCTGTAGAGAAGCGTCAGAGGGTTTTTCTGTTGTGTTGCTGTAGTACTCAAAAACATGGATTCCTAGCCATTCAGAGCTCTCCTTACTTACATGAAGTAATGACAATGTTTATCAGTTGTCTGTTGCTTATAATTAGTGTTTTATAAATAAAAAGCTGTGATCCCTGAATGCAGAACTGTAATGTTGCATTTAGTCTACCTGTCAGCTTGTCTTTAGCACCCTTGAATTACCATACTTGAGTTGGCTCTGCTCTTTGTCCCAATGAGTTTCATCCAAGTAGCCTTGTAGAGTGAATTACCAGACCATGCTGCCACCCGTACTGCAAGATGAGTAAAAGCTTTGCTCTGTACAGAGCAAAAACACATTTTGGCAGGCAGTTGCTACCCTGCTTACCTGTAAATTTTGCAAAGCCTGAAGGTGGTTTCTTACTTACCCAGATCATTGCTAACGCAGTGAAGTCTTTCACCCATGGGCAGTAACAATTTGAATGGAAGTTTAGTCTCAACAAATAAAATATTCAGGGCTCAGTGGCATTATGGGAAGTGATTGCTTAGGCTGTTAATAATCATCAAGGTATTTCTGCTAAGTTGGTCTTCAGCTGCTGCTTATGCAGTTATTTATTCACTCATCAGAACCTTTGCACAAGATGGTATTGCAGTCTGACTTGATTTTATAGAGGTTTCTGTTCTTTCCCAGAAGAGAGAGAGGGCAACAACTGAATTAAATTACTGCTGAAGTAAAAATAATCTGAATTTTATAATGGAACATGCAGTATGAAGGTGTTTAGGAAGAAAAACAGAAATAAAACTGAAATCTTGCATCAGTAAATGTTTCCTTATTTGAAATCTGATTTCTCATTGGAATGCTAGCATTTGAAATAGCTTTTGGTGACCAACCCTTAAAGCTACATGTAACACTAATTCTTTCCACCTGTCTTTATACTTACGGTCATCACCCCTTCTAGACATTAGTGACTGGTGGGGCCTTCTCTAGCTTTGCCCCTAATACCAGATGCCTTACCCAAATTACTAAGAATTGACAATGAGAAACATCTCATCATATAATAAAGCCATGTGTGGTGGGGTCACTGGTCACCAGTAGCGCTGAATTGTTTTCCAGGCATCCTTTGTGCCATCTTACCATTTGATTGGTGTCTCTTCAGCAAGTCACTAGTATGAATAAGTAATGTATTAGTAAATTAATTAATCTAATTACCTCTTACTGTATGCTGTTTCCGATTCAGATCCCAATTTTCAAGTAGCTCTTACGTAATGAAGTGTGGTAAGTGTCACTTCAACCAGAAGGGAGGCACAAAATTTTAAACTGCTTGGAGATTTGCACTTACAGATCTTGCTGCAAAACATGTCTGCTGCCTGCTGTGAGAGAGGGAGCAGAAATGGTAACAAGTGCCGTTCAGCTTGTCATGCATCTCAGCAGCAGCAGAATGTGGTGCTAATGGCTAGGGTGTTAAAATTCATGTATTCAGTAGCATTTATAAAGTACAATCTGTTTTGAAATCCAGCCATACTATTGCTTGTAAAAACCTGAAGGCAGCTGGGGGAAAAATAAGGTTCACAAAGATATGATTTCTTAAGATTTGGAGTGTATCCACTTTTGAGAAATATCATTTAAGTTTTATTTGGTGCTTACACTTGCATATGAGAAAGATCATTAAAATAGGTCCTTCAGTATCAATCATTTTTATTTAAGTCAGGATATGCAATTTTTATAATCATTTCTCAAAACTTGTTTTTTTTTTTAAGCTGCTAGCTTTTGGGTTTTTTTTTGATATTTTTGAAAACCAATGTCATTATGATCCTGCTGAATACAATGAAGAGTGAATGTTGCCTTGAATAAGCCTGGGAGTAGTTAACAGGGCTTTCCTACATTGCATAGACTGTTTAACATATAGATTGAAAACAGTTAAAACTGAACAAGGACTCTTTCTCTTTATTTGTTGTCTAACTGGTGCTGGCTGGCTGTTGACGAATGTCAGTGCAGATGGGAAACTCCACTGTGGTGTGAGAGAGCTCTGAAGAGGTCCAGCATGTGCACCTGAGACCAAAAACCTACCGTTAACTAAGAAGTATTTGGGAAGCCATGTGTTGATCCTGTATCAGAGGGAGATTGCACCTCCTCAGCTTTTCCTTATCTTTCTTCTTTCCGTGTTGCTGATGCCAAACACTTCACCCTGCAGATGCCTCTCCAGCTCTGCTCGTGAACCAGGGTATGGATTGGGCATGCAGTCCCCTTGCTGGTGGAGAACCAGCTGACGGGAGGTGTGACGGGTGGTGGCCAGGGCAGCTCTGCTGGTTTCTGTCATGTGCCGTGGGAGCCAAGGGCCCTTGACAAGGAGCTGTGAGCTACCTGTGCTGACTTGCCATGAGCAACTTCTCACTCTGTAGGGTTTTTTGGTATTCGTTTGGTGCTTGTCCCATGCCAGGATCTGTTATTGAATGTCCCCCAAGTGGTGATGTGAGCAGAACTGTAAAGGAGCTTATCAGTAATGAAAGAGACGCATAGTTGCGAGAGGATTTATGTGCATGAGTACAAGGAGTAAAGGGAACCTCAGAACAGTTAGAAGATTACAAGGCAGGACGCAATTAAAATTTTCAGACACATACCAAAAAAAAACAGAAACAAAACAACAACAACAAAAAGTTATTTAAAAAAAAAGCCTGGAAATGATTTTTTTTTTTTTTAAATAAAATAATAATCTTCACCTCAGGCTTTTTCTTAGTATACCAGTTTTTTTTTTCCCATTACCAATATCTCAAGACTGAACAGATGATTCTCCTGTGGAGACTGTTTAGGTTAGCCTGTGTACACCAGCAACCTTTTGCTGTCCTGAATGAAATGGTCCTTGAGGTGATAGGTGGTCCTTTACCGAGAAAGTGTGCAGCACCCATGTATATGATGAGGCCAGGGTAGCGTTCCTGTTTCCTCCTCTTGAGCCTTCCTGGGTTAGGGATTCCAGATAGTGTTGTTTCTTCAACCCCCAGGTAAAAGGATGTAGAAAAAGTGCCCCTTTAAGAAGAAAAACTTTATTTCAACCAGTTCCTCAAACAGTTTTTTGATTTCCATGGCGGTATACTTCACATTTTACCAAGTTGACGCTGTGGCTAATGACTGTGAGGACCAGGGATGTGCTTGAAGATGGCTTTCATTAGATAAGCACTGGGAAAAGAAGTGGATGTGGAGAACAAAAGACCTTCATATAAATGGATTTAAACAATGGGTGATGGAGAATTGCTCTGCATATAGCACTGTCACAAAATTGGGGGTGGGGGCAGGTGAATCTTACCTTGGTAAGAGAGGCATTCCCAAATTCTTGGAGTCTTTTCTGCTATACCGTTCCGGTAACAGGAGGTCTTCAGCACACAAGGTACAGTTCAGGAGTCTTTTGTTTTTTTTTCCTTCCCTTCCCATTTCTTGCAACCTTATCCCCCACATGTTGTCTTTCAAACTAAGTACCTAACAGGGATATGTGTGCTTTAGTGTGGAAGAAAAAGAATTCAGCTGTTTTGAAGCAGAAGAAATATTTGCAAAGAAAATGCTTCAGGTTACTATGCTTTTGTTTTCCACAAGAACTTTCAGGGGCATGGAAGGTAAAGACACTCTTATCTCTTGTCCCTCGCACTTCCCTTCTGGACTGAGGTGGTGGGTGCTTTGAGGGATAAAGTTACTGCGTTTCTTTCACTGAAACTTGCTGTAAAAAGCTGCACAGGGACAAGATGCTTTTCAAACTGAATGGCCGCAGGCAAGTAATAGCAGGCATATAACTGCATCTTCCAGGCAGTGCTGTGTAAATAGCCTGAGAGCACATACTTTCTTGTGGAGTAAAAGTGCTGTTATCTTTGAAGGTACCACTGTCCTATTTTCCCTCCTGATTTTTCTACTTGGTTGGTTGTGGTCCAGGATACTTCAAAAATTGCGACTTTCCCAGGATTCTGTTTAGGGAATCTTTTTAAAATCTTACTAAATTTTCATAAAATAATCTCATTAAGCCTTTCATACTTTAAATCTGTTCCTTAGAGTTTTTCAGTGCTGGTTTTTTTTTCAGGATTTTACCCTCCTGTGAATTCTACTGACTGTTTTGTGTAGATCAAGAGACTTCCAATAAATTCTTCAGTTATTCCGTCTTCCTGTTTGAGGAATCCGTTAATTTCTTCTGTTCTGCTGCATGCAGAATCAAGAATAGTTTCCTAACTTGCTTTGGTTCCCAGCACCTTCAAGCTTTTCATTGCCTTCTATTTTTATACCACTGCAGAAGATCTGTTTTGGCTAGACATACTGTTGTCAGTTTAGGATGGGACTTGGAATCCCTTAAAAAATAAATAAATGTGGCAACCACCCACAGGTGTCATCTTTCACTTCATTGTCTTTTTTTACACTGTAATCATCTGGGCTTCAATGCGCAATGTGTTCACCGGCCCTCCAGAGCAATTGACCATGTCTTATTATAGATTTGCCATTGTGATAATGGAGTGAAAAGTAAAAAGGTGGGTCTGATTGCTTGTGAAGAAGGCAACAGGGAAAACAAATCCTATTGGGACTGCAGAGAATAGAGGGGAGGGAAACAGGAAGCAATTAAGGGTGTTGTGGGAGGAGGTGAAAAGATTTTTGTTTCCGTGCACAGCATCACATAGGAGCTTTGTGACTGAGGTGGGATGGAGTCGGGCTATCCAGGCTGACATCTCCAGAGTTTTTGTTATTCCTGCAGTTCCCTAAATGTTTCTAGGAAATTCAGCATTACAGAACTGTGGGGGAGAGGGCTATGTCTGCAACAAATACTCTCGCATTTGTGGCAGAAGCTTTGAAGATGTGATCAGTGCATTGAGGAACTGGAAGGAAGAGCAACTCAGTCCTGAAATTTCTCAGCTTCCTGAGCTTGACTTTGCAGCCGGTTTTGGGGACTGTTTCTCAGTAACTCATGTGGGAGAGGCTGTTTTGATTTGTGGTGCAGGCCAAGAAAATTTGCTAATCCGAGTGGCTGTTCCCCAGAGAAAGCAAACTGAAGGGAAGACCTTCAGATAGCCTTTTTGGGGTGACCTTTGCAGGTGGTCACGCTGATAACATGTTCTGATAGGTGTTTTGGTTGCTTGGTTGNTTTTTTTTTTTTTTGGTACTTTGTGGGTCTTTTAGGGAGTTGGAGTAACGGGCATTGGCACAGTTATTTTGTTACATTGGCACAGTAATTCTGTTACATTGCATTAATGAGCAAGAGAGGGACAGAAAAGACATCTTACCGTACTCCCAGAAATACTTTTTTTCATGAAGATGGGGGAGAGCAGCAGAAGAAAGAATAGAGAAGTAAATGAACTTAATGTTTCAGTGAACCATTGAGGTGCTGCAGACTTTGAAGGAATGTTTATATGCCTTGTCTATAAAGATGCCAGAGCATGTGATGATTTATATTTGAATCTTCTTGCATGCAAACAAATGTATCTGTTATTGGTGTAATGCATAAAATATGAGTGACGCTTACATTCTGTCTGGCAAGTAAGCCAATTTCATAAAAAAATGCATTCAGGCAAAAAAAAAAAGTAGCAAAGTGAGCAGAAATTCCATTTATGTCTATGATCAAAGAGTTACGGAGGAAGGAGGGAGAAGACTAGAGAATAACCCTTTTTATGTATAGAACCTTATGAAAATGAAAACATAGTAAGCACTGCAAATTACTTCCAGGTACAGCTCTTGTTACGTAGTTCATTATTTCATCTGGACAAATGTACTTTAATGGATTGTACCTAAAAGATTTTAGCCCTTTAATGCCAGAATTTTAAGTAAGGTATTTGGACTTTCCAAAAATCACAGAAGAGCATGTGATACGTCAGGACTGGGACCCCTTTTTTGGTTGCTGGTGTGAGAATTAGGATCTCAGTGCGTTCATGACAGTGGGTCTTTGTTTGCCTTGATCTTGGGTCCCCAGTATGGTCATATATTGTGTGCCATTGCAGTGCTTGCGAAAAGTACATTACTGTGATTTTCAAAATGGTTTTGCAAGCGTCCAGACACTAAGGTGTAGTATGCCTAGAGCTACCAGTAAGCTTTTAATCTAATACAAGAGCTTTGTTCATCAGAAATTTTTACCTTTTGTACCCTAAGTGGGCAAATGATACAAATGGCAAAGGTGGCTTACTTAGTTGTTGCCTCAGGGTGTATTTCTTGCTATGTATGCATAGTTGCATGCCAGCTCCTTCACAGCCTCTCCTTTGCTGGCAGCTGTCCTGTTTTCAGCGCTGGTTGACACTGCTTTAAACGTTTACAAGTTACTGAGGAAGGAAATAGGGTAGGATGGTATTTGATACCACACTGGGTACTGGTATTAATATTGGTAGTAAAAGCGTAGGTTGAAATTATCTTTCAGATACTTACGCGTGGGTTTTTACGTACATCCTACACACTGCTTCTCTTTCACTTCCGTTTAAAATTAAATTTGAAATTGGAGAAATCTCTGAAGTCCTGGATTACTGTGGGCTGTTAAAATCATTTAAACTAGATTGAAGGTCTTTAGTAGTGTGGCTGGATGCAGCTTGTGCCAGAGAGAGGAAAGCCACGCAATGGAGCAGGGCAGGCATCATCTCCAGGGATGGGGCACAGCAGCAACCCCCCGTTAGACCAGCCTCTCCTCCTTCATCTGTAGGTGGTGGGTCTGAAATCTTGAAGAACACTGGGACTTCTTCAGTATGTTTCTAGATAATTGTACTTACTATCATTTAACTGAAAAACAAAATGCATTTTTAAAGTAAGCCATCCCGTAAGTAAGACTTCAGATTTGATGCTTTCCATCATCACCTTTAATAGAGGCACCTGAAATTACACTGCTGCGTAAATAAATGTAAACAGCGTACCCAGGGTAGGCACAAGAGCTAGCAAAGGACGTGCTGAAAGCTGAGCTGTTGCACCCACAGGACGGGCAGCACAGAGCCCGTGGGGGTTGGAAGGGTACAGGTGGCTCTGCTGCTTGCTGCCGATGTCCTGGTGTGCGGCTGCTTGGTATAATCCATGTGAAGGCATAACAAAAAGACACGTTTCTCCCTAAGTTCTCAAGTACTTAGGCTCAGCACTTAAGCTTATAAATTAATTCACTTCAGCAAGGCTTTGTTCTCATCGATGACACTAAAAATGAAGCTGTGAGTCCTGGAGCTTCAACATTTGTGATGCATTCTCATGCAAAATTTAGCACAGGCTTTGTTTGAAAGTACTCCTCTGAACATAATTTGAACATACTTATTTTTCGGTTGAGATCCCAACCATCTGCTAGCAGGTGTTTGGTTTCGTCACAGATCTAGTTTCATTACCTTTCTCATCTTATCTTTGCTCTCTTTTTGTGCAATGTTGGATGGATCGTCACATCCCATCTGCTTTATGCAGTGGATGGAAAATTTGCTGATGAGGACTGTGTCTCACACAGGGTATAGTATTTTATTTTGAATTATTTTGCCCTGATATCATATCTGTCATTTAAACAGATAGGGCAGTCATGTTCTTACAAGTGTGCTCACTTGCTGAGTCTTTTCTTCCTAGAGAAGATTTAAAAGATTGTGATCAGATGCCTTCACTGTAATCCTAATTCTTTTATGAGAGGTTAAATCTTAATGTTCTTCTTAGTCTTTGCTGTGTTGAAAAATGTATTTCTGAACCGTAACTTCAGGTCTTACAGCACAAAATCTGTCGTTGTTCCAAGAGTGTTTTTCAGAGAATAGAACTTGCTTGACTGAACAAAAATTATTCAATAGTGGAATGTGGCATTGTAATCTGTGACTGTGATCAGTAATCTGTGGCAAAATCGTCTTCGAAAAAAGTGAAGTGTTACCCCGTTGGGATATACCAGGCAGCGTGAAGAAGTCCTCTATAAAAGTAACGGAGAATTGTCATCGGGAAAGGGATTAATGAAATGAGATTTCTGAAACGAAATTAAGCTGTGATTTACTATGTTGGCATGATCTGTCTTGTAGTGACATTTAGCACTTAAGTGTAGACAGTGAATACAGCAACTTAAATGTAGCTGTTAAAAGACATAGGTTTGAGTTGAGAAAAAGCAGCTTAGTTGCAAAAGAGCAGGCATTCAGCCTTCAGCTGAATGAATTACAGGCACAAGGTTTTTTTGTGGGCTTTTTTTATTTGTTTGTTTTTAACATGGTAAGTTGATCTCTGCCCAGCATTCTGCTTCAGGGTTGTTTGCTCCGGCAGGGTCAGAAACCCGGAAGGCAAAGCAGTCTGGTTTTGTTCAGCCCTTCCCTGCAAAAACGGGTAAACATCTGCTGAAGAACAAGTGCTTATTACTTGCCTCTTGGGGTTAGTTGAGGGAGTTTAGTGATTTATGAACTCATCAAAAGACGAATTTTGCTGTCGTGTTTTACTGTTAGAGTTACTTCAGCAGACCACAGATGTAGGGCTAGAATCAAAATGCAGGAGACCCTGGAAAAGACAGAAAAATATGTGAAAAAGTGATAAATGCAAGCCTGACAGCGGTAGTGCCGGTGGTGGTGGTAACACCACCCCTTCGTGGCAGGGATTCAGATGCAACGTAAACTTTGCCAGCCCTTCTGCCCCTGGCGCGCTGGCAGTTCAGCTGTGGCTTGTCCCCCCGCCGGCAGCTGCCCGTGGGGCAGGGGGCTGGTGGGGACAAGGGGACGCCTGGGGCCAGGAGGGCTTGAGGCAGTGCTGCTGCCTGGGGAAACGCTCGTCCCACACCAGCATTGCAGACGGCAGGGTATCGAGGGCAGCCCTCCGCGCCGCAAGTCGGTACGTTGCTGTATCGGAAGGAAAAATAATTTTGAAGTTATGTGTTGCGATCCCAGAACTTGACAGTGGAAATTAAAACCAATGCGGGGCTGGGATGCTCCATTAGTCAACAAAATACAAAGATCCAGGAGCAGCTTAGTCAGGGCTTGTGCTGCCGTTGTCCCTTCCTACTGTTGTTCTCTTGCAACTACTGCGAGAGAGAAAAACATTTGTCTTAGGATTTTTTTGAGTCTGCTCTTGTGCTTGATATAGTTATGGGTGGTGATTTTACTTGGTCTTAAAGCAGCAGCAGGGCACAGAGATGTATTACAGTTTTTGCCTTATTTTTAGAGCTCATTGACATTGGCCCTCTCTCTTAAGAGGCACAGGATTGCTTGCTCTTCACATGGTTATTTCCCCTGAGTGGTCTGTGGGTTACTTGTTCAAAAAAGCAAAAAGTCCCCAAAGGCTTGTGATTCAGCAGCATTGGAAGTTAAATGCATACTGGAGTAATACAGGTAGAAACCTGTCCGCAAGCCAAATGTATTTAAAATGCTATTTTCTGACAGACTTGTGTTTCTGTTAGGATTGCCCAAGCAAAATAAATATTTCAGTCTTCAACTGAACTTAATTCAGTTCATCAAACTGCCACTTGAGCAGGAGTTTATTAAAACAGTCAAAAAAAAAAAATCCACTAGAACAAAAATGCAAAGCTTCACATTTAAACTTCAGTAATAATTATAAGAAAATTAAATGAAGAAAGTTTCCAGGTCATGATTTTTGTGTGTGTCGATAATGGACAGAAATTAATTTTATTTGCAATAAAAAAAATTGAACTGAGGGCAATAGGAATCACATGTGAAGTTGCAAGTGATTGCTAATTCCCAGGCTACTAAAACTAAGTCTAAATAATTTATTTCAATTCTATATAATGGAGTCTTATGTTAAACAACTGCTCTTCTCCCCAGCTGCTTCTGAAAACCAGAGGGGGCTTGTTCCAATGAGTTGTTTATTTCTGTGAAACTCAGCAATTAACCAGGAGGATGCAGTTACCTTGTTTTCAAGGGATCTGATTTTATAAAGCAGATGCACATTATGTGTATAAAAGTACAGTCTAATGCCATACTTTCAATTATGTCAAAATATCTAATATATCTTTAGTTTATTGATATATGTTAAATAACTTTTTTTTTCAATATTAATTACATATTGCCAGGCAGTGTTTGTAAATGACACTGCAGCCTGGGCTGTATTGCACAGAACTTTTGGTGTGTAGCTTTCCACCTTATTTTTGAGTATTTGTTACTTTTACGGAAGGCTAATTTTTCTTTTGAGCAAAGAGGTACACTATTAATTGCCTTCTAACTTTGTACGCAGTGTTCTGACAACATTATGGGGTGTTAAGGTGAATGGAGTATTTTCATGCAGACGTTACCAGGTGCATTGGTGTTTGGACTGTTATGCCTATGCGTGTCTGAAGTCAGGATTGCACACAAGATTGTATGCATAGCTTCTAAAATCACATCCATTTTGCTGGAGTAAAGTGAACTGCATGATATTTGTCAATTTTACAGGATTTTTTTTGTTCTATAGAAATGTTTGCCATAAAGATAGCTCTGAATGTTTTGCATGCTTGAACAGCCAGCAATGTGTAACTGTGGTTTTTTGAGAAGGGTTATATCCCCTGAGAGCAAAGCAGATGTACTCAGTGAGCAAAATACCCATGTGCTTGCTTAATGCTCAGGTACTTGGCTAAATTGACGCATTAGCCATTACTTAGGAACTGAGTCATGTTGGGGGTGTGGCAGGATAGTCCCCCACAACGATGACTACAGCTAAAAACAAGGTGCAAATTTATTCAAATTTCAGTGCAGGATTTAGGTGTGATACCACTGACAGCAGAGACTTTGTTAACAGAAGCCATGAATTTTGTATTTTGGATTGCCAAAAAGTGTTTTAACTCATTATTTTTGCAACTTTATTCTAGACACCTCTAGAATGCATTTGTGTTAATAATTTGCAAGAAGTAAAGTATGTCACGCAAGGGTAAAGGTAATAAAATCCTTTTTTCCTTGTAAGTTAACCGACTGGCTTTTAAAGACTTGGGATCAAAAGCATTGAAGTAGAACAAGGAACTTCATGTGAAATATACACCTGGGTGATTAGCAAAACTGTATACATATATTTGGTGAACTGCGCTTTCCCCCAGCGCACAGGGTGTTGATTATTTTAAAAACAGACTGTAATTGTAAGTCTCAAGGGCTGTTTCATCAGCTCCCTGAGATGACCCTCCACCAGACAGTAAACTTGCACTCCTCTCCTTCCGATTCATTAACTCATTATTGTATCCGTGCAGCCACTGGGCCATCTTGCTTTGTTCATTTAAAACCTACCGTGGTTTTTTGGAGATTGCAGACAATTGTGCTTTGGGGAGCTGATAATTTATGCAAGCTGAGTCATGCACTTTCACAGTCCAGGGCTGTTCAGTATATCAACTTCTCTAAAGCATTCTATAATTTTTCCTTTTAAAATATTTTTCAGGGGGTTTGGGTTATTTAATTGCAATGCCTGAATTGTACAGGATTAGTGATTTTAGTCTAATAAATCATGTTGTTTATCAGCTGAGTTTCTTTTTAGTCATAAGTACTGAAACTGTGAGCATTAGGTACTTGAATAGAGTGTAAATGTTTGTCCTGCTGCTAAAGATTTCTGCACGATTTCTTTGGTCAGTTCTGTCCGTGGTAAAGGGCGTTTTTTCTCACTTCAATCTGATCAGATAGGCAGGTGATCCATGAGTCATCATGTTCCCTGGCTTCTGAGCTCCACTGGCCTTCCTGGTTAACCTGAATTCATCTGGCTGATGAAATGAGGTCGCAATAAAGAGGCTACATCAACAAAATTAACTAAGTGGACAATTAGTGCTGTAATTCAGTAGAAATACTCTAGAATCATTTAATTTTTTTAGTATTTCAGAGCACTTCAGACCCCTTCCCTACCACTGCACAGACGCAAAAGCAGAATGTAATCGTCCCTCCCAGCTCCCTGCTCTCCCCTTCCAGGAGCTGGATCCCAGCATCTCCTGCCTTGACGTTTCACCACATGCATCTTCAATGGGTCTAGCACATTTCACACAGGGCATGTAGAATTTGCCATATTACTATACTAAAGTTTTCATAATCTAACACATCTCTGAGATCAAAGGAGCTACTTTCAAATGGAAAGTTTGAGCATTGTGGAAATGGAAACGCCATTCAGAAGCTGCACTGTTCTTTACAAACAGACCCTGCCACTCATTCATGAAAGCTGGCCTATACCTACCTAAAGGTTTAACAGGATGAGGTACTGGAAGCAAAATTACTTTTTTTTTTTTTCTCCTTTCAGTGGGTGAGTTTGTGAGTGATGCCCTTCTGGTACCAGATAAGTGCAAGTTCCTTCACCAGGAAAGGATGGATGTGTGTGAAACTCACCTGCACTGGCATACTGTTGCTAAAGAGGTACGTTAATCTGCCTTAAAATTTCCTGCCTTCTTTAGAACTGTATCACTATTCCATGAGCTAGCAATGTGCCCTTGTGGCCAAGAAGGCCAGTGGTGTCTTGGGGTGCATTAGGAAGAGTGTTGCCAGCTGGTCGAGAGAGGTGGTCCTCCCCCTCTACTCAGCACTGGTGAGGCCACACCTGGAGTATTGCGTCCAGTTCTGGGCTCCCCAGTACAAGAGAGGTATGGAGCTACTGGAGAGAGTCCAGTAGAGGGCTATGAAGATGATTAGGGGACTGGAACATCTCTCTTATGAGGAAAGGCTGAGAGAGCAGGGCCTGTCTAACTTGGAGAAGAGAAGGCTGAGAGGGGATCTTATCAATGTATATAAATATCTAAAAGGAGGGTGTCAAGACAATGGGGCCAGACTCCTTTCGGTGGTGCCCAGCAACAGGACGAGAGGCAGTGGGCACAAACTGAAACAGAGGAAATTCCGTCTGAATATGAAGAAAAACTTCTTTACTGTGAAGGTGAATGAGCACTGGAACAGGTTGCCCAGAGAGGTTGTGGAGTCTCCTCCTCTGGAGATCAAAACCTGTCCAGGCGCAATCCTGTGCAACGTGCTCTAGGTGACCCTGCCTGCGGGTTGGACTATATGATCTCCAGAGGTCCAGGTCCCTTCCAACCCCAACCACTCTGCGATTCTGTGTGATTCCGAGAATGACCTTAAGTATAGCAGTGGTGTGGAAAAAAAACTAAAAGGATGCTTATGAATGGTTGAGTGAATGGCGTTTTGTTACGCTTGATAGGAAATAGGAATCGCTCTGCTGAGTGCGTCAGTTTCCACTACTGGATGTTTAAAATTGACAGTATTTCATGCCATTGCTTTTTCCCCACATTCACTTACACACCCATGATGTTTTCTGCCTCCTCTGGCTTCCTGTGTTAGGGCTGCTCTGGAACTAAAGATTAATCATTAATGCCTAGGCTTTGCCTTTGTCATTATCATTAATACGGATATTGGTATGCCAGCTGCTTCACAGGGCCTCAGGAAGCAGTATGTGAAATTCAGCATAAAAGGGCTGATAAGACATAGGACTAGACAAAGCCAACTTGCAGTCAAGCACAGAGGTTTTTTCAAATTATCAGAACTTTACTGAAAACAAGAGTAAATTTAATATTATAATTGCTAGTACATATTGGGCACTTTTGTCCTTACGTAGAGAAGTTGTAGCAATATGAAGTGAGGTGAGCTTCAAGAAGGTTTCTGGATGCTATTTGGTTTCGAACTTTTAATTTGTATAGTATTCCACCTCCTGCAGATCAAAATATTTCAGTTTTGCTTAGCAGCTTTTCAGATTTTAAGTTCGTGCTTGAATCATACTGTTGCCATCTTAAAATAAATGTTTAAGGCACC
Organism: Chauna torquata; assembly: GCA_013399475.1. Classification (NCBI taxonomy): domain Eukaryota; kingdom Metazoa; phylum Chordata; class Aves; order Anseriformes; family Anhimidae; genus Chauna; species Chauna torquata. The sequence goes on along the minus strand of VXAL01011454.1, from coordinate 421,780 downwards.
AGCCTTCATGTATGCAAGTTATGCAATTTCTAATTTTCATGTTAGTCTATCTTGCAGTGAACTGTTTAATAGCATTAATACTTCAGGAGAACAAATAACTGTTCTGCCTTAGGGTTTTCTGTCTGTGAGGCAGAGCCTGTGAGGATTTTGAGCAAGGAAATATGGAGTCACCAAGTATGTGGGAGGAGACAAGTCCTCGCATACAGGCAAAGACGGAAGGGCAGGGAAAGGAAGAACTGGTTGCTTGCAACAGTCGTGCAGCCACAGGTACAGTGCAGGTAGTGAATGCGCAGGTGACCGCTCTGTCATGTTTCAAAATTCAGAAATCATGCAGTTCACCACCGTCAACCTCCTAAGGCTGTACACAGCCCCTTACATTCTCTTGAGATCTATGACATCTTTTTCCAGCTTCCTCCATGACGATGATGTTTTTTTTATTTTCTGTAGTCCTGTAGTGAGAAGAGTATGAATCTACATGACTATGGCATGCTGCTGCCCTGTGGAATTGACAAGTTTCGTGGCGTGGAGTTTGTTTGCTGCCCGTTAGCAGAGGAAAGTGACAATCTTGACTCAGCTGATGCTGAAGATGATGATTCAGATGTCTGGTGGGGAGGCGCAGATGCAGACTATGCAGATGGAAGGTAAGAGTGGCTTTTTCACCTTCAACTTGTTATTATCATCTTACTAGAGATGCCAAAAATCTGTCTAAAAGACCTCACTGTTGAAGGGAGACTCCTCCTTATAAGTGAATTTGCAGCTACAATGGTTAAGAACATCAGGTTTTTTTTTTTTAACCTTCTACGTAAAAGCTTATTGCTAATATGGTTATTGTAATTTTATGTCTTCATCTTTTTTTCAGTGAGAAGTATTGCTGTATTTATAACAAAAAATGCTTAATTACATAATTTCTTGACTACTAAATGACAAATACCATTCTCGAAGATGTTTCATGTGCAGTCTGTGGGCACTGCAGCAGATATTCAGCTGACAAATGTTGGAGGTTTTGAAATGTCTTCATTTATAATAGGTGTTAGCTGTGTGTCATTACCATAAGAATATTTTTCTGCTGTTACTTTCTAAGGGTGATATAAAAGAAAATCTGTTTTAACATCTAGCCTTTGACAATAAGAGTAATGAATCTGCTACTGTTAAGACAGAGTGTGGAGGTTTCTTTTGCAAGACAGCAGTAGATGGGAGAAGAACTTGGCTATACCGTGCTCATCTTAACCCTTTAGCATCCCTTGTGCACATAGGCTAGTTCTGAGCTAATTGTGGGTTGTGACTGTGCTGTGACTCAGTGGTCCAGCGCTCTCAAGACCTTTTCATATCACTTGACTGAGTGCCTTAGACAGCAGTTCTGAGAGCAGCGAACAATTTTATGTCCTTGCAACAGAATTCAAACCACTACTTAAGATGGCTTTCTTCATAAAACAAAAATCTAGGTTCAAATTCTGTTTGTGCTCCCTAGACTTGGATCACTTCATACTGTGCTAAAAAGGATAGAGAATGCAGTGTTTCCACTTCTCAGGTGATGATACCATGTCTTTTGCAAATAGTGATACAAAAGCCAAAACTCGAGGCAGATTACAAGCGGTTGCAAGGAGAATCGTGGAAATAAATTGGGACAAATGGAGTGAATATAATAATGCAGAAAGTTAATAGTTCTGAATTGTGTGAATTTAGGCGTTTTAATAACCCAGATGAAAACAAGTTCAGAAACAGTGTAGAGATGAAGGACAGAAATTGAATAGCTGTAATTTGGTGTAAAGAGAGGACATTAAGACAACGAAAAGTTAGGAACCACTTCATGATAAGTGTCTAAATCATCCCTGACAAAGCATTAGTATGTGTTGCAGGGAAGAGTTCCTCATGTAAAATGGAATGAGTTAATTAAAATTATAATTTCCAGTTTTCTCTCATTAATGGGTGAGTGAATGGTCTGGGCCGTTGGATTAAGGAAACCTATGTAAAGCAACATTGTGTCTTCTGTCTTGACACGTTTAGGCTTTTTTCTGATTTATACTTCCAACAATTGTCAAAATGTTGCAATTTATAACCCTTTTGGTGGGATTTGTAAACCAACTTTTGTACTGTTCATGTGTCACCTCAGTGTATTTTGTTTAGTCTTTGATTGGAAAATGTTCTCTTAGAAAAAGAAATGAGTGCATACTTCATACTAATTTGCTTTTTCCCCTCATATATATAATATATAATAGATCATATATATAATATATGATAGATACAGAGATGTACGAGATAGATCTATCTTGTATGAGATCTTATTTATCTGCTTTATCTCTATATCTATATATCATATATACTTATTATGTATATATTCATATATCTTTCCTGTATCTGCTCAAAGATTCCTAAAATATTTTAAATAGGAGAGCACACAAGGGTTTATATAAAATAGTTAAGTTTTGTTTATTTCTGTTTTTTTCATGTTTGTCACTGAATGTTTACTATTCTAGTATGTTTTGTTCCTCTTAAAGCAGTTTAATTATTGAAGGGAGTAGTTCAAGAATGATTTCAGAAATTTTGTGTGCTCCAGGAGTAGGAACTGGAATTGCATTTGAACCAATTTCTGAAGTTTCAAGCAAGTACTAAATACTGGTTGTTTGTTTGTTTGTCGTGCCGTGCCGTCCCGTCCCCCCCCCCGACAAGTGTGCAAAAGGAAAATGAAAGGATCCTTTTACAGGGCATTTGTACTTCAACTGCAGATGAAGAGCCAAGCAATTTGTAGTTCTTACACTTACTCGCTCATATCTCTTGCTACCTCTTCAGCTTTCTAACTGCATTTAATTAAACCATGTGTATTGGAGCCAGAAATACTCTTGAAATTTAGTCATATAAAAAAAAAAAAACAAAACCACACACACCTCAATTGCTCATTCAGCAGTAGGTTGTAGTTCAAATTTTTTGTGTGCATTTTTGTATTCTTATGTTTATATATGTATGGAGATATATATGTGTGTTTGTGTGTGTATGTCTCTCTCTCTATATGCCTTAGTCCTGAGCTGATTGTGAGGGAGAAAGGAAGTGAAAAGTAGGAGGATACTTTCCAATGCTAAATTGCCAGTATTTTATGCTATTAAGGCAACCGTGTTTGAAGTGTTTACTGAAGTTCATATTTTTCATCTTAGGTGGGTGACCTTACATTGACAACATTTGTTTCATCCTGAAGCCTTTCACTTTGCTCTGTGCTTGTGGGTGGCATTCCACAGCATTTCTGTAGCAGCTCTTACTGGGCTGATTCATTTTTTCATTTCTACCCAAAAGTCAGGATTTCAGGTTAGAATTCGGTTGCCAGTACTACATGAGTACTTCAGTAGTAGTTCTTGCTTCTAGTTTTTGTTGTTGTTCCATTAAGATCTGCCTGTGTGGTTTGGTTCTGTTGTACAAATATAGGGCCTTTTAGAAGCTTTTCCCATGGGTATCTTAGCACCTTCAGTGTTCAGAGTTGGCAGCTGGTCCAGCTAGAACATAACCCACTCCTCGCACCAGGGTGGAAACCAGCCTGCTGCCGATGACCCCAGCTGCAGGACTGCACGTTCCTCGCTCCTCAGTTTGTGACTCGTGCCATCAGAGGGTGCATGGAGGCATTTGGGGCTGCAGCATTGTTGCAGGTGGATGTTCTTCGTACCCCGCCTCTGGCAACCCTGTGCCTCGGCATGAAAGGACCCAGCTTGCCTCCTGGCGTCGCTTGTTGGAAGAGCTTGGGAAAACGAAAGGGTGTGCTTTTGTGAAGGATGTGGCATACCCCCTTTCAGTATGTGAGGCCAAAATGCAGGATCCGCCCATGCTTTTGAAATGGTGTCACGTCATGCTTGTCCTGAAATAGCATGCAACTCTAAGAGGTCACAGGCGTTTCCAGTGGTGGCATTCTGTGCTGTTACCCACACCTTTAATTAAAACTTACCTTGAAGACTGCCTAAGGGACAGCCAGATGCAGGTGCTGGCTTTCAGTAAAGCTGCAGAGATCTCCATTTATAGCTACAGTTCAGTCAAATGACCTAGAAGTTCTGGCTGCCCTTGAGACTCAGCACAGCCTCATGTCCTCCTGCCCATACCTGGACACTTGTTAGGAGCTTTGGCATCTTTGACGTCCAAGGTGAACATCTTCAGGGGTGATAGCCGAGCTGAAAAATTCCAGGTTTTCTGTTTACGCCTGTCTCATACATCCCTCTCCTTGTCTTCTCATCACTGTGTATGAGACCTCCGGAGCTTTCCTTACCACATGAAAAATAGGCTGGTGTCATTATCCCTCTGTTACACCAGGGAAACTGAGGCACAGTGTGGCTCACTGTTGAGGGTTATGTGGAAAGCTTTTGTTTAGGACATTAGTCCCATGGCTCAGAAGCACAAGATAGTGCTTAATTGTCCTCAGGCCTTATTTTTCTAGACTATCTGAATTTATTTATTTTCAAGGTCCAAAATACAGGATTTAATTTTCTCATTGTTTTTCACTTAGCAGGTTAGGCCAAATTAATTTTGTCTGTTCAGTGTATTTAATGTACATTCAACCTGATTTAATGATTTGGGTAGTGTTGTAAATGTTGTGTTGTAGAGATTAATGTATTTTATAAGGACGTGGTTTATGATTTCTCATAAACTTCTGCCACATGAAGTTTTATGGTTTGTTCATACCTGCCCCTTAGGACAGTTAATACAGTATATTTTTTAAACTACAGCAAATAAACCAAAGGGGTGCAATCCACTTTATGCTGAAAGTTAGGCATCTATGAAGTAAAACCCAAATAAGAATTTGTGCTATATAACATGGTGGTCATGTGGTGCTCTGGTTTTGCAGCACTGTAACAGACTGAGCTTAAGGCTGAGTGCTCATATCCCAGATGCTGCAAAAGTAATGGTTAAAGCGCTATACCCTTTTCTCCTTTCTCAAAGGATTTTTTTTTTTTGTCAATGGTGGGCATCTGGAAAAACTCACTTTTGTTTATTGCCTCCTTCAACCATAATCCAAGAAATCCTGAAAGGCTTTTAAAACCAGCCTTTTTTTCCTAATGGTGAAAGCAGCATAGTATTTGTGGCTGTTAATGCTGAATTGTTTCCAGGTGAGATCCGGTGCTTCTAATTGTCAGTTTTGTTGTAGCATTTGGGGAAGAGGAGTCACAGGGGCTGACAAAATTGCTTTGCTGAGTAATTTTACAGAGATCTTCATTTGACGTGGAGGAACCGTACGTTTCATTTCCTTCACTTTCTAGCTCTTTTTATTTCTTTATGACTCAAGTGGTGCGAAGATGTCAATACATGTTCTACCTACTGCCTTCCCTTCATAAATGCCTGCAAGTTAAACTCAACATCAAATGAGTTACAATTGAACTTCCCTGGAGTGTTGTCATCAAATCAGACTGTCACAAGGTGCATTTAAATTGGCTGCGGTCATACAGTGCCTGACCTGATGTAGCAGTACACTAAGTCCTCGTGGTATGTTACACTACTGACTTGACATAAACTAGGCAGGCCAGACAGGCAATTTGGCTGTCTGCCTGTGACAAATATTTATGAAAAATTCCTGAGTCTAAACAGTGACACGTCGCAAGTAAATTTAGTAGGTAAGAGGTGGTGAGTATGCAAGAGTCAATATGAGTCAATATAATAATTTTAAATGTCAAATTTTATGGGCTTTTGTCATTTCTGTACTTGGAAAATTCTCTTCCCTTTTCTAAGTGTAACTTACACTTACAGCTCCTGCTTAACTCCCTTTATCTGGGTCTCTGCACCACAGAGCAGTGGGAGATTTTGTACAGGCAAGAGCCATGAAGCAGCCAATGTTTTAGATGTGATATGGAGCTGCAGACGGTGTGTCAGCTCTTTGCTGTTCTCTGTACTTGGGCTGTTCATCTACAAGGACTATGCAAAACATGAAATCCTCTTGTCCTATTTCTCCTCTTTACATCTCTTTTCGTCCCTCTCACCCTTCTGTTTCTCCTACTCATCTCTTCAGACACACATCCGTCCGTCCAGTAAAAGCACTTGGAAATACAGCAGGAAAGACGAGCTTTTAGGGGGATTGTTTGACAGGGGCGTATTTCTGCTTGCTGCAAATTAGTTGATCGAGGAGATCAGAGCATCTTGATTACTTTCTGTTAATCTTCCTTGTCTACAAATCTGACCAGTACTTCAGTCTCTGGCATTTGAACTAATGCTGGAAGATACAAATGCAGCTCCGGCACAGAGAAAAGATTATTTGACAAAATTGGAAGGTGAAAGTGGTGGTGTTGACATACGTTGCTTCCTCCCATTTCAGAGGGAGGTTTCTGTGTCGCTTCCCCAGAGAACCTCAGCGAACAGGCCTTCAGCGGTGTGTTTTGTGCTGGCAGCTGGGTGTCCTTCATGTAAGGGTATGTGCAGCGGGGCCGGCTCCTGTACGTGGGTTGCACCCCTGTAGTGGCGGCACGGGAGCTGGAGCGCCAGCGGCCTCCTGAGATCGGGGAGCGCTTGCGGGCCTGAGGGCAGGCAGGCCTGGCCTGCTGGCTGCCTGTGGAGAGCTGCTGTTGTAGAAATACAAGCGCTTTCAGAGTGAGATTCTTACTGCTTCTTAAATCCTTGAATTTCTACCGGTTCGCTCATACATGTACCTAGTGTGTTGTGGCATTTTGTGTCTTGTCCGTTCTTCCCTCCTCCTCTCCCATCCTTGTTACCTGTTAACGTTGTCCCGCCAACATTTAGTCAAAAATCAGTAGCTTAACTGGGGCCAGCTCCTAGCCCAGAAGATTTGTCTTAAGAATGCAGAAATAGGATATCTGCTGTCCTGAAATTTTTGCTAATCTAAAGCTAGAAAAGTGGTATTGATCAAGAAAAAGGAAGGTGCCGAGGCTAAATTCTTCATTGGAAACACAGTCACTGGAGGAAAAAGAAAATTAACATTTTGTCTCTGTTGAGTATTCATCTATTTTCAAGCCATCCTATTAATCGCATTAAAACAAACAACAATGAATTCTCTGTGATGTAAGCTTTGTCATTAAATTGGAAATTTACTTCTAAAAAGTCAGTGAGAAATCCTCTAGTGGAAATCTAAATGATTCTTTAAAAAAAAAAAAAAATCACCACCACACCCACCTCCACTCCCCAGTCACTGAAGCTAGTAAAGCTGAGTCAGACCTGAAGCTAACAAAGGGTCTGGACTGCAGGTTCTGAGATGGAAGCAGGAAATGACTTGCTTTTGGATGGATAAAAAAGATTTCCCTTTTTCCACGCTGTGCCGACTGAGCCGTAGGCAGTTTATACGCCTGAAAAGTGAAGGAAACTGAACTTCATGGCAGCAGTGGCATGCCTGTTGCAGTGGTGCAGGATCTGCTTTGTGGGGAGCTCAGTCACCCGTGACGCAGGAGCAGGGAGGGATGCAGCCAGAGGCAGTGTTCTCCTCGGCTGTCCTAATAGAAATTGTTCCTAATAGTGAGTCAGTGCAATTGCTTTTCTTTATAAATTTAAGACATCATCAAATTAAAGGCATAATATTACTGCTTATGTTGAATATCTCTTGAAGTATTTTGTCCTATTAGCATATTCTATACACTATTAGCATACTCTGTCTCACATTCTTACATTCATTGTTTCTGACTTTCATGAAGACAATTTCTTAATATTTGAGTAATTCACAATGTCTTTTTAATGGCAAAAAAGGGAGGTTTTCCCTTTTTCATGTGGAGGTTTTTAAAATAAAATTCAGAAAGCGTAGAAACACAGGAGTGTTAATGACTCTAGAAAGACTGGTAAGTGTTGGATTTCTTCTTAGGACAAGTAATGTTCAAATGGAATTGATGAAACAGTGCATTGGTTTGAGAGGTAATTACAGTGATGCTGAGTTGGCAAATCCAATCGCTATTCGAGTATAAAGCCTTAACTGAAGTGATGGATGAGGCTATGGGTGGAGAGAATTAATCTAATTGAGGAAGTGTTGAGCAAGATATAGGCAGTCTTTCATGACCTCTTAAGAGAGCAGTTTGCTAGCTGTGCAAACCACCTATATGACTTGCATGAATGCTGAGCCTTTTTCAGGAGGTTAATGGCATCAAGCTTGCATGTTTAATAAATAGTAGACTTGTGGAGACGGATTACATTTTTATGACCTCAAAAAATAGAGCCATCAGCTGCAGTGTTTTCCTTAAGTAGTAAGCAAAAGCTTTATAAGCAAAAATGTTGTCACTTGTAATGACTGAAAAGTTGGAGTGAAAGGTTCCCTATATATGTTCTTGTAGTAATCATTCAAGAAACCCTTATGGTATCTCTACTAGATGTTCTGAGAGGTTTTTGTGAAATATTGATACATACCATCCCATTTCAAGCACTGTACTATTTATACTTAATGAAGTAACTCTTGTGATGCTATGCTATTACAAGCACAGTGTAGTAAAGCATTTTCTATATTAAATACTTTTTTTCTTTGCCTTCTAACAAAGGCTACATACATGCTTCTGAATATATGGATGAAACACCAAATACTTTTTTTTTTCTGACAGAAGAGGTTTCTAATCTTGAATGCAGATGTTTTAGCTCTGTTTGCATGATAACGTGCCATTTCTTCACATGGGATCTCTAATTTGATTGCTGCTGAGGAAATATAACACTCAAATTGTGACTTGAGTGAAGAAGAGAAGGTTGAAACAGTAACTTCTGCTATGGAAGTCTTCTGTTAGGCTTGACATCTTGTGACCACCATGAAAAGCTTGGTGCATAAGGCACACTCTCCTTTTTTCTGGCTGCATGTGTGGAGATGATCTGCTCTGCACAAGTTCTGGCCACTTGCAGAAGCTGCTACTGGCAACTGTGTTTAGAAAGTGTAGATGGCATGTTCTCTGAAAAATGTTATGCAATGTCTTAAATTGAACATCCAGAGTTATTAATTACATGCTTATGGTACGTTTTGTTTGCTTTCCCAGTTGTAAAACAAAGACGTTCTTGTAGTTTGACCCTGTAGTTACTGTGTAGGGTACAGTACCGAGATGGTGAATTTCACAGGCAAGGCAAGTATTTCATTTAGTACAGAATTAATACTGTGTACCTTAAGTAAGCTGTAGGATAACAGGTTGGACAAAGAGGTATTGAGTAGTCCCTTCTGAGTATGGCAGAGGTTTTGTGGAAACAAACATAACATCCAGGCTTTTCTGCTGATTCTCAAGATGGCTGAAACAGGGCTGCATAGATGACCTTCACTCTGCCATCTCCCATCACATTCAGTCTTACTGTTCTTCTAGTGTCAGGATTCTGAATTTAATATTTATTAAATGTCAGAAGGCTCTGTGAGCCTGATGGATTTTGTGCATTTATGGATATATTTACTTTTCTAGTTCTGAGCTTCTCTTTAGTATAAATAATCAAAATGAGAAAGAATATGGGTTAAATTTATTACTCTGTCCTCCCCTAAAACAATGAAAAACTTCTTGCTGAATCTACTGTCTTCCAAAGGAAAATGTGAGAACAGTAATACCTGCAACGACGTTGTTTCAGAGATTAAGCTAGGTCAGTTTTGAAAATGTATTCTTGCATATCAGTCAACACGTACCTTCTGCCAATGCACTTCTTCAAATCTTACATGCTATCTCTTACACCTATCTTTTTAAGCAGATCAACTGTGGAAACAAATTTCTAATGGTGTAAGTTATACCTTGTTTATTTATGGGAGGAAAAGATAATTGTGTCTCTCAGAGGCAATAGGGCAATGAACCTGTGTTTGCTTCTTTTTGTGTGTGTGTGTGTATATGTGTGTGTTCTATTTAAAAATTAAATTAAAAAGCCTTTAGTGCAGTTTTTCTTATTTTGGTATTGTTATTTTGGTATTGTTATTATACATAAAGGTAAAAAAAAATCAGTAGAAGCAGGAAGAGGAGAGAGACAGTAAGAAGCACATAATTCAGTTGTTTGATAAGGTTTAAGAACTCAAAAGCAGCCTGTGTGACAGTTCATGAAATAGCTTATTTCATTCTTTTTTCTATTTGGAAATGTGAAAATATACATAATTGCAACCTCTGAAGTAAGGGAAAACAAAAAGGAAAATAATTAGAAGTGACCAAATGAATGCCTGAAAAACGCTAGACAATATGAATTGCTCATCCTGACTTGCTGTGCAATGGAAAGTGCTCATCTGTGCTCTTAAAATTTTAACTGTGCCTTAAGAGATGTTTGTATGTGCCAAATATCACATTGTCTCTTCTTGTGAGGTACCTAATTTACTAGCATAGTTTAATCTGGCCCTAATAAAAATAACCAAGGCAGTTTTTAAGCAGTTTCTGCTTTTGTGGTGATTGACCAAGCAGACCAGAAACATTATTGCTAAGGTACCTCATCGGTCAGACTTTCAATTCTGTAAATCACTGTAATTTTCCGGACTTCAATGCCAATAAGCCATTTAAAAGATCAGTTACATAGGCTGGGGGTCTGGCATAACCCTTTTGTTTCCTGGCTTTGTGCCTAATCTCACAACTGCAGCACAATTTAATTCTTGTTCTGCTGTTTCCCCCCACCCTGTCCCAATACTTCACGGAAGAAGACATTTGCGGTATAACTCTCTACTCCTAGACTTTCAAGGTGAATGCTGAAATCTTCAATTCACACTTGGTTTTGACTTTCCCTCTTCTACCCCACGCAAAATTACTGTGTGATAGTTGTTGTTTAAATTTACTCCCTTTATGCTTGGTTTCACACAGCTAATATTCTCACATTTTTCTTGAAGTCAGCTAGCGTACCAAAGTCAAAGTTAAATATTAGAAGGCACAGTGATTTGAGTCCTTATGTGCCAGAGTGCACCATTGGCTTAGTTTTTAGCTTTAAGTAGTTCCTGTGTTGACTCATATGTTTAATTAGCGCCACCGTTCAGAGGAATGTGATGAGTGCAGTGGTGGGTTCAAACCTGGTTCATGAGAAATCTTATCCTTCAGTCAAAAGAATGCAAGCTTTGGATAAATGTTCGGTGGAAAATGCCCAGGCCTCTGATGTGCAGGTTGAGAGCAAATTTGGTTCCTCGCCTGTTAGCTTTCTGATTTGCTTTCAGTCAAAAACCTGGTAATTAGGCCAGGTCAAGTACACTCATCTTGTTTGGATTCCAAGCATATGTTGTACTCTTGTAGTTGGCTCTGTGTTTCTGTTTTGCGTTTTCTTTTCAGGCATTAACTCTAAGGCATGTAGAGGTTCGCAGCTGGGTCTGTCCATTTCCACTCCCATTTGACGAACTTTGCAGTCTGGAGGTTTCCTATATACTGGGATGAATATCTGTGCTCATCGTTAATCTTCTGGTGGAAGCAAAGTTAGGCCCAGGCTGAATACTTGTGAATCCAGTCCCATCACATTCCTTGAAGTTCATTTGAGGAGAGCTATAGAAGCTATAGAGAAGCACAAGAACCTGGAAACTGGGCTGATAGCACTTGCAGCAGTAAAGGTTGTGGATGCATAAATCACCCTCAGCTTGGCCTGTTGGGCTGGAAGAGCACAGCCGACAGGTTATGTGCAGCAGTTGCTTCTCCTGTATTAATTTCCTTGGCTGTCCAGAGCCAGCATCTATGGCCTTGTTCTCCATAGGCGGATTGCAGCTTGTTACTGCTGTTGATTTGGTTCTTTTCCTGGAATTAGCTTTCCCCCTGCTATTTGCTCAGTCTTGGTGGCTGGCAAAAAAACACAGTCCAGATGGAATCTATTTGCAATAGAATATAGTTGCAAAAGTGTAGTGAAAACTAATGTTTCTGGATTTCAAAACATCTGTCTTTTGCACCTTTTCATTCCTTTTTCACCTAGTGATGGACTACATGTTTTTGTTCAAGTTATTGAGCAAAATCATGCTTTAAGTGTATCCAAATGGATGAGAATTTATTGCAGACAAAGGTGAGGCATTTCCCCAAACCATTAATTGATCCTTAGTTATATGTTATCCTAAGTTGAAAGCTTTGCAAAATTTTTGTCTGAAGGTAGTAGCTGCAGACAGAAATCTCTTCTTAAAATGTTGCTTATGCTGCAGTCCCATGAGTCCTGAAGCACAGTTAGAAAGAAAACTAATTGCTCTTTTTATTTGTATTTTGCCTTTGTCCCTATTGTAGGTTATTGGAATACTAAAATAAAACTTTCATCTACTAACTTTTTCTAATTTCTTGAACAGCGAGGGGTAATGTAGTTCACTTTCCGTTGCTTTCCTTACCTGTCCTTCAGTTTTGTTTTCAAGAAGTAACAGGACCATGCACAATTCTGAGTGAAGTGACTAAACAATACATTGGTGTCAGCTCTTGCTAAAGTGATGGATCAAGAAAAGAAAGTTATTAAATATGCATTAACAGAACTATGGTTTAAACATTGTTTGTAACTATGTGCCTGGGTGCGTACTGGCAGGAGCTGTACAGTGGTATGTGTTTTAAAAACAGAAATATGTCCATTGGAGTGGTTGGTATGTTTTTATTTAAACCAGTATTTGAAATGGAACTGATTACCTATAAGGGCTGCCTGAAACTCCAGTGTATCTGCAGCATCAGAAGTAGGGCTGAAGCTGCCAAACTTCAAATACTGCGTTTCATCACACGCAGGAACATAGATGATTTCTATTAATGACCCAGTGTACTGCTTGGATGCTTGAGGGAAGTATTGTTTCCCTGGTAAAGGAATGGATGTTAATATCCCATATGAGGGGAGATTGAAACAGAAAGTTCAAAGCCATGGTGACCTCTGTGTCCACCATTAAAAGAAAGTGCTGGCCCTGTTTGCCAGAAGTCTCGGCTGAGTGGAGAATGAGATACGCTGATGTTGTATATGGGGATCGCAAAAATTTTCATGGCTGCATTCAAGCTTAAGAATTTACCTCCATTGTTTACTGCTGAACTGTTAAATTCAGATGATGATAATATGGCTTTACAAATCTGTGAACTTGTCACTACATCAAGTAATTTTTTTGAGCTGCCTTTGAAAAATCCTGTCACCGGCACCACTAAGCTAAGGCGAAATGTCAACAATATCTTGTAAACGAGACACTGCAGTCTGTGGTGCTAATAAAGCCCTGGCTGGGATGGTATCAAGGGAATATATGGAAAAGCTGTCAAGATATTGTGATTCCAGAAGAAACAAGACTGAGTTGTACTTGTTAACCATAAAAGGTAAAATATAGTAATAATAACAGGAAGTATGCACATCTGCTACACATATTAAATAAAACTCCCAAGACTTCTGAAAAAAAGATCAGCATCCACATTCATCTTGTAGTAGATTTTTGTTTCAAAATGGTGGATTTGAACTGAATGCTGAAGTGAGAGGCGTGCAAAAGTTAGACACAATGTCTGGGAGACAGCACTGTGGTGCTGCTGATGGAGAAATGTGAAATGGTACTGGAGCATTTAGCATGACGTGGAGGAACAGAGCTTTATGCACTGCGCAGCAGGGAGGTTTTTGTCCCAGTTTGGAAAGTTGATGCTTCAGTCCAAAAGTTAAAATATAACTTCACTCCTCTGCTGTTCCTCTCACGTGCATGTTCTTTGAAGAACACCCAGGACAGTAACAGTGATCAAGTCCAAAGAAACAAAACCAAGGATAATTTTTCACGTTATTACGAGAAGTAGTACCTTTTATAATATTACAAATGTCAAGTCCACCTCCTGTCTTTGTGACAGAAGCACATTGAGATTTAACATTGTTTACACTGAACCTGTCTTCAAGAATAAGGCTCAAAGTCCCCTTACTGGCAAATATTGGGGCAACTGCTGGGGATCCCCTCTATCCCAGTGGCCCCTGGCCCCTGAGGAGTGGTCCTAAGGCACTGTATGGTATTATTACTTTTCTCGTGTGTGTCATAACCATGGCCTCTGAGAAGATGTGGTCATCTTCTGCTTGCACTGCTGAGCATGGTTACTGTGATTGAATCTTAGGAGCACAGGACTTTGTGGGCTAGCATTGATTTCTAATGTAAAACTGTTGCTGTTTTTACTGTTAGAGCTTGCTGGGATATGTTCCTCACTGTTGTGTATTCATGCAGTTTGGTCTGTGATACTGTGCTGCATAGCTGAGCATGATCAAATCATCAGACTAATGCTATCCTGTTATTTTTTGGTATTCAGCTTCACTGAAGGAGAATCTTATTAAGAAAGTGTAAAGCACTTCTCCCCTTCCCCTTTCCACTGAATGATAGTGCTGATAGGGAAGGAGACTAACTCATCTTTGTAGATAAAATAGCTGAGAAAATAATTACTTTTCAAGAGAGGCAGGAGCACTCCCTTAGAACCTGAGTGTTAGCTACACACTTCTGTACAATGAGAGTTTTAAAAACCTGTTTAATAGGGAAATGAACTTGGAAAGCCTGATTTCAGGCATTTTATTTTATTTTATTAAGTGTGTAGCAAGGCTCATGCTTCCATTTAGGTATCAAAATCTAGCACAAAACCACTTTTATTCTATTTTCATTGTTCCTTTTTCTTGTAACTTGCAATAAATTAAATCCTGTGAAATACTAGTCTTGTGTTTTGAATCTTGCAATATATGTTGCTAGCAAAGGTACAATTTTCCTAGGAATGATCAAAATAGTAGAAAAAATATTCTAGCACTTTTTGAGTGAGATTTTTAGAATATTTTCAGGAGCTTGATCCTGTCAACTGTTGTAGTCTTCCATTATTTCTGCATTTTTTTTTTTTACCTTCTCAGGCGTATAGTCCTTCAGCAAGAAGGAACTCATAAAGGGGATGCGGGGGGGGCTACACTTAGCCGTTTATTTCTGATAAATTACTGGAGAGGCAACCGGGGCACACTGTAGTGGTGGGCAGACACAACCAGTACATACAGAGAATTCTCTTCTTTCATCCTGCCCCTGTCACCGTCACACACACACCGCTTATAGTAAAAAGCTTTGCCTTTATGCTGAGAATTTCCCAGCAGAATGCTAGGGACTGACATAGCTGAGTTAATTGCTTTCGTGTAGCTAAAAACAGATGGATATTGGATGCATGCGTACAAATTATTTTTGAAGTGGCTTTTCATGTGACTAATTGACTTTCCTTTGTTTGTTTCATTAGTTTGTTTTTTTTTGTCCTTTTTTTAACTTTATGAGCTTGCCAATATCTGAGCGTGATCATTTATGTGAAAGGAAGAGGAAAAATAATTGCACTTTTTTTAAAGCATGCTGTGTTTGTTCCTGTATTTTTAGCTCAGGTGAGGGAAAGACAGAGAGCAGCTTTCTTTAATGTTGAAAGGCATATCCTATGCGATGCTCTTGATCAAAATCTGGATGTCTTATACTCAGCACACCTAGTATGAATGTCTGTAGGTAGCCAAGACTAGAAGCCCCTTAACCTGGAGATCAGAAACAGATACTTGAATGTAAAAATCCGGCTCCCTCTGGCCGTTGAAAGGTGACAGTGTATGTATAGCAATTATTTCACACTCATAAAAAGGTGAAATACTTAATAATGAAATCTATTGTTCAGAAAGGAGCTACTAAGAACAAAGCAGAAGATTTTAGAGATACTGAAATGAGAATGCCAGAGGAAAACCATACTGTGGAGATGCTAAAATTTCTAATCCAGTTGTTTGAAATTAAGAAACTAAGAGAAGAACCTGGTGGTTTTGCCCCTTTTTCAGTCTTTCCCATGTAAATGGAAACAGGTCATCCCTTTTTCAGACTCTTCCGTGAATTAGCTATTACTACACCTATTTTTAAACCTGCCTAGGCTTCACCCACTGGGAAGGTTTCATTATTACTTTGTCTCTCCTGTATTTTGGGAGGCAAAACATTTTTGGGGGAGAGCAACAGAGAATGCACACTTGTTTGTATAGTCTTAGCTTTTTCCCAGTAGTCAGGCTTGTGGCATACAAGATTTTTATCACTATTTCCTAACTTCTTCCTAACACCCTATTAAAAAGATCATACGCTCCTCTTCTTTGCTCTAAGTTTACTTTCAAAGCTGTACTAGGCAACATATTGTAAAGTGAAATGTTACAGGCTTAGTCTTCAAAACAAGGTGAAGAAGGCACGTTGTTAACTTCAAATAAAAGGCTGTTCAAGCATATGTGATGCCATGAAAAAAGATGCAAAACCTCATGTGTGTGATGGTGACAAAAAGTCACTGCATGTTTGAATATTTAAAGATAATTTACTCATTAGTAGTGAATTTCAAGTAGAAGATCAGATTAACAAAACCAGTATCTTACCACAGCTGGTACGGGGTTAGGAAGCCTTTCAAAAGCAGCAGTAGCAGTTGGTAAGTGTATGTTTTTTGGCCTGTGGCCTGTATATCATTCAGAATTAAGAGTGATCCCAACAGATTTTTGACAAGTTAAGCCACCAAACGCGTTTGATAGCTGACTGCAGTATTCCTTCATGTTGTTCAAGACTGATTAAACTCCTGAGGATTTTAGGTATCTACATGAATTGTCATTTAAATCACTGTGATATACAGCAAGATTTAGCCCAATGGTTTGAGGTTTCTTCGTGAGCCCAGGGGTGCTTGCATTTCCATCTGTTACATGACAGCTTAGCAGTACCATAGGTGTTTATAGAGGTCTTGTGGATCAGCTGTACAGCAGCGTTGGTACCGCAGCGTGGCTGAGCTGAGCTCGCCGTGCTGAGCGGCTGCACGCGTTGGCTGAGA
This sequence comes from Chauna torquata, assembly GCA_013399475.1. Lineage (NCBI taxonomy): Eukaryota > Metazoa > Chordata > Aves > Anseriformes > Anhimidae > Chauna > Chauna torquata. The sequence continues at coordinate 405,215 of VXAL01011454.1, read as the reverse complement.
TTGCAGCCTCATCAGCAAAACCATGCAGTCTTCACTGCTTGATCAGTGCAGCTGTTGTACAGAAGGCCGAAACTGGGAAGGGTCCTCTCCTTCTCTGGATGTTAGATCCTTAGCGGTGCTGTCATGTCCATTGTCTGCTTTGAGGTACCAAAAGACCATAAAAACGCAAAGAGAAGAGCTAGCAACAGTCCGCTGAAGCACGAGTTGCAGCGTGGTGTGTCAGCTGTCTCCGTCCCTCCTCCCAAAAAGTTCTACACGTTTTGGACAATGTCTTTTCAGTAAACCTTGTGGAAGCAGACAGCTCTGTGCGCAGTTCCTTTAGAAGCGGCTTTTCTATTCACAGAATGCTATTTTAACAACAGGATGAAAAAATCAGCAGTCACTGTAGAAAATTATAGGTCAGCCAGATGCTTGGTTTGACACTGAGTTGTCCGCTGTGGATGGCAAGCGAGGTAGTCCACAGCAAGTCTTGGGTAGGATGTCTCCTGGGTGAGAAAATCCAGGGGAACTCTCTCTTGCTTTCATGTGCGTATGAGCTGAGTGCATTTTGAGCTAATTTGAGCTTCTTTCAACATACAAATTGATTTGTTGATGGCAGCACGAAGCAAGTGTATTTGGAGTGTTATTCAGCTGTCAAAATACAGTATTGCTGATGGGGATTCTTTGGGATGGAAAAAGGAGTTCCAGTCTGGCATCTTACTAGTTTTCTCACAGCATTGCTAATGTTGGCTTTTTTTTTTTTTTAAAAGCATTTCATATTTCTCACTTCTTGGGACATTCCAGCATTCCTGATTCTTTCTCTTTTTTTTACTTAAAGGTGGTGGGAGGGAGATGGAGAGCCAGGTACCTTCCTGTCCTTACAGTGTTTCCGAATAAAGTGCTCTTGCTTATCACCTTGCAGTCATTTTGTTGCTGACACATCACTATTATTTTCTTCATTTAGCGATGATAAAGTAGTAGAAGAACAACCAGAGGAAGATGAGGAGCTAACTGTTGTGGAAGATGAAGATGCTGATGATGACGATGGTGATGGTGATGAAATTGAAGAGACAGAGGAAGAGTATGAGGAGGCAACTGAAAGAACTACCAGTATTGCAACCACTACCACCACAACTACAGAGTCTGTGGAAGAGGTTGTCAGAGGTAAATTCATGGACGTTTAGCTTGGGGCTGGAAAACTAATCCTGCTGCTTTGTATATTTGCCCTTTTTGACAAAAAATGTTCCAAACAGCAAAATAGCCTAAGTTGCGTCATCATTATGTTTTGTTTTCTGTAATTTGCAAGCTGAAACCCCTCTCTTTTCTCTTTCCCATTACAAGTATTCTTCGGAGGTATCTAGTCATTGCATGGAAACTATGGATAGAAACTGAAGAGGTGTCTGTTTTTTTAATTTTTTTTAATTTTTATTTTTTATTATTATTGAAGTAACATTGAATAAAATTTGACTGCCATGTGTAACAAATAATAGAAAAATGTGTGGAATATCACATGCATTTGTTACAGGAGAATAGAGTGGCAATTCAAAGCAGGAGGTAGCACATTTTATCCTAGTCTGTGGACAGTGTAACAACATGGTATTTTTAAATGCCACGTTTCTCCTCTGATGCATGTTCGAATGAGTTGTTCTTGTATTTCTATTTTAATAAGAACAATTCCATATGATAGAAATCTCTCTAAGATAGGTACTGATTTTTCTGCACTGCTTACAGTTCTGCCAGTAAGTGCTGGAGGTGATGGCAGAAAATGAAATTAAAAGCTACAATAAAAAAGATTGGAGTCGGGACTTGCAGGGGGCAGAGGCAAAATTGCAGTGATTGGGACTGTAGTGAAACGAGGCAGTGAATCATGGTAGCGTTGTTTGGCAGAGCAGGTATGGAAAGAGGGAGCAGACAGCTCCTGGCTATGATTTCTCACACGTGCGTGTGACAGAAGGGTACCAAGGAGCTGCCTTGGAAAAGGGAGAGTTTAGATTTTCTATTCAGTCTGTGTGTAGATAAGCTCTCTCATCAAAAGCATTAATGCTTTGGTAAAATGGTTTGCAAATGTTTCTTTCTAAGGCTGGAGAAGCAGTCTTGTGCATTTCTGTCTTATGTAACTCTGTCTGTTGAGTGTTTTGCTCAATTATTGGAGAGCCAGTTCAGTGAGGAGGGGGTGGGAGGAGATTATGTTTAAATCTTTAAACCAATTAAATATGTTTCCATATGTGAGCTTTCACCACCTGGGGATAAAATGCCCTGGTCCAAATGGAAAATGAATATTGAAGGGAAAAAAAAAAAGAACACTTCACTTTAATGGGATTTTGGATGAGTGGAAATGAGGACAAATTAGGTAGAGCTCATTTCTTTACTGAGGTTGACGTTTGAAAGAGGTTAAGATGTTTAGCCTTCAGGAAAATAGTCTGTAATAATACGAATGTAAAATATAAAAAAGAGGAGGCAAACTATTGAAGCAACCTTTTAAAAATCGCTTAGAAGTATACACACTTGCTAACAATGAAAAGCTATTGTCCTGTTTCTCCCAAGTCTAAAATTTCCCACCTCAGGTGACTGAGTGAAACGTGTGCTGCTGCAGATGAGGTGAGGGCAGTCTGCTACCGTTACAAATTCCCAGCACAGCTCTGCCTCAGCCCCTCGGGCTTTCTGAACTCCAGCCTTCCTGGGGCACGGAGGGCGCTGAGGCTGTCTCTGGGCGCAGGTAACTCACATCCGATCAAGCTGCACCGTGCAGAATGCTCGTTTATTTGCAAATGTAGAAATGCCCGTTTAATTTATAGCTTTGGCCCTTGCTTCTGCTTCCCTTGCTGTGCTTGAGAGAGAGCTTCCCTCAGGGCTCCATGTCCTCCTGATACTGCCAGCAGGTCCAGGTCAGGATCTTCTGTGGTGAGCATCTACTGTAAACTTGCTCTTGCAAACAGGAAAGTTTGTTGCTGCTGGTGCAAATGAAGAAGGCAGAGGTGCCTTGTAGGCACTGTGCATATCAGGAAGTGGGCCATGCTGTGCAGACATCTGGAAAGCCTCTGTGCAGATGTCTGGAAAGCCTCTCCAAATGGAGTTAAGTGTTGGAGCTTCGTTCCTGTGGACTTGAGCTCTGTTGTGGCCTCCAGGCTACTTTACCTAAGTGTTAGTCAATGCTGTTCATAAAATGTATCGTAAGATGTGCTTCATAGACACTTTACAGCAAGTTTTATGTATACTTTATGAAGCTGTGGCTAATACCATGTCATAGCACTAAAGAGCATAGAGAGTGAGTTTGTCCAGTTTTAGAGGAGTTGCTTTTCAACGTGAAATGAACAAAGAACGACTGTTCTAAAACCATAAAGTAAGGTCTAAGTGTGGGCTGGTACTGAGTCTTTTCTCCCCCAAATCAATGGAACAATTGCAGTCAGCCATAAATAATTGAAAAGCATAAATGTAATGTTATACTTTAAAGACACTTGAGCTATTGTAGAATCAATTTGTCAGGCGATTTTGTTTCTACGTATACTTTAATGAATTGTGATCAAAATAGCAATAGTGATCTACTTGCAAACTTAATTCCAGTGGAAAGGAAGTTACAGTCTTGCCTAGAGAATGAGAGAGGTCATTGGCGGGAGGATAGTCTTTTCATTCATTTTCTGTAGCAACCATCTTTTCAAAGCTATAATGTAAATATATTATTCAAAAGTGCAAATGAACTTTTCCTAGCACAGTACTTGGCAATATTCACATTTCTGTCTTTGCTGAGGGACCTTCTCTACTCTCAGTTCATGGGGAGCAGGGCAGCAGACCCAGTTTAAACTTTCAGGTCTGCTCTTGCTAGAGTCCAGATGTTAAATCTAGCTGATGGTGGGTCTGAGGTTACAGAGATCCACAGAGTGAATCAATGTCAGGTCTGCATTTTTCACCTTTGGTCACTGGGGATGTTGTCACTGAATTTGTGATGAAGAGAATGTGGCTCATTTATGAAGCCCCGCAAGAAGCCTGTGGCTCTTGGTTCTGCTTCTGTACGGAGCAAGGGAGGTAACTGTTTGGTGGCCAGGTGTAAGGAGCAGAGCAATTTGCTGCCGTGATGGCTGCATATGGTGGGTTTTGTGGAGCTGTTTCTGAGCCGTCCAGGCTCCAGATCATTCTTGCAGTGCATGACTGAAGCAAGCAGTCGCGCTGCTCTCCTGTCACGTGTAATTGTTTGTGATTTCTTTTCTACTCTCCTTCATCACAGCAGGTGATAAGAAAAATCAGTCTCTCTTGGCTTATGACAAAGAATAAGCAATTTGAACTTAATGCTTTCCGTCAGCATAGCAGTCAGTCAGGTCTCATTTAAAGGAAAGCAGCAGGGTCAAATGCAGCAGCCTGGCAAAAACACTTGGCAGCTTCTTCACATACCTATCAGCAGATGTGGGAGATTCAGCATAACCTTGACCTGCCTCGTCTTGCATATAATACTGCCCTTTAGCAATTGGTTTTGCTTTCTCTAATTCAACTGGATTTCTTTAAACAGTTAGGAAAGAATTTTAGCAGAATTTAGCAGTGCTGCCTGACATGGCATTTTAACTGTGTTTACAATCTGGAGTTGCTAGCAAGAGATCATTTTCTGGTTTCCTAGCAAGAGAAAAGTAGCTTGATGTTTGTATCATAGCTCCTACCTTTATTGATCTAGAATACCTTTTTTTTTTTTTCCCCTGCAGATTTATATGTCTAAAAGACTTTAAATCCATTCAGTGACAGCTATCACCTATTCGAAGGCAAGGGAGGTTAACCCTGATGGCTAGACCCATCAGCTATAAATTTTGGGATAATATTAAAATATTAGTAGCATATACTAGATTAATTCTCTTTTTTCTACCTTCAGTAGCTTTGTCCCACTTTCTTCTTTGAAAGGTTGTCTTTCTTTTAAAGTAATACTTTCTTGTTCTTAATTTCCTTCAAAGCAGCACAGTATGCTTTATTTGGAAAGTGATAATGTGTTGTTGTATTCCATATTAAGGAACCACTGGCACATTGCTATACAAATAGTGCACATTATGTTAACTCTACTGCTTTTTATTATGAGATCTTCATTAAGAATGATAATCTGCTGTAACATGAGCAAGAGCTCATAAATTAACCTAATGGCTTTGCATTAAAAGAACTGATAGCTTTTAATAAGACATTATAATTTAAAGCACAGCTATTCCACTGTAACATAATACTTCAAGATATGTTGCAATTAAGAGAAATATTTTTTATGATTTTGTAATCTCATTGATGGAAAAGCAATATATTATTAATACTTTGCATCAAGGTAAAATGTACTAAATACTAAACACAGTAATAGTGTTGCCGTATGTATGGTTGGAGGATGAGGAGTGGTTTCATTTGATTTATTTCCTGCCTGCCAGAACAAATCCTCCAGAAATCTGCTTCCGCAGATAAAATGTCTTTTTACTATATTGAAGCAGTTATTAATTGAATATATTGTTTTGCTGCATGAAAAGACTAGAATGTGCTTTTGAGCTAATCCTCATATTCGTGGTGTCTTCCCATGTTGGCATAATTATGATGTTACGTGACAACTATACCTTTTGTAAAATATACATAAATTCATGACATTTTATTGGCCTACACTTAAAATCAAGCTGGAGTTTTTGTTTGGGTTCTGGCTGTTAGTAGTAACTATTTGGTACCTTGGTTTAAAATGTAGCTGTGTTTTGCACGAATAAATAGAAAAGGTATTTTCATGCATTTGTTCCGCATGAAAATTGTAAGGCTTTGTATTCTAGCCAAATGTACAATTTTTTTTTTCATATTCCAAATGTCCCCCTCCAGTAGATTAAGAATAAACATTAGAGAGAAAAATCCAATCTTAATTGCTTAGGATGGAAATTACAGTTTTAAGAAAGGCTGTTTTTCAGTTTTGCGTTTGGAACTCATCATTTTGTGTTTTCCTTATCCGTAGAAAGTATTTTAGTGGTTGTGTAGCTAATGCACCAACTTTATTCCTATAGCATGTGCCAGCTTCCCAGCTGTCCCTTCCTAATTCCAAAAACCTCCTATGAAATTAGCTTTTGTCTTTGAATACTCAAACTAAAATTTGGCTGCCTCTTCTAATTATATATTCAGAAAGAGGAGGCTTTGTTTCAGTGAGATTATCTTTAAATATTCCCTTTGATTAATTCATTGAACAAAACAGTATCGTTCCGTTTTGGAACAAGAACAGTATAGGAAAAACAGTGTGCATTTACTCTTTAACTTGTCTAATTTTTCTCAGCTAGTTAAAAAATGGAGACTAATATAGATATGTGCATATTAATATCTTCAAACTGTAGCTCTTAGTTCCTGAAGACATGGAAGCCAAAATTACTTACTCCACTTATAACGTTATCTACTGGTGTGTAGTAAAGTGGAGCATATACCTCATGTTACATATTTGAGAGGTTTATTCCTTTGGCCTCTCTTATATTAATCGATTACCTTGTTCTTTAGTGAAACACAAATGGTAAAATACGAAATTGTGGTCCCATTTACTCAAGCAGCTAAGCGCGTTACCTGTTTGTGTGAGTATGGTACGCAGTTTGAACTGATACCAAGGTGGACAAAGAGAATACATACCAGTGCTAGTAAGCTGGTTCACACCATCAGTGTGTTTTATTTGTATATACTTGCAGATATTAACTCGGAGGGCTGATAGTACAGAAAAAGTCACAAATATGTTGTATTTTCCAATACTGTAGCTAAGTTAAAGAATGTGTAATATTTGTAAGCTGACATGATGGGGTCTTTCTGATGCAGCATCAAGGTAGAAGAGGTTTTTCAAACATGTAAACTAAATATAGGACCCAGCTTTCAAGACAGGTCCAAGTTGATTCTCTAACTCTTCCTGTTTGTCCTTTTTTCTTTTTTTTTTTCCTTCAATTGCTTCAAATTTAATTTCTGGTTTAAGGTTTGGAACAGACCATGCCAGCGTTTAAATGAGCGTAGTTCTTGTTATCACTAAAGTATCATATAAAAACTCAGATCCTGAAGAAAATACTGAATAACTTTAATGTTTACAGTGATTGAAGTATGTAAATGTAGCTTTTATTTGTAGCTTTTATTTTTTTCCCCATTAGAAGTTTAAATTCTATTTCAGATTCGTCTGTTGAAAATGTTGGTTTTCACAGAGTAAGTGTTAGTCCCATGTGGAAAAAAAGGCAAGCACAGAGCTGAGATTTTGAAATTAAGCAATTATTTCGTTTTGCTTTAAAATCAGTATTCTTTAAGGAACAAGCAGAAACAATTTATATGGTAATGAAAAATTTCAAGATGTCATTCAGAACCATATTTGATATTTTCCTCTGTAAAAATTGATCATCAAAAGTATCTAGCATGTTTGCACATAAAGTTTAATTAGCTTTACTAACAGCATTTTGGTAAGTGAGTGTTGTGGAAGTTTGTCATGTGGAGCCACTATAAATCAATGTCCCCATACTTGAAAACTGTGTTTTTCCTAGGATGCTGAAGCATATCCATTTCTAAGGAGAAACAACACTCAATGTCCGTGTTGATTGTGACTAATTTGTTTTCAGTGTATCACTTTATGTAGTAATTTAAAAACAAATCAGAAAGGTTTGCCACAGAACTGTCCTCCAGGGAGTGATCTACCTGCTTTGTTAGAAACATCTCTTTTTGCATCAGGAAAATAAGTATGAGAATCTTCAGATGAGGAAACTTGAATTATTCTTTCCTGATTATCTCAAAAATAATTTATAAAACCTAAGGTTTTGGAGAGAGAAGGAATTTGCAACTGTAATCTTTTGTTTAGGGCACAGAAAAGATGAGAAGAGTTTCACTGTTGCAGACGGATGGTGTGAAAATTGTAAGCATCTGAAAGCAAAGTTTAGACCACTCATGAACCTGAATTGTGACAAAGGCTTGTACTCTTTAATTTTGTTTAGTTTTGTGGAGCCAAAGGCAAAAAGTATATCTTTGGAGGGGGATAGTGAGCCAGTTCCTTAAACAAAGCAAAGCTCACAGTTAATGCTGTACTTGATAAAAATTATATGTGATAACAAGTAAAATTGAATTACACAGTGGCAAAAAGTAACTCAACTTTTAATCAGTTTTCAGCAACAGGATTAATATATGAAGCAAAGACAGCTTTTAATTTTTTGATGAATCATGTAGCAGTGTATGCTGCCTGCTGCTAATATCTCTGAAATACTGTAGCTCATCCATCATAGGCTTTAGTTGCTACACTCGGTACTAGGAGGAGGGAAACAGGATATGGACGGCACTAATCTTTTCTTAGCCCAAGAAGACCTGAAGTTCCCATCTCTGTGCTCCATTGCCCCATCTTCTCAGTTATGGCAGTACAGCTGAAGATTAAATGTTGTGGGTTTTTTAAATGAGCACAAGTGATGGGGATGTGGAGAGGCATGGGAGAAAAAACTGGCCCAACAGCAGGAGCAACCAGGAGCATTTCTCAAGCATCAAAGCTGGTTTAAAAATGCACCTTCACCCCTGAAGCAGGGCTGAAGGAACGCTACTGTGAACCCTCAACAGACAGAAGGCAGTAGTGGACAGCGGTGACGCTACTGTAAAAAGGATGACAGCAGCAAGAAGTTTCCTACACGGAACCAGCAACATGCTTCCCTCAATTAGGGCAGACATGAAACAGTTTCCCTCTCTTCACCTTCATTTAGGTCATAAACTGTTTGCACAGTAGACCCGGCAGTGTCACCAGCAGCTTGGTGGGAGATGACCAGTCAGGCAGGAGGCAGGTCCCTGGCCACAACAGTGGGCTCCAGTGCTTCAGTCTTGCTCTTTTTAATGCTCTACCCTGTAGTTTCCAGAATGCTTGTCCAAGTGCATCTTCAAGTGTATAAACGACTTTAGTTTCCAAAGAGCTAATTCCATGTTTTCACTGGCGTTAGTTATTTGATGGACAGTTACCTTCACTGTTGCGCGTTATTTGCACATGCACAAAATCTCCACTCCTATTTCTGTGAGAGCTATACCTGTAGGAAATCTCAAACTAAATCTGTGAACCATTCCCGTCTTGATAACACATAACAGTACAAAATGAAATAAATCAGACTTTATAGCAAAACTAGTATTTTGAGGGAAACCTAGAAAGTGGTTATTATGTGGGTAGAGGTCAGTCTGTAGTCAACTTAAATTAACTCATTTTTAAAGAAGGACTGAGTTGTTAAGACCTTTGTTCTTTGAAATGACATTTCCTGTCAGCAAAAATTCTCTTGCTTATACCTGTCTCTTAATGTCATGAGTCTCTATTAATTTTTAATTGACGTGTGGCATGTCTTCCAAGTCTGTGCAAAGTTAGCTTTGTATGAGGGTTTGACTGTATAATTGGATGGCAGGGCTAGATGTTATTTGAAAATAAATCTCAGGAATCACTTGTGTACTAAATGTGGTATATAATTAATCTAATGATAGTATACAATTAGTTGTAATTAATATTCTGCACAATTAAATTTGCTTTGCTTTTTTCTTAAAAATTGCTTGATACAGAACCGCAGCATTTGTAGTACAGCTTTGCTAACTGCGTACATGGGTCTGTTTCTCTTAGAGCAAATGTATGCTCACTAAAATTGATTCTTAGCATTACCATATTCATGTACTGTATCTATAAATAAATAGAAGTGTAAAATTATACCTATGTTATATATTTAAGTGCAGACAGACATCGACTACCAATGACAAATGAATATAAAATCTATGCAGTAAGTATCAGTGCTCCCAGGGAGAGTGCAGTGCCTATTACTTGTCAGGACAGACTCTGCCAAGCAGGATTCTGTGTAGCCAGCATCTTAGAGGTGATGAGTACGCAGGGCATTTTAAGTGCCAGTGCACTGATATTTCTTCCTGCCTTTCAACCCTTGGGGACCTGCCTTCCACAAAATTCAAATTTATGCAGAGAATTTAGACGCCTCTAGTGAACATGCCACTTTGTCTGCTGATGCAGTGTGTGGGATGAAAGGAAAAGAGCGGTATATTGGTGTTTGCTGTTACGTGGTTTTGAAATGATGTATATATAGCATGTTGGAAGATAAAACTTTTTTTTTTCTGTTTGGAACATTATTGGTGAAGGGCTGTATGTTTACACGTGTAATTGGCTGGATTCCAAATTGTGGGCAGAATTTCCTTTGTCTTCCTGTAATTTGCATGGTTTGTTTTTTCCCTCAGGTTTTCATGTGTTCCAGGATATAGGCAAAGACTGTGGCAGCTCACAGAGAAAACAACTGCAAACTATTTTAATTTTTTTTCCTCTATACGTTCACTGGGGATGAGATTGCCTCCCATGGATGGAGTAAAGCTGTGGCAGTAATTTTATATATATATATGAGCCCTCAAACTATGCATTACTAACCCTGTACCAGGCCGGGTGCAAGAGGGAGTTTCTTCGTCAGTATTCCTGTATAACTCATAAGTGCTTTTTGTGCTTTGTTTTTTTTTTTTCTTTTACATAAGCTGGGAATCTCAGCTGGGGGGGGTTGCATAGCTACAAGCCACCAAGAAAGAAGTTGGTACCTCGTGCTTTCAGATGTTTCCTTTCAGGCCAGCTGCTGAGGTTGTGCCCTGGGCGTGCTCCGCTGGACAGGAGGAGCTCGTGCTGCTCTGACAGCTGAGCCTGGGCAGGCCTGGTGCTAAGAAGGCTCAGCAGCAAGAGTCTGAACTGGTTCAAAATGTGCCTGCATCATTTCTGGGGTGGTTTTCGGGAGGAAACATTGAAGGGGCCAGTAATTAGGGTTTCCTCTTCCCCTGAACGCCCCCTAGGTGCACCCTGTTCCTCACGCGGGGATGTTGAGGTGTGCCTCAGCACTTTGGTTAGGTGGAAATCCAGACAATGCTGTTTTCATGCTGAATATGGTTCCTCCGGGTCTCCTATGACTAGAGGTGTGCTCTGAACAAGCCGAGACCGGTCCCTGCCGCGCGATGATCTCCCGCTGGTACTTTGACATGGCCGAAGGAAAGTGCGCGCCCTTCTTTTACGGCGGCTGTGGCGGCAACCGGAACAACTTTGACTCGGAGGAGTACTGCATGGCGGTCTGCGGCAGCGTCCGTAAGTGCACCGCCAGCCCCTCGCTGCCTCTCTCCGACCAGCCCTGCCGCTGGCAGCAGGCCTGGGCTCACACTAACCCCGTTCCTGCCACCCGCGGTCTGTCCAGCGCTCTCGCTCACCTCTGGATCCTTGTTAGCCTCTCGCTAACCCAGCATGGTAGTGGGCGCCTTCTCTGCCTTCTAGACGGTCTTGCACATAGCTGGCAAAAAGCCTAACATTTCTGTAGACAAGGCTTTCACACTGACTTTGTCTTCATCTTCTGTCAAAGCACACTAACATTTTGTGAGTCCCTGTTTCTGCATGTGCAATGTGTCTACAGGAAAAACTGAACTTTAGGGAAGCCTCAGGTAAGTTTAAAAATAGCTCTTACTTTACACACTATTTTCATCTATTTCTTTTTCATCAAAGCAATGTAAGCTCATCAAAATATCAGAAGATTTATTTCCAGCCTTGGAAGAAGTGATTCTTTTTTTTTCTTTAGTTGGATTGAATACTTTGCGTGTGTTTGCAAGGAAAAGGAGTGAGTTGCCATTTGATTTTTAGCTTTCCCTGAGGGCCACGATGCACACAAATGTGAATAATCTCCCACTTAATTTGTTTAACACAGTTTACTTTAATGATTGCTTTCCATGAAGAAAGAGTATTTGCACTGTGGTTTTGGTTTGAGAAGGTTGGTTTTGCCTATAGCAGAATACTGCAGCTGGTGAATCAGGCACTGGATTTATCAGCGGCATTTCAGTTTGGAGAGCATTTGAGGAGGCAGGATCGCTACTCCAGTCCTCCAGCTGTGTTTCATCTTGGAATCTTTTAGAGCTGCTCATGGCAAAGCTCCATGAAGGGAAGTGGAGAAAGACTAGGTAAATGAGCAGGAGTGATAGGCTTCTGCAACACAAGAAGATGGAGCAAGGAGAGAGAAAAACTATGCTGCATGTTGGAGTGCGGTCTGTGATTTATTTGCTAAAAGAATTGCATTTTGAACTGTTAAGTTCCTGTGCTAAGTAAGGTGCTTCGAGAGACACATGTCGTGATTTGTCTCTGATTGTGAGCTCTGTAACAGGCAAGAAAAGCTAGGAGTTTTGTTACAAAGTTAATTTAGGGCCGTAGTGGAAAAGAAGAGAATCTTAATGAAGGAATGTTTCTGCAATGTAAAAGGCAGGTGTGTGATATTGATGGGCAGTTGATCAGTAGTCATGGAATGAGGAAAGAAAAGTCAGCTGAAGATAGGTGGCTCATGCAGATTACGGGCATAAAAAAAAACTGCGCTGGGAGAAATGTTGAAAAATAACCCTAGAAAAGCCACTTGGCCTTTTGTACATTTAGTTTTAGGTAGCTGAGATGAGGCTGTGTTTATTCTTTTTTATGACCAACAGAATTTGTAAAGGACAAGTAGTTTTTTAGTCATGCATAGGGGAGTATCTTGTTTAGTAAGATCAAAGGTGAGTATCATGCTTAAATGATGATCGGACCAAAGACAATATGATAGCCATCAGAACTAGTAGTGGAAAATAGCTGAGAAACTGAAACTTCTGCTACTTTGCATCTGGAAGTATTCCCAGTTAGCAAGTGAAGAATAATAGGAGTGAACAAGATTTACCTGCACAGAGCTTTGGATAATTCGTGAGTTTGGCTTGGTCTATAAGAGACAAATGAAAGGCACCAACCTCTGATATTTATCTTCTTGCTCCTGTGACAGTACCTGTTCCTTTGTCCAGAAGTTTGTTTTTGTTTTGTTTTGTTTTTAAAGGGGGGAGAAGTAGCCTTTATCCTTATATTTCATGTCCAACAAGGTACGATTGAACAAAAAATAGTTATTGGCCTTTTGTGCTGTGCACTTTACTTTTATGGTCAGTAGAAGTTTCTAAAAGCTGCATACACTGGTTCTTGTTGGAAGAAGTATGTATTTTCATATACCTGATAGGAATTAAGAATTATTACCACCTTTGTCAGCATTACTAAAAAATCTAAAATATTTTCGTGAACAACATAAATAAGGACTTGAATTAGATCTTGACTCTTTCAAGATTACAATTTTGTTAAACTTTCAGTTTTTAAGATTTATTTTGGCTCCTGCCCTTCAAGCTGAGCCATATGGATGCATTTCTTTGTCCAAATCCTGTAGTGGGGCTCTGTGCTGACTCAGAAGTCTCCTAACATAGTGCATCTTTTATACGGAGCTGCAGTTGCTCACCCAACACTTCAGATCTTAGTTTCGCTTCTGGCATTCATAGTGCTGTGAAGTTACTACGTACAGGGAAAGGTGTTGCTGACTGAAGAGCAGTCACATCACAAAATAGACTTCATGAGAGTTATTCTTACATAGTAAAACTTGAAAGGATGAGACTCTGATTTGTTGCATTGACAATGCAGTGAGGTTGTTTGTCATATACAGGTTGTAGGTGAAATTACAGCACCAACTGCTTTTACCAGTAAGCAACAGAGTTTAGGATGAAATTGAGATGAGACAGTTCAGATGCAAGTCCCAAGAACCTCGTAATCTTTTTGCAGAAAATCATTCTATTACAAGGGGTGACCATGATCTTAAAAAGAATATTATGGATTGAATCAAACTTAGAAATTAGATTGTCTTCCTTCTCCAAACCTGTCTCTTGGCAGCAAAAGTTGTACAGTCTGTGCTCATGCTGTTTGAGAGGATAAATGATCTTCCCTTCTAAGACTGGCAATTCTTCCACAGCATGTGACATCAGAAATGAAAAAAGAAACAACTTCTAAATTAGTCTTATAGCATATCCATTAGGATATTCAGATGAGCCCAGAAGATTCCTCTTCTCTATCTCTAGGAAGTCTATTTTTTCCTAGGTTCAATTCAATAAAACAATGCCAAGAACGTCAGCATTTGTGTTCTTTTCATATGTGTCCTGGTTTACTTTGGGAATCCTATTTTTGGTCTGAGTCATTTTCTCTTTTTAAAAAATGGAGTTAGTATGAGTATGTGAGCTGCACAGTTTAATTTCCACAGTGAGGAAAAACTGAGCTTGTCTTGTCCTTTAAAACAGATCTAACAGAGGTCATTTTCTTGAGTTTCTCTGGTAGTTTCTCAGGCAGCTTTTGAGTCTACAGGGTACAGTTTCCAAGCTACTTTAGTTATCTTCGTGTATTTTCATGTGATCTATGCACCTCTTATTTCTGTTCTTAAAATACTTTGGTTTCATCTGCTATCTCAGTATCACCATGCTGTTTCTCATTATTCTTCATCGTTTTGCTAAATAGAAATGGCAATGAAAAGTATTAGAAGTCCTGAATATGATAAGTTTCAGCACGTGAGATCTTGTCTTTGAAAGCAGTCTGATGTTGCTGAAGATGGTGAATTGACTTTAACTGGTTATAGCAAGCCTTGGATCAGGCACCTCCAATCCCATTGAAGAAAAGGAAAAAACAGTGCAGAAGACTTTCAGTCTAGGAATCTAGGCCACCCCTCTTCTGTCCTGTCTTTTTTTCTTCTTTCTGTCACTCTTAACTTAATCTTTCTATTTGGTCTTTGTGCCACTCCCTCCCCCATCTATCCACATTCGTGCTTATTTATTTGCCCTGTCCTTTATTCCTTTTCTCTGCAATGGTCACATTTTTTTGCTCCCTGGTGTCCTATAAAAACCTGGTGAGCCTCTCTTAGGCATGACACAAGATGGAAACTAAAAGCACATCTTCCCACGGTCTAGATATAGTTTGTTTTGCAGGATAACTAGTTAGACTGTAGAGAGAGTAATGTGAAATAGTGGGCAATGGTTGTGTTTCTCTCGAATAGTGGCCAAAGGATGAAAGGGTGGAATATGAGTTTGTTTTTCTTGTAATGTGCTGAAATTGGGCAGAACCAAAACCTGAGGAGGTTCAATTGTCAAGAATACCAATATATTATGAATACTGAAAATACGGATACTGAATACTAATATCCTGAACAGAGTCTACAGAAAAAAAATTCATGTTTTATTCTGCTTCCTTGCTGAAGTCTCTGAGCCTTGATCTGAAAAGGTGGTTCTGTCAGGTTGTGCAAAGCCTTAGACTCTCTCTGCTATCAACGAGTTTGACTGATGCTCTGAGGTCTGACAAAAATAACTCATCTGTTCGGTAGGAGCTACTGCTGTCAAATTTTCTCATTCATCACCCAGCAACACTGGAATTGATACATAATTGCTTTAGAAGGAGAAGGCTTTAAATATCTTGTTACCGGTTCCTTCAGCCTGCCAGACCACATGCTCTCTCTCTCTCTCTCTCTCTCTCTATTGATTTTTAATAAGGATGTTCGATACTGTCTACAGTTTCTATTCAATTTAAGGACTCAAACTTCTGCTGTGTGACTGGCCATAATGGCTTCTTTGAATTCATTAGAATCTAGCAGATGGTTAATTCAGATTTAATGACCTCAAAACGGCTACGTATTGACAAGAGTGAGCAGAAGATGATAAAGTGCCATTACTGAAGGAATTAATTCTGTCTTATTGTCATACTAAAAAGTAATCTACTGTAAGATTTTTTTCACTTGTCTCTTAATTGTTGTTAGTTAAACATCCTTACAGCTATAGGAAATATATATTTTTAAAAACTATTTTGAAATGATGTTAATGTTCCAGTCTTAACTTGGAAATGCATGGAACTTCAAAGCTCTTAAATGTGTTCAATTTAACAGCTGTTGCATACAACAGTGCTCTCTTCCAGCTCCTGTAGCCCTGATGTGGTAAATTAAGAATGTGATGGAACTCTTGCTGCAGTATTTTCATTTTTTCTGCATCTACAGCTGAAGGAAATTTTACTCTGGTGGCACAGTCAGTTTTTGAAAACTGTGATGTATCATTGAAATGACCTTTTATAAAACTTTTTTTTTTTTTTTTATCGAACTGAATTCCTATGTCTAACAACAGAGGGAGCTGACAGAATCCATTGCTGTCAGTTACCTCTTCCGCCTTCCCTGTGAAACATAGCACTAAGTTCAAATGTCAACACGTACTGTATTATTTTTGATATCTTACAGCATGATCATGGATTTTGGGGTGAATTTAGGTAGAATAGTATTTCTTCTCTAAACTAAATGCTGGAAACTTACAACCTTGCTAAATCTTTTGGTGCTTTGTAAGTGGCAGGTACTTTATTTCAAGTGGAAGGTATGAAAAGACACTAAAAGCTACAATTTCATAATATACATGAAATTTCACAGTATCTAAATAAATATTAAAATTAAATTATTGTTTAGATATTTTTTATTTAAATTATATATTAAAATACGGTGCACAAGATGACGACTAATATGAGGGATCCACTCTCATTGCTCTTCATGTAGGCTAACTTCACCTGACTTCTGACTAGTGTCAGTCTGTCCCTGATAATTGATGAGACTGGTCTTAACGTGTTTCCAGTTCACGCTCTTAAGTGAGGGAAAAATACATGACCTCCAGCACTTTGCATCGTCCAGTTTAATTTCTCTTCCAAAGTACTGGGTATAACAATCTGTAACCTGTAACAGCTAAGACGTATAAGATGATACTCCAGTCATTTCCTGTTGTCAGTAATTTCCTTTATCCATTTGCTACTTGTTCAGGATCTTGACATCTCCCTAATTAAAAGGAAGTAAAATACTTTGGGAGCTAAACTTGCATGCCAACTTCTAGAGCATGTCGTAAGTGATAAGGCATTAGAGAGCTGCAGCACATTCGAGTAAGCAGAGTGGTACAATATACCCAATTTTTAGTTAGGAAGGATGTTTTAATCCTCTGTCTTATTTACCGAGTGATTGCTCGCTTTATCTATACAACTTCAGAGACCACTTGAGCTTGAGGTCAGGTACAAGGCTTAAGACAGAAAGCAGGCCACATGGAGAGCACATTCATCTGAACTAGATGATACTGCCCTTTCACTGTTCTTGAGGTTTATGGGGTAGTTGGCAGGCCTAGGTCCATAAAAGCGGTAGAGCTTGCAACTTGCTTCGTGCCAGGAATGCATCTTTCTGACAATGCACTTAGTGCCGGAAAATATTCATCACAGCAACTAGCTGCAATACTAATTTGTCACAGCACTACAGGAGATAAAACTTAAAATACAGAAGTCTAGTGCTAACATTTCAAATTCTAAAAATCTACCTTTGTAAGTAGTGCTATTGCAGGGAAGCATTTCACATAATAAGTACAAAGTTTTTTATCTGAATGAATAAAAAAAAAAAAAGAAATTATTACAATTACACTATGCCAGTCACACTATGACAACCTGTTGCTTTATCGTAAAGCCTCTTTGTATTGAGTTGTCTTACTGCTTCCCAAATTAGCAGTAAAGGGGACATTATTTCTCAAGACTTCACATAAATGTGTCCCTTTCCCACCGTCTCCAGCATGAATTGCCTGTATCTGCTGGGTTTTATTTTCTCTGGCATGAAAACTGAACCAAATCATGCATCTTGATGAAGAAGAGGCCAATTTCAAATAGTATAGATACAATCTTAAGAAAAACATATTTTTGTATTGTGAATGCTTGACATTTGTCATTTAGTGCCTAGGAGCTATAAATGGATGAATTCCAATGTCTATTTAAATTGTAAATTTTGACTACCACCTTTAGGGAATGGAAGTGTTTAATTACTGTTACCACAGTTTCTTCATCTATATAAATTCATAAGTATAGTTCACCCTTGCACCATATGTGGAGCCAGTGCTGGGCTGTGCCTTTTTGAAGAGCAATTGAATAAAGTTTAGGATTCAGAAGAGAAATGTTGTAGATGCGTCTAAACGTAGTTCTTTTGTTTTCTTTTTCTTTATTTTGTACTCCGTGGAACTTGCTGTCTCTTGGTTACAACCTTGGCAGAAGGCATGTTCAGGAGAATACTACCGTCTTGTATTTATTGACAGTAGTCTGATTTGATGCAACATGAAGAATGACACCTTTTTTTCCTGATAAATATTATTTATGGTGACAACTCATAAGAGAATAACTTTGAAGCAGTGTGTTGCAAAGATGTTTGAGAGGCCATCAAGGGACTGTTTGTTCTGGGGACCTCCTCCCAGGCAGGAGAGGTAGGAAAAGGGAGGAGTCCTCATTTCAAAATACAGCCACTATCTAAGGGGATATGACTAGCTGTTGGAAGCTGGAGTTCTTGTCTCTTGGGAAGTGAGAATCAGACCTCACTGTTGAGCGAGGGTGATCACGGATGATTGCGAGGGGGAGAAAGAGAGAATAGACCTGAAGGCATGTTGAAAGTTGACACAAACTCATTATTTTGAACAAGATGGAAGAAAAGAAATGAATCAAAGGACACAAACCAGGTGTGGGGGGGAATCTGAGCAATTAATGGATGAGGTGAGCATTGAATAGATATGAGCAACACAAAATTGCATTTGTCAGGGCTGGTGAAAAGGAAGTTGCAGTCATGGAGATGCAACAAAAGCATGAATGCCAAGTTATAGCTGTGTATATGGATAGGAACGTATCTTGAAGGGCTCAGAAACGTATTCAGAAGGGCTCTTACATGAGAAAATTTAATTTAAACCTAGTTTAGGTGGCAGTATCAACTTTAATTAAGGCAGTGGATGAGGAATAATATGACTATGATTTTTTTTTTTTCTCTCCAGGAAGTCTCCATGAAGGATTTCACTAAACTGTCTTTCAAACTCCCTTTTGTTTGGATACCATTGTTATTTAAATAAAATAGTAATACACTGAAGGAAGATAGGAACAGTCTTTGCAAAGTAAAGTTGAAAAGGGAGTATATCTTTTAAACATGTTGTGATTTCTCCTCCTCAGTACAATTAATTGTATTTTCAGGCCAAGATTGCTATATTGACCTGTAATTATTCTTCGAGTACTAACGCAAGTTATGAAATATTACAGAAACTATACTCAGTCTTTGATGACAAAGTAGTTTAGCCTTGATGGGTAATAAAAACAATGAGAAGACCCAACTATTAAGAAAGGAAGGACCATCCCTCTGCAACCCTGGGTGGGATCTCTTTCACGTGTTGACTCTCTTCATGTCATGTCTGCCTGGAATCTCTTTTAATTTAACTAGTAGGCATTTTTAAACAACATGTTTTCTAATCCGCTTTAGGAACATTCTTCTAGTTTAACAAAATTTTGGAAGTTAAGAAGCATCTTGAAAAGGAAGAGGGAGAAGTCAAGTCTGAGAACTGCCGATCCTTTTTACTGTTTGAAATATGATCCCTGGGCATACAACTGTTACTATTATGGAGTGATTTTTTTAATTCAGTACCAAGATGCCTATATTTTTTCAGACAGCAGAATGCATTTCTTTTTATCTAGTCTGTTAGCCTGTTTTGTGTCTTCTGAGTTCCCACTATTGTAGTCAGAATTCCTCAGTTTTTATGAAGAATGCTTTACTTTCAAATACTTCTAGGGTGTCTTAAAGATAATCCTCAAAACATGAGGAGAAAGCAACTGTGTGAGGTAAGTTTTATTTATCAACCCTATCAACCAGTTGAATGGTTATCAGGCTGAGTCATGAATATGTAGTTGGAAAGGATGAGTCTTAATGTCAATGAAAAACTTAAAAGGGAGTTCATACTATTGAACATTTCTGCTGAAAATTAGAAAGTGGGCAGCTGGAGTTGAGTGATCTGAAGGACAGGAATTCCAGGCTCTGAACATAATCAGCACAGTTCACTGCTGTGCAGTTGGCTTCCAAGCAGGGAGATGTGCTGAGCTGCAAAGCAAAAGATCTGGCTCTCAGAACTCAACCTTAAATTACTGAGCAATTATGAAGACTGAGGATGGAAGATATTCAAAACGTTTGTATAAGCATCCAGAAGCTCATAATCAGACTTTAAAATGCTCCCTCTCAGACCTTGGGTTATGGTTGCGTCTCTTGCAGTTCATTATACGTAGGTTGTTGAGGCACCTGGTAGCATTGTGGATGTAATTGCAGTAATTTCTGGAGTTAGAGAGGAGACTGTCTCATGGCTTAAAAGTGAAAAGTTAAGTGTTTGGTTTGGGATTGGCTAGAAAGTGCCTGGAATGGAAAAGGTGAAGACAATAACATGGGAAAGGGTTTATGGTGGAAAGGAGTTATCTGAGAGGCTGGTGATAGCCAAGTGTCAGTGTTGCAAGTTCTGCCTCCCACCAGTCCAGGGGTGATGCAAACACTTGAAGTGTTTACAGTGCTGTTTGTTTCTTCCCCCAAAAACCTTTGGAGGAAACAAACATCAGCAACAACCTGCCATTCATAGGTAAAAGGCTAAAGATGGGGACATGTCTGGTTTTCATTCTCACATTTCATTCCTCCCTTCCTGTGGGAGGAACTCTGATCTCACCTTTTTTCTTGCTTTAATTTTAGGCAGAGTTAAGTTAGTGGTCTTGGTGAAATAATGCATGAAGTAACTTAAAGTGGGAAAGAATAGCTGTTTGCCTGCTGGTCCTCCAGCTTAAAGTGCTAAGAATTAGAATAATTGTCCATTATCTATAATGTAGTAGATTATAATTTATATATAGTATATAAATACACTTACTGTTCTGTGCCCCAGTATTGATCTCAGTACTGAAAAGCACACTAGTTTGGCACATGCTTTTCTCCAAGTAATTTTATATTAATTAAACATAACTTCACAAAATTCATCTTGATACATCCTTCTACCTACATATACAATAACGATAATTTGCTTATATCTTATATAAACCTTTCCCAGTCTTCATTTGTCCTGTATTGTTCAGCCAGTAATTTGTCTGTTGCGTAATAAAAAGGTAATCAGCATTTTCCTTCACTGTTGTTTAGTCTGTTAGTTGGTTTTGCTACCCTGCTGTAAAAGGAATAGCTTATTCACAAAAGAATTGGTATACCGTCTTGTAAAACTGTTCATTTCACAAGGGTAGCAATAGCAATAATAGAAACCCTTCTTGCTAAAGATATTCTGTAAGCACTTGTGATTGTCAGAAGTACTATAATTAGTTGTGATCTTAGTCAACAACTGAAAGCTTTGATCTTAATCCTTCATTAATGAGACAGTTGTGTATGTGGAATTGAGAAGCAATGAGTGCATTCACTGAATAATACTACAGTGTAGTTAGGTAAAGTTCTCATTACAAATGGCTTCCCATCTTACATGCAACAGCCACTATCATTCAGAAAGAGGGCATCTACCAACCCTTTCACTTTATATGAGCATGGTGAGTGATTGGTTTTTCTTTCAGAGAAGATGCTGATGAGGATTACATATTTTTACGCAAAATAGTAAAACACAGGATCTAGGGGAAGATATTGTTGCAGGGGTTTTCCTAGTCTTTCCCTGATACTTAATAATTGTTAAATAGCAAAATGTGTAGAGCATAATTTGGCTTTATTATTGAACCAGTGTCTCCAGGAATGTTAGGACTTTTAAGTGTAATAAAAAAAAAAATCTCTTTGGGAATTGACAGGTAAAATGAGAGCAAGTATGAAGAAAATTATATCTGATATGCGTTTCTTCCACAGCTGTCAACACACGCTTTTTGATCAGTCTTCATGCAGTACTAGAATGAGTTACATTATAAAACAGGCAATGCGTACAAAATGAAATCTCCTTCGAAGAGCCCATGTGGTCAAAAAATGAGATCAAGCTGCACATTTTTAAGGAATCCTTACACGTAACTGATGCCTGACCAAATGTTCCCAGTTTGCTATGAGAAAGCATGCCATACATCCATAGAAATAAAACTCCCAAATGTATTGGAATGGAAATGACAGATTTTGTGCCAGCAGCCATAAAGACATTTTTAAATGTTTCTTCTTTATTTCGAAAGAAGGGAGGCCCAGTATTTTTGTAAGTCTCTTTTCTTTTGGGGTGGTGGGCTGCCAGTTATTGTTGTGTTGGCATTGTAAGTCTTTTAAACATACTGTGGATAATTATTTTTTAATACCAGATGGAGAAGTTCTCACATAATCATTTGCAGTCTTCATAAATACAGGGAGCAAAATCTTGTAGGGTTATTTGTTTTTAAGAACTGATTATTTTATGTCAGAGAAATACTTCTGATTTCAAATTATGTGGATAGCTACCCACTCATAAAAGAACTGCTTCTGAAAATAAGCAGAAGACAAAAATGTGTATGATCATTGCATCTTACCTTTTAGTGTTTTCCTAAACATTCATGCTGAACTTCTTTTTAATGAAAATTAATTTTTTTTAAGAGTCTAAACAGTATCTCTATTTTCAGATTGAAATGTGGTCACTGTTAGTAGGTTGGTCTCTGCAGTCATCCACTAAACGTGACAGATCCAAATAAATACTCCAGCAGTGGTACCCAGGCTATTTTCTTACTACTTGTTTTGCACAAGTTTAACCCACTCTGACATATACCGGGCAGTGTCGGCAGCAAGTGGGAAGGGAGAAAACATGCCTTTCATCCCTGGCTTTCACGTCCATTCTCACCTCACGTTCACAAAACCCCTGCCAAATTGCCATGTCTTGACCCAATGCCCCCTGCACACCTTAGGGGTGCCGCGGGTGAGCGAGAGGGAGTGGAGGTGCCTGCCAGCCGGGCTGGGGGCCCCAGGGGAATGTGGGGGGCCCTGGCCCCACAGCAGGGCTGTGCACGAGGGCCTGTGCAGTGCCCGGCTCCAGACATTCCTGGTGGGACAATGCCCATGTGTCTCAGCAGCGCAGATCAGCACGGGTGTGCCGTGACCACGATGTTATGGTCCAGCTGGGCGCCTGGAGATGGGGAGGCTCCTCCGGTGATTTCTGCTTGGAGGTCGTAGTTTGCACTGAAGCGGGATGTCTTCACGGATGCTTTTGAGTGAATCAGCATATCTGTGGATAAGTTGTTCAAATACTTAATAGCGCTTACTACTGAAAGTGTGTGGCTTATTTGTCGTCTGAGTTGCCAGTCTTATTTCTTTATTTCTGCCTGGTTTTGGTTTCAAACCATTAGACATCAGTTACTTCTTTCTGATAAAGTTATTGTCAGAAATCTTGTCTCAATAGAGATTTTCTGAATTAATTTAGTAACCCACTTACTCGTGGATGAGTGTAACTGATGGAGCTCCTTACCGTAAAAAAGCTCCCTGAAGCTACCATCATCCTATGTCCTTATTTCAGAGCCCTTTCTCTTTTTGGGAGTGTATAATGGAGAACCACATACAGCCTTCCACCAGTGATCTCCTTTTTGAGTTTTGCAGAAGGTCAGGAATGATAGCTTTCTCCTCCTAGGCAGTGTTGCTCTTCGTTAGAATTAGCATCTGCAGCGTTAGCTTGAGGAAGCATGTTGCAGTTGGATGTCAGGATATTTCCCACATCCCTTCCAGCGTTCCTGGATGCAGTCTGGCTGTCTCAGGCATCCAGGTCTGTTACATTTAATGTGTAGTCTTTGTTTGATTTGGTTATGCTGTCCGAGCTCCCACTAGAAAACTTGTAATTCTTGGTTGCAATTCAAAGCAGCCATTTGTGAGCCTTACTTTCCCAAAGTGTCCGCTTTTGCTCTGATGCAGAGGAGCTTCCCTGGAGAGCTGCGGTTGTTTGCTAGGTCACTGGTGCTCCAGGCATGCACTTGCTGACCCCATAACCACCTTTTGGAGGGGGCTGGATTGTCAGGCATCCTTGGCACCCAGCGCTGAAGTCAAATTTTCCCGTTTTCAGCACCCAGTGTTGTCACCTGTTCAGAAGCACGCAGTAAGTATCCCAGTGGGAAGCCACTGTATCATCGGAAGATCTTGGCTGGAGAGGCCAGGTGTACAAGACGGGAGCTTTTAATAATCAGACCTTAAATGTACAGGTGGCTTAACTGATCTCAGTGCAAATTCTGGTGACCTTTTTTTCCCGTTAAATAAATTAAAGGTTAAATTTGCATAATTTATTGGACAGTTATTTCGATCATCACTTCTTTCCACTCACATTTGTACAGACTTAAGTTCGGAGTGGGGGCTGGGGTTATAGATGATGGGGAAAGATGGCAAATGCCCTAGAACTCCCCCATCCATCATCCTGTGCCAAAACCTGCTGCCTCCTGCAGACACAGAGGGGAATTTTCTTTGCGCAGCCCAATGAAACTGTCAAACTTACTGCCGCACCACGTTGTGAATGTTAAATTTCACGCAGGTTTGGGGAGAAAAAAAAAGAGTCCTGGAAGGCAAATCCAGCAAGGTTAGTTAAACATTGCGAAAGGGTATTTACATTTGTCTCGGGAGTCCCTGAGCTCTTCCGATGGGCAAAGTAGGAGAGTGCTGCCTTAAACTTGCCAAGCTCATCCCTAGGAATGTTTGGTTAACCTGTGCTGGGAAACAGGAACCTGGAGTTTGGTCTAGAGCTCTTAAATTTCTCCCTGTTTGAAATAAAATTTTATTTTCATTTTTAAATGGAATTAAAATGTATTACACTTAACTGCAGCTTCAGGAAAAATTAACCTGGTGCTTGAGAGATTAAAAAGGAAAGATATTTGTAAATACTTTTGAACGTTATAGAAGTGTTTCCACTCAGTCCAAGCTTTGGATGATTTGTTTTTGGAATTTGCTTACACCGGTTAGAGCCATGCCAGCAGGCCGCACCGCACCCCAGCAGAAACCGCTTCGTACGCTTGTGCAGGACATTAATGGCCCTGTGAGTTTTTACTGTCTAAAAGTTTTCATTATAAAATCCAGTTGGACATTCTGTGCAAATACAAACGATAGGCTCGCGGGTCTGCCTTTTCTCAATAGTACATCAGATAGCTACAGAAGGTTACGATTTTGTACATGCGTGTGTAGCTGTCTTCCACTGATCACTGTACGTGAGGGAACGTGGCAGGGGATGAGCGTTATGGAGCCCTTACCTCACCCCCCTGTAGTTACTTTTCCTTGGTTTGACACTTGAAACTGCATAATTCTAACATTGCAGTCACATATCTTTGAAGACGAGTTGTCATTAAGAGTAGGTTTTTTTTTTTTAAGATTCTTATCATTAAGAAATTTTTATGCCTTTGTAACAGTATTAGAGAATTTAAATTGTCTGAAGTTGTAAGAGTAGCCCGAGAGTCGTATTCTCTTTTCATAACTTTTGTTGCTTGTCAGGAAGCTTATTTGCTCCTGTTAGTTTGTAACATTACTGAAGTAATAAAGGTTTATGAAATGTAAATCTTGCAATTAAGTATTTATGAAA
Source organism: Chauna torquata (assembly GCA_013399475.1). NCBI lineage: Eukaryota > Metazoa > Chordata > Aves > Anseriformes > Anhimidae > Chauna > Chauna torquata. Next base: position 380,147 of record VXAL01011454.1, on the reverse strand, counting down.
CATGTAAAAATGGTGGAAGGAGTGGTAATTTGCACTGTCCATAACTTCTCTGTTGGATTTTGTTGGTTGCTTGTAAATTTTTTGGGACTAGCAAGGCCTTTCCTTTGTTCCAGTGAGTAACTTATCCATTGTGCAGTTTCCATCAGCAACAGCCTAAACCCATCTATGCCTTTTACACAGAACATGTAGCAGTATCTCAAATGCAGCCAAGGCCAAAGGCTTTCTCTTCATCCTTCTGTTTGTTTTTGTTTTGCGTTTGGTGTTAGACATCTAATGTAAAATCTGAGGAACCGGCTGGATTTTGGTTTAAGCTTTTCTTAAAATTTGAGGATGCCTTTCATTAGGACTAACACATGGAGAGCTTGTACTTCTAACTGGCGATTGAAAAAAATAATTCAACCAACATAGATGTGTTCAACTTATTTTGGGGAGAGTCTTCATAAATAAATATTGGTTGTTAGTGCTCAGTCTAAACTTCATACTGAAGTTTGCTTCTGTTGAATATTTGAGAATTGTTTGAGGGGTGGGAGAAAGGGAATCCTGTTTTTTTTTTTTCTCTACCTATATAATTCGCTCTAGTAAAATGTATTATCTCTGTAAGTAAACTATTGTACATGTAGTTACAGGATTTCAAAGAAATCCTATGCAGCTGTGTGTACAGTCTTTATTTGTTGCTAAAATTTTTAAATTAACTTTGCAATTGTTGAACAAATTGTGACTAGGGAAATGAAGCTTATTATATAATAAAGATTTTAGGGACAATGTAGTTGAAACAAAATGGTCAATCATCATTAGAGAGTTTTTTAAATTGTTATTTTGTCCCTAGCACAGAAATGTTACACTGCTTAATCTAGGACTTGTTGGTTGTTACTGCATAATTAAAGAGTTGTTGCTTGAATTACACCAAATGCACCTCTTTCCACTGCCAGTGTAATAGGTACAGCCTAACTGTCTGACAGGAATGGCTAATATTAGTGCATGCTTTCTGATTATTTCCAGCATCCATGAGGGGTTTTAATAGTCAAAGTTGTTACAAATAAAGTAAATATCTGTGAGGCCAAGCTGTCATTAAGGGAAGGATTTGAGGTATTTTATTAGGGTGTTGTGGGGTCCAGAGGTGCTTTAAAATGTATTTGCAATGGTACTCATGTGTTACAGTTTAGCTTGTAAAAAAATAAACTAATATACAAAGCATGTCATTTTGCAAAGGGCTTTCTGCTGGTTTATGTTGATTAGTCATTGCCAGGCTTTTTTTTTCCTTGTAATTCTTGCCTTTGTTAGTGCTTTCTAACCTGTTTGAATAGTACTGCTCTGCTCATTCTGAAGAGTTTCTCCTGGGTTGTAACACGGGAGGGAGAAGGGGGAGAATATGTATATATTTGTATAGTCACATGTATTTGCTGCATGTAATATATCTCACTAAACATCTTTATATACTCCTTTGAGGTTACATGAATGGCTTTATTCTAATGGAAATTAGAACAGATGTTTCTTGCCTGGTTCAACTAAATTTTATCTGTACTAAAGTAGAAATTCTGCTTTTCTTCTCTCTCCCTTCCCTCTCTTAAAATTTTACCTCAGTCCCTACCACAGCTGCTAGCACTCCTGATGCTGTTGACAAATACCTGGAGACACCTGGGGATGAGAATGAACATGCCCATTTCCAGAAAGCCAAGGAGAGGCTTGAAGCTAAGCATCGTGAAAGGATGTCTCAGGTAAGGGGAGATTTCTTTATTCCTAAGCATGGCAGCGAGCTTTCTCTCTCAAGTCATAATATGCTCGGAGTCCTTCATTTTCTTGTTTCCCAAGGCTTCTGCCAGCTGCCCTGCCCGTCTGCAATGCTGTAAGCATACCATTTACTGCCTTTCTGACTCCATCTAGGAATTCAGCTGGCAAGGTCATACCTTTGTACTTGGATCACAGCTGTGACCATAAGTTGCTACAGTTATTTGTGCTGGTAAAAAGAAAAAAAAAAGTCTGTAAAAAAACTTGCTCTCATCTTTGTTGAAGAATGTTTGGTTTGTGATATTCTTGTCTTTACATAAAGAACTTGACCAGTGTTATTCATGTTCCTGTGCAGAGGCTAAGGTAGATTGCTTGTGATCAGTTTCATTTTACAGGTGTATGCATGCATGGCCATGCCCTGGGATAACATAAGCTTGCGTATATTCATCTAATGCTTTTGAGCCTCAAGGTAATGTAAAATGCATCTAAAGTTAAAGAGGAAAAATTAGTGCTTTTTAACTCAACCAATCCAACTGAATCAACTCTTTTTTTTTTTCCTTTAACCAAAGAGCTTTGTGTAGCCTGAAACTATATACTGTTTTTAATCTTATTGAACATTAAGAGATGAGCTATCCATTCTTTCAGAAATAGGGCTTATAATAGAAATGCTAGTAAAAATTGTGACAGTTCTACTCTAATAACAACAAAGAAAAAATATAAAAGGTTTAAAGGAAAGCCTGTGATGCATATTTTTTTTTAGGATGGAACAACTGCAAAAATTAACGTAATATAGTTCAGATGCACTGCATATACTGTGTAGATATTTCAATAATTAATTTTTCCTTGTAACTTTCTTGCCCTGTTGCATTTTTACTGTTTCTGCATATTACTGACACTTTAACCTTTAGCTTTTCACTCTAATGTTTGAGTAAACCTGAAATTAGGATCTTAGAGTAAGTCCCCTTCTGTTAGTACTGCGCCTGGCACTTTTCTAATAAATAGGCCAGGGCATCTTCATGAAGCAGTCACTGTTTGAAACCACATGCAGTAAATGCAACACGTAATAGATAGCAACATACGTGCTCCTCATCTGGCGTCCGCTTTGGAAGCATCATAGCTCAAACAGGTAATCCTTTCTTACATAGAGAAAACTGTTCCAGGTTAATGCTATTTAAAATGTTAAAACACTGGTCATTACCTTTCCTGTGGAAGATTAAACAGCCTCACAGAGGTGACCAGTGGCTGAGCTGGTAATGGTGCTGGTGCCGGCGAGGGTGCATCTGGAGGCTAAGCCTGAGCAGTGTGGTGGGTCAGCAGGGAGGTGAGCTGGGTGAGCAGCAGCTGACAGGACGAGGGCGTGCTTTGCTCCCACTGAGGCAGCAGCTCATCGCAGCTGAGACTTTTAGTCCTCTGCAGCCCCTTACTCCCTCCTCTTACTGGAAGAAGCCTTTTTTAAAAACACTGTCTAGGCAGGTGCCCTGAAAATGAAGGGCAGTCAATGTGAGAGGTACCTTCTCCTGGAATAGTCCTCAAATCCTTTGCTCATTTTCGGTTTTATCTCTAAAATTTGATATGCATTGCAAAGGTTGAGCTGAGTAATTAAGGTCAGTATTTCTGTAAAAACTGTTTTTTTTTATTTTATATTTTCTACAAAGCTGAAAGGTTTGCACAGAAGAACTAAAGAAATGCTTAGGCACCCAGAAAAGTCACACAGAGAGAATATACGGTGTCAGTGCTTCAGGCTAATGCAGTTAACTGGAAAAGCTACTGAACTGTAGCTTCAGAAAACTTCCAGGTAAATGCTCTGCACATTCCACCATGTGCATTTGGGGGAACTTGGTAAATGAAGGCTGTGGTTCAAGGGTTTGACTGAAGATTACGCCGGTGCCGCTGCGTTCTCTGCCCTTGTTAGAATGTTCCCAGCCATCCTTCCTGCCAGCGCTAATGAGTGTGTAGCTGTGGGGTGAGATCGGTCAGCTCACTGTAATGTCACTTTTTTTTTTTTTTTTTTTGGAAAACACAACTCTGGACAGTTCAGCAAGCTAAATAAGATCTGGGAAACAGGAGCACACTAGGTACCTCAAAAGAAAGGGAAAAAGAGAGAATTTAATTGATCTCTGATATGCCTAGGCTGATGATTAAATCACAGCTTAAAGTACATGTCTTGAAGTGTGCAGAACACCTGCAGAGCTTTTAAGAAGAGAGTTAACTTAAGTTTTTAAAAATTAGTTTTCCCTTCTATGAGTAAAGTCTTGTACATCATTGAGCTAACCTCTCCCCACCTAACGTTTCAAATGTTTTAAAAATAAAAGATCATATGGTCAGGTAGAAAAATCAGTTAGTTTAGCATTCCATGTCTTGTTTCTCGTGTGAAATGTGGTATCTCAGTGTCCCATACCACTGGTCTGCTTTTTCGGCAATTTATTTAAAAATTACTTTTTACATTTTCTTTAAAATCAGTAATTTTCTTAATATGTATTTAACTAAAAATTAACTTGAAGCTGTTAGTTGTTATGTCAAAAAGAATGCTAAATAAATTAAACAACTTAGCCTTTGTGTCCATGTTTTAAAAAAAAAAAAAGAAAAGAAAAAGGAAAAAGCAAAAGCTAGTGAGAGTCACTAGCTAAGCCCTCCAGCTGCACTGAACATATTTATTCATTTATGTTTACCAAAATCATAGTTCAAAGTCCAGTTCTTTCAAAATTGAAAAATGGGGGCTATGAAAGGAGCAGAAATGCCCTTTTTTTTTTCTATTTAAAGAGAAGAAATGATCAACTCTTAGAGCATGATCAGTGTTTTTATGAAAATGATCAAGTCTTTCATTAATCTTGATAAATTTCATAGAAATAAAACAGTTTAACTAAATACAGATATTTAATAAATGAGCTAGTTTTTAAAACAGTAATGACTTAATACACACTACTTTGTAACAGTCAATTATAAAAAAAAAAATCATGTGCTTTCTAGTTCACAAATAAAGCTTAATCATCTAAGGAATAGGAAAGCTTAGCATTTAAAAAAAAAAATTGAAATTAAATATTTTAATCAAAGCATGCCATCATGGCAAATGCAGATTTTCTGTGTATTCTTTTTCTGAGCTTTCCCATTGTTTACCATGAAATTCTCACAACTCTTATTTCTTTTCCTCTTGCATAAAGATGCTCACACAGGCAGAGACCCTGCTTCTGTCCGTGGTCGTGTCAGTTCATCGTTCACAGTTTCTCAAAGACTCTCTTACTAGAGGTGCCTGTGCTCTTTTTGTACAATGACCTGATGCACCTCTAGTTCATACTGTTGTAATCCCTTCTGCTCTTAAGTGTCTGTGCCTTTAGACTTCAGACCATGAAAGCTTTTCTGCCTTTGTCTGCACAGCACCTGGAGAAACAAGGCTTATAAACTTTCCTTGGCAGTACTGTAAAAAGCATTACATTAGCATACAATTTTTAACTTTTCCCGAGTAATGCTACTCCAAATAACTGCAAAACTGCATTCCATGCAAACAGGGTAGCCATTCATGTGCAACCTTTACATGTTTGCTGTTCTCTTATATGTAACAGGGAGAAATTGTACTAATTTATCTCAGGCTGCCCTGGTTTTTTCCTGTTTTGGTACAATTCCCCTTTTCCTCTTTCCAGCCTGTTAATTCCTGTACAATTCCTTCACTTAAATGGTTGCTGCTAAATAGCAAGTTGACACCAGATATTGAACCTTGCTCAAGATATATTTATACATTTTTTTCCCCCTCAAAACATCTTGAGATGTCCTGCGGTCTTAAATTTATTCTTCTTATAGCTGTTGACAATATTGTAGGAATCGTACTGTGCACAGTACTTATGATAAGAACTTAATGATACCTTGTCTCTGAGAATAATCTTGCTTCTTGGAAGTTCGCTTCAAAGGCAAGCATCTGAAAATACTGCAGTCCTCAACCAGCCTGAACTTGGAGGTGAGGGCTAGTGTTGTGTTCAAGATTTTTAGTTTATTTCAGTGATGAGAGCATAGTTTTAAAAATGAAACACAAAGTAGGTCTAAGCCAAAGTGTTTGATCCTGTTAGTCATCAAACAATGTACATTAAAATGCATGGTCTGTGTCTGGTCTCCTGGGAGAGGAAGATTAGGCCTATAAGCAACTTAGAAGCTAATTTCCATATATTGAATATAGTCTTCAGTTAATCAGGAGTTGCTTACTTTCCATTTCCCCCCTCATAAGCTGTATGCAATACAGTGTACATACATTTCAAAACATTATAGGGAGGAGTCTCCCAGTTTCTTACAAAATATAAAGTGTCCTTTCTTTCTCATACCAAGGGTATGTGAAAGGGTGACACCCATCAGTGCATAATTTCGAGGGGTGCCAGAGGGATGTCAAAGCTTCTTTCTTTCTTGTATTCATCAGGTAGGGTCATATCAGCAAATCCATAGTAGCTGATACTGTTCGTCTGTAAGAGGATGTGGGTAACCAGAGTTGGCTGGCCATTCAGCACCAGTTTGGATCATTGCATCGTACTTGTTCCAAAATCCTTTAGACATCTGCTGATTTTTAGTACCAGTGGCACCATATTCCCTGGATCCCACTGCCTCTGTTATTGCATGTGAAGGCTCTTCTCTAAAACTGTCAGCTTGGTAGGAGTACCCCCCTCAGTTACATTCAGGGCTCTTTGAAGAGATTTAATGACATTATTACCAGAAAAAGGGTCCAGACTTAAGTGTGAAAGAAAAGCCGTCGATAAAAGTAGGCATTGTGTTGTCATGACTTTGACACTCTAACTAAGCAAGCCTTCAGTCAAGCACCTCTGCTGGTGTGACTGGTGTAACCCAAATGTCCGTTTTAAGTTCTTTCCTTGCAGATATGCTTCTGTGCACCAGTGTAAAAAATAGGAATAAATTCTGCAGGTTTCAATGTAATGAGATTTTTGTACTTAGCATTTCTCTTAATAATGAATGACACTTTCCTTGCTTCCTTTTTCCCTCTTGCTTTACCCTACAGCCCAATTTCAAAAGGAGTCTGCCAGGCAGTAAGTCCCGAGTTCTGAAGAAGTTTGACTTTGAAATGGCTTGCTTCTTAAATCTCAACCAGAAGTTGTCATTTTCTTGGCACAAAGCAGCCAAGCCTTGAAGAGCCATGAATCTGTGTGGCTTTGATAGGTCTGTGCTTTCAGTAAAGAAGAATAGGTTTATAATTACACACTGGACAAGTTCAGTGTTTTTCTATGCATGTATATCTGAAGAATGATTTTTCTTTGTTTCCTTTCTGCTTGTTGGTTTCCCACAGAGTATTGTGATACGTTTGTTAATCATGGTTAATTCTGTAAAAGTATGGCCTTTAATGAGAGCCCAAGTTTTCTCTTGGTGGCAGGGACTGCCCATATGTAGCTGTAGGGCAACTGTGTCTTCAATCAGTTAGAACACAGCAATGCACTCCCACCCTACCCACACCCCTTTCAACGGCTGAATTCCTCCCAGCTGCAAAAAACAACATTCAAACAGAGCTTCTGCAATCTTTATTTTGAATATTGTTTCTGAAAACAGCCATGTTATTCTTTTGGTTTTTGTTTTCACAAGCCATTCGCTCTTGTGCTGGAGCTGGACTCTGAATCCCATAGTTTACATTCTTCCCAACTAGCTGTGTAGGCTGTCAGTTTATCGTCCTGCTTTCAATGCTTTAAAAGGTTTAAAGAAATAAAATAGGCAGAGCGACCTGATCTAGTCAAAGGTCTCCTTATCACATTATCCACAATACTTGTTTTCATTGTATGGATTAGCAGAGTGTCTTTGCCTTTAAATTTTTCAGGATTAGTTTGGGGATAAAATGGCAAGGAGCTGTTGTTCTGAAAACCTATTGACTGCTCATTCAGAGTGAAAAAGAGTATTAAGCAGATGTCAGAGATGTGATTTGAAGGTATAAAAGGAGGGGTGGGAGAAGAAAATCATAAACTTGTCAATCTAGGTCAAGACTCAAGCTTTAACATGCATCATTGTAGTTTACAACTTGGATTAATGCCATGATTTGTGGGTCTTCTGTAATGTTCACATCCTGGCACCAGTGACATTCCAATTCTATAGAAAGATGCTGCCTGTGTGTATGATTTAAGTTTTCTAGGCCATCATAATCATATGGCCTAAGTGCATGATTAAGAGACGAATACCTAATGTGCGCTTAATACAGAGCAGCATTCTGAACGCTGCTAAGTTTTTTCTAGAACACATCACAGTGCTCTAAATTGCGTTGTCATTTCATGTCCTCTATTACCGCATTGTTGGAGAAGTAGTAAAATCTTCTGTGCAGAGTACTAAGAAAGTAACTAGTGATGGGGCAACCCATAAATTGAGTGCACTGCACATCACGTTCTCTTTTGTAAGCTACTTACTACAACTCTTTGCGGATCAATTTTCATGTCTCCTTGTAAATTTTGGTTTCCCACCTCACTAGAACTTGGGTACAATTTGCACATCAGTACATATTTATCTGATTAGATTATATAAATTGAAGAGGTATTTTTAGGCTGCAAGTTTATGTAGGCTGTATTATAATTCTTAGAAATCACAATTTTAACTTCACTGATCTCTTTTACTGGGAACTGTAAGCTGGAACTTAAGTCCTAAGCAAATGATTTCAGGCCTTTGTGCTTACAACTGCTATCTAACCAGGCCGCTGCTGAAGCCCAGAGACAGACAAAGCAGTTTCCCACTTAAAAGTTTTCAGCATCAGATTAGCTTACCAAAATGTACCTCTCCACTCATTTGGGCTATTATTGAGGCCAGAATCTCTTATGGAAAAATAATCTCACTGGTGGTAATTTGGTCTGGTTTTACTATGACTGCTTTATTATTGTCTTGAAATAAGTTCCCAGAGTTTGGGTCAAAAGGAAGCTGAAAACTTGACAATAAGGTCTCGCATGTAGAGTCAGTCTTCAGCGCGGTTGTTTGTATGCTGGTTATTTGTTAGGGTCTACAACCCTATCTAGGTCTGAGAGGGGATTACATTTCAGGAAATGGGACTTTTAAAAGCCTTGTTTGAGCCCAGAGGTCTTTTAAGATGGCACAGGTACCACCAGTGCTCACCAAGCATGTCCAGCAAGGAACCTGATTAACAATGTCCAGCATGTGGGAAAACTGGGGAGACTGAGACAGGAGCTGAGTGGTTGAGGCTCAGCTTGCAGACATGAGATGCAGCAGGTCTACTTTGTGTTTGGTATTTATCTTGGTAAAATTTTGGTCATGCGTATGAGCTCTGAGCTTTTCTTAAATTCCCTTCAGGAAGGGTATGTTTGAGAATTTCTATTATAAACGGTATGAAAATGTGGTTTTGAATGAGGAAGGAGAGGAAATGTGTGTTTTGAGGAATTGCGTCTGGATTTCTTCTGTCTTGCGATATTGTGCTAATCCTGCAAATAGACAAGTCACATATTTGTGTGCACTGCATTTGGTGACAGCAATTACTCCATAAAAGGTGTTATCTGAGGAGGTGGCTATCTAGGCATGAAATGAGAAGAGTCCCTAAGTAAGACCATGAGGAGGTTTCAGATGTCATGAACAGCTAGTTAGGAGTAACTCATTTCCTAATTATTGAAATACTGTCCTCTGTTACAGAAGGATGTGGCCTCTCGTATTGCTGAAAGGAACAGCACTGAAGGTTCTCCTAGATCATCTTTTCTGTCAGTGTTGTACTTGAGACAGAAGTATATTCAATTCTTGAAATCTTGGCACCTATTTCTGAACAGACTAGCGCAAATTGCATGTAATTCTTGATCTGTCCTACTCAAAGGCCAGTGATACAGTCCAAATAAACCTAGAATTTATTATGGTACCAAAAAAAAAAAAAGTAATTTAGAATCAGTAGAAATTTGTTTGTTTTGACCGAGGACATACAATAAATGGAAACGTTTTCCTTTTTGTCTGAGATTAAATGGGGTTGGTGTGTTCACCAATAGAGACCTCCGTTTCTTTTGCTTGGGGGTTGATTAACAGCTGTGTTGCTTCACCATGAAGTTATGAGAGCTTGGTACAATGTTCAGACACAGCAATCCAGTCTTTGTTTAATTTAATAACAGGGTTCTACCTTTGTTAAATGTTGTAACTACTTTTTTTTATAGATATAAAAGGAGGGGAAGAATATAAAAAGATGATTGTCTGAGCTACATTGCTTATCTGTTGCTGGGTCCTGAGACGAGAGAGGAAAATTCGAAAGTCACACTCCTTGTTTTGTTTGTTAGGTCATGAGAGAATGGGAAGAGGCAGAACGCCAAGCAAAGAATTTGCCAAAGGCTGACAAGAAAGCTGTTATCCAGGTAAAGGAGAATGCTACTGCAACCTTACCAGCTGGGGCTACAGTTAAGATACAATGGATATGAGTGGTGATATAGTTTTAAAACATTTATATGGGGATTTAATGTTATTTTCTGCTCTTGCTGTTGCAATCTTTGTTTCCAGGTGTTAGAAGCAGCTGCATGTCTCTATACTTAGCAGCCAGTCCCTGGAACAGAGGTGCAGAACATGACTAGTGACTACATAGAGAGAGAGAATTTGACTTGAATTTAGATTTGCCATCAGTGAGAACTGAAAACTCAGTTCCTGTGAGCCCTTCTCAAAATTTAGGCTGTGATAAACTAATATAAGCTGCAGGACCTAATCTCAAAGCAGAGATGGAAAATGTGGTTTAAGGAAGGAATCACCATCAGTTTTTATCTGAAAGAAACCCTCAGCCAAAAATTCTTTTGTCTGAAATTGTAATATAATTCAAAAATACTGACAAGCCAGAGGCTCCTTGAAATCCACTGTGGCTACATTGGGTATTATTCAGTACTGCTAGGAAGATTTCAGTGCAAAACTATGAAAAGGTAACATTCAGAAACAGACTGCATTGCATATTAAATCCCACAACTTTGCTCCCTGCACCTTTTGCCCAGTCAAACTTTTCCTTTATTGGAATGAGTTTGGGCTCCATTTTTCTTGCTGGTGGCCAATGTATAAGCAATTATAGTGACTCTGTACAGGTTGAATGTTCCCCCCCCACCCTGCCAGGTAGGTTTGTTCATAAAGTCACTTTGATACATGGAAAGCCTTCATTATTGCAGGAGACAAATGCTTGCCAAACTCCACCCTTTTCTAGACTGAATTCTGTAGTGTTGATCACAGTCTGAGGGGTCAACACATTTAGTGCAGAAATTCTGGGAGCCAAAGTAGAATCACATGGGAAAACATTTTGGTGATTTGCAGGCAAAGGTTTTCACATCTGCTGTTCTCTGTTGATGTCTTCACTGTTTCTATTGTGATGGGCATTTTTTCAGCATTTCCAGGAGAAAGTGGAATCACTTGAACAAGAAGCAGCAAATGAAAGACAACAGCTGGTGGAGACTCATATGGCACGAGTGGAAGCCATGCTGAATGACCGTCGTCGCATTGCTCTGGAGAACTATATCACAGCCCTGCAGACTGTCCCACCAAGAGTAAGTGCAATATCACAAGCTCCATTGCCTGTGTCAAAGTCACTTTAGTCATCCTGTGGAAAAAGCATGTATGCCAGGTACAGTCCAGCTGTGAAGCAGTGAGCAAGATCTACTGCAGCTATCAGTCAGTTTGAAAGTTAAAAGTTTAGACCTTATGTGTACATAAATACGAGCACAGGCACACACCCCACACATACATGTAGGTAGATATGTACATACATAAAGATACTTAGGCAAATAACATGGAAGTGATTTGGTTGCCTGAAATTGTAGCCATTCACAGATCCTGCTAAAGGATGATGGTACAGTCCATCCAAGTGGTACACAGTGGGATACTTCATTATGTCAAGAGGGGGTTTAAGCATGAGGGTGCTTGTGTTCTTCTGGTTCGTGTGTTGAACTGTTGAAATCTTTGGTGAAGGATCTTCTGAGGATTGTTGGACGGTGTGAAGATACTGCGCTGGCAATTCAAAGCTGTCCATGTTGGATGTGATGTCTCTTTGTGGTATAAACACTAAATCCAGAATGCGTATTTGAATGGAATTTTTAATGACTCCATATCTATGATGTTTATATTTAATCCCAAAACAGCTAGTCTGTGACTTCCAAAAAAAGAGAATCTATGTGAACACTGTGGGAAAACAGTCAAATGTTTTATCTCTCTCATCTCTTGAACGCTTCCTAGATGAAAAACCATTATGTCACTAATAGACTTTTGGATCCGCAGGGTAAGATGTACCCATTGGATCCTGAATTTGACCTCACAGGGAATTATATAAGTATGACTACAATGGTAAAATCACATATTTTAAGTGAATTTCCTTTTGTAGAAAAACCTGCTTATTCAGTGAGCACGGAAAAATGATCATCATCGTAATTCTTTATCATCAGCAAACTTCTTATCCGTCTCATGCTGCAAAACTCGTTTTCACTGCATGCCAAGTAAAAGAACATTCTTGGACTGTCTGCCGATCACATGGAAACTTCAGAGTAGCTGCATGAAGAGTTAATCTGTGTTTTGTTGCAACATAGGAATTTGTTAAAAATGAAGGAAGTCTATATTAGATCAGTAGAGGATGTTGTTTGATCTGACTGTGAGATGCTGCGTGTTATAACCTCTGACTATGGCGAGGGCAGTGAAAGGCTTGGACTCCAGTGTCTCACTGGCAGACACATTTGCAAGTTATTGGCTGGTAAGCAAATTCCTTTAGGAAATCGGAGTCTACAGCTCAGAACTGAAAGTGAGATGTGGTGAGTGCACAGAAGGGCTGCAGGTCGTGTTTTCTCTTTTGCTGTGTGGCTTGAGTAGTTCACCACAGATACAATATCACATTTGGCTTTAGCCAATCAGCTCTTGCTGTGAAGTTGAGGCTTGTGCAAATGTAACTGTCTGAAAAGTATCCCAGAAAAATCATTTGATTTCAAGTTGTGTGTTGATCAGGCTGACAGCTTTGTTCTGCAGGTATTTGAGGTGATAGGGTCCCCATCTTCACTTTCTACATAACAGCAGAATGGTCTCTAGAGCAGTCAGAATGTGCAACTTCACTCCTAGCATAAAGGAACTTGACTTTTCATGTTCATGAAGCACAGATGATATCTCCTGCAAACAAATAAAGTGAACTGTAGCTGCAGAACTTGAAGGGGCAAAAATGTTAACACTGACTTTGGGACCAGAAAAACCTGCATTTTATGTTTGGGTTGCTTGCAGTCAGCTCCCAGGACATTTAAGTTAGTAATACATTAACTCTCTAAATGGGAGAGCATTGGACCTAAAGATGGTGTCAGTGAACACTATTTGATAGGTGACTCCAGCAGAAGTAAGTTTTGAAGATACTGTTAAAAGACTGGGGTATGTCCTATATTCTTGTCCCTACAAAAAGGGATCATCCTGAAAGGTGCAGGCAGCAAACATGAAGGTAATGTCAGATCAAGGGGCTACCTAAAGGGGTCTAATGGCAATTAAGGTAAAACTATTGGGGGTGAACAGAAGCTCTTAGTCTTTTAACAGTTCCTTTGCCAGTCTTGTTAATGGTACTGTCCTTGCCTCAGCTTTTTGTTGCATGCAGTAGTTACTGACAGTTCAGACATGCACCTCTGAACTGTCAGTCAGGTGTGTGCCAAAGCATAAGAAAAATCTGATCTTGAATTCAGCAGGAGGATTTATCTGGTTCTGTTGTGGAGCAGAGGGTGAAATCTGAGCAGTGGTTAGTTACAGCTGAATGGCCTAATGAATGAGTCCAGTCTGGTAACCACTTTGCAGGATAAGGAGCCAGAAATTCCAATATATGCTAAATTCAAACTTTGGCTGCCTAGCCAAAGAGAAAACTCTGATACCCCAGCTATATTTTTCTCTGGCAGGGAAATGGTTCCCTAGTAAACTAAAAGGACATTTGATGCAACTGTGTTGTCTTTGGGAGAGTAAGTCATAACTTCACTGATGTTTTGTTAAGTAATCTTAAAAAAGGGATGTTTATCTGAAGTTAGGCCAAAATACTTTTAAGAACTCCCTTCCACTACCTGCCTCAAATTACGTGCTTTGCTATTAGTATGTTTACTACAGAAGTAGATTCTGAATCATAGAACCATAGAATGGCTTGGGTTGGAAGAGATCTTAAAGATCATGTAGTTCCAACCCCCCTGCCATGGGCAGGGATGCCACCCACTAGATCAGGTTGGCTAAAGCCCCATCCAACCTGGCCTTGAACACCTTCAGGGATAGGGCATCCACAACTTCTCTGGGCAACCTGTTCCAGTGACTCACCACTCTCATAGTAAAGCATTTCATCCTAATGTCTAATCTAAATCTACCCTCTTTCAGTTTAAAACCATTACCTCTTGGCCTGTTGCTACACTCCCTGACAAGGAGTCCCTCCCTGTCTTTCCTGTAGGCCCCCTTTAGGTACTAAAAGGCCAGTACAAGGTCTCTCTGGAGCCTTCTCTTCTCTATGCTGAACAACCCCAACTGTCTCAGCCTCTCTTCACAAGAGAGGTGCTCTAGCCCTCTGATCATCCTCATGGCCTTCCTCTGGACTCACTGCAGCATGTCCATGTCTTTCTTATGCTGGGGGCCCCAGAGCTGAACACAGTACTCCAGGTGGGTCTCATGAGAGTGGAGTAGAGGAGGAGAATCACCTCTGTCGACCTGCTGGCCACACTTCTTTTGATGCAGCCCAGGATATGCTTGGCCTTCTGGGCTGTAAGCACACATTGCCAGCTCATGTTGAGCTTCTCATCAACCACTACTTCCAAGTCCTTATCCTCAAGCTGCTTTGAATCCATTCTCCACCCAGCCTGTAATGGTGTTCGGGATTGCCTCCACTCAGGTGCAGGACCTTGCACTTTGCCTTGTTGAACCTCATGTTGTTTGCACGGGCCCACTTCTCAAGCCTGTCAAGGTCCCTCTGGATGACATCCCTTTCTTCTGGTATGTCAACCTCACCACTCTGCTTGGTGTCATCCACAAACTTTCTGAGGGTGCGCTCAATCCCACTGTGTCCATGTCATCAACAAAGAAGTTAAATAGTACCAGTCCCAGTACAGACCCCTGAGGAACACCACTAGTCACGTTTCCACTTGGATATTGAGCCATTGACCACAACTCTTTGAGTGCGACCAACCAGCCAATTACTTATCCACCAAGTGGTCCATCCATCAAATCCATGTCTCTCCAATTTGGAGACAAGGGTGTCGTGCAGGACAGTGTCAAATGCTTTGCACAAGTCCTTGTTTAAAGTGATGAGGTCTCTTTCTTTAAGTGAAGTTATGAAGGACAGAATTTGGGTTTAAACTGAAAAAAGGAGTTAATCTTTTCTACTGAAGCGTGTCACCTGCATAAAGCTAGGACGGTTACTGTAAGTCTGGGATATAGATATATGTGTGTGTGTATGTGTGTGTATAAAAAGTGTTTTTCTTGTGCTATTTAATCACTTGGATGTATTGTCCAGATACATTCTTGTACTTGAATTTGAACATTTTCCAAGATTTTTGGACTTCTGGCAGACCACTTGGAGCAGCAGGATTTCACTTGGCTTTTGGATGTCTAGAAATCCATGGCCAGTATTTGACTACAGATAATTATCATAGGAATACAGCAAGTCTGACACTCGCTGTGTGAGACTTGTCATGGATGTGGTGCACAGTTCTCTGTGAGTGAAGAAAACTTGATATGCTGGGAGCATATATTTTCTTTGTGTGTATAGATTATGTGGTGCATTTGGTCAAGGGGGGTAGGCTTACTGAAGCAAGCTGAAGAGAAAATGGCTGTGGCTCAGAAAGTCCCTGAGCTACAGACAGGAGGAAGCTGGAAGACTACATGAGAACTATCATCATATACTTGCTCCTTTGGAGTATGCTTTCGTTGTAGAATAGCAAGACATAGCAGTAGGGGTGAACCTTTGGCCTGGGCCAGTAGGGTGGTCATTACGTTCTTATAGATGCCTAGGAAATCAACAAAGACTGAACTCAAGGTTAGCATCATAACAAAATGATGACTCTCACTTCAGTAGGAGGAAATGGGAGAATGGAAAAAAAGGACAGAACAATTTTGGGGATTTTCCTGTCAAGTAGGCAAGCAAGGTATTTCTTTTGTGCCAGGGCATGTGCTTGACTATGTGTTCTTCATGCTGTCCTCTACCTGTACTACAGTTGGCATAGATGTTTTCAGTGCCATTCTACATAAAACTACAAATGTCTGGGAATCCTTTATGAACAGCTTCAGTACTGGACCAAAAACTTTAACTGCAGGATTTTTTCAGATGTTATGTAGATCATTGCCGAACGCTGGTGTCACAGGAGTTCATCAGGGTATCAGTCTGAGCTGCAAGGCAGCCAGAGAGCATACAGAAATGAAATTACGTAGCTTCAAGGTCTATTAGAATGTAATTTTGAGCAAAACCAAATATTTGTACTGGTGTGTTCTCAGAAGCACTGTCATGCAGGCTGCCCACAAACTTAAATTTGATCCTCATCTCTGATTCCTGATGCAGCTTAGCTGTGCTGCTGTACTTTGTTGCCTTTAAAAATGCAGTGCAGCTGTTCAGTATCCAGTATCAAAATACCGTATTGTTTCATCCCGCTTGATGGTCTTACTACAGAAAAGGAGGATTAGTGGCAGTTGGAACTAATATGCTTCTAGTTTTTAAAACAGTTGGAGATTTTCCCCTTCATTTTGCAAGTTAAATAGAGGAATTCAAATGCATCAGTCTCTGCAAGCAGCTTGGTTCTGTAATTTGCTTATATTTCCTTTTTCACGTGCATATCAAATTTACTTGGATTTATGTCTCCCTGTCAAATCTTCGTTGGTAACAGAGGCCCATTCTCTGTGGGAAGTTGGCGAGGGGGGGAGGTGTGGTGAAGAGATGCAGAAAAGAAATGCAGTTCACAGTGGTGAAATAAAGGGTTTCAGAGCAAGGATACGTACAGGAAATCTTTGAAAGGTAATTAATTAACCTCCTTGCATTGTACATAGAGTAAAGTGAGCATATAATAATTAAAGCCAGTTTCTTCTACTTCAGAACTATTTTACTAAGATGTAAATTACTGCTGAGAAGAACAGGATAATTAAGATCAACCCTAGCATGTTCATTAATCCATTTGAATTCATTTGCCATATTTTTGCTTGCTGCCCTTAGAATCCTTTCTGGTACCATTTGTGCCTTGAGAGCAGTGTCTGTTTGTGCGGGGAGAGCTTAGTGTGGGCTGAAACCAGTTGAGTTCAGCTATTTGGACATGGAAGAGGGATCTGCAGAGGGGCCCTTACTCAGTGCCTCCGCGTTCTGGAAGCTTGAAGCCTTTTCCAAGTCCAGGGAGGTTGCTGTGGAAATACACAGTTGGAGGCAGGCCAAAGCGTCACTGCTGATCTTGTGATAGAAATCCTTCTTGCTCTAGGAGAGATCAGTCCAGCTCTAATACTCCACCCTGTATCCTGCTCGCCTAAACCTGTAAAGTTACAGCTGTGGAATTTCTCACATATGCTCAATTTTGTGGGATTTGTGAATTAGACAGCATGGATTTCAGCTCTGCTTTTGAACCAGGTTAGACTGAGAAACATGGTCACCTAACTCAGTTTTCCAGTAGCTTCTGAGGCTTTTAAGTGAATAAAACCAGACTCTCTTGTTTTTTCCCTAGTCTGTGGGCTGGAGCATGTGGTATAGTCATACACCTAGTCTTGCCAGTAGGTTTTTTTGTATGAGCAAACTGAAGACAGAAGAGGCCCTTTGACAGATTCATCGTAGCTAAAATCCAAAGTTTTCAAATAGTGGGCAAAGACAAAATTTATTTTAATTTGTCAAAGTTGAGTAGGTTCAAATACTGAAAAGCAAATAATGAGATTTAATCAAATACTATTTTCATTTTATCCTGCCTCAGGAAAAGTCCCTGGGAGAGTAGGCAAAGGGAAGTTTTGAGTACCGTTATAGCTATGTATTAGTGATGTGTGCAGTAATGCGTTTTCTTAGAAACTAGCAGAAATTATGAGAGGGCATCTTTAACTCAACATGAAAGGTAGCCGGATCGGGGTTTCACATGAATGAAAAGTCTTGCATCATCTAGCCAGCCTTTCTTGAACGTTCCTAAAATGAACTGCAGCTCCTGTATCAAACATGACCTGTAAGTTAATAACATAGCAGATTAAGTACGTACCTAATGTGGTATGTAAGGTATTCCTAATAAGTGAATGAAACGAAGCAATTGTTGCATATTTCAAGATCAGTAGTCAGAAGGGACCAGCGATTGACATTTCTCTAAAGGCAAAGTAAAATAGTAAAATATAGCATTGTGAAACTTTTCTTTCTGATTTAGAGGGAATGTTGATCAAAATGACAAGCCAGCTCGGAATTTTCCATGGAAGTTCCACAGCACAAAAATGGGAGGTTGTATTTCAAATACACAGAAGTGCTTTAATATGGTTTTCATGTTGCTTCTCTGTAGCAAGTATTTTGGATTTCTTTGAGGAGACTAGGTTAAGTTTGTAGCAATCCAAACTAAATTTGATGTTTCCATTTTCCAAGCTCAGTGAAGTTGTACTGTTTCACCACTCCCTTAAAATCTGAAATAGTAGGTTGGATCTGTTTAGACGTCAAATATGTGTATACAAAATATATATATGTATATATTTTACCTGCTAGAAACTGTTTTGGGCATTTTAGATCTCATATATGGTTCATTTCTGGGGGTTAGCAAGAGAAGAGAGGGTTACATTTTCTTGTAAATGACCTATATAAAAGGAATGAAGTTTTCATTCTCTAAACCAGCAGATGTGAATGAACCTACCTTGTCTCCTTTTCAAGGGAATCCTGTTAGTAATGGAGCCAAAACTTAGAAGAGAGAGAGAGTGTAGAAAGAACTGTAAAGGTTGTGAATTGTTTTAATTGTTTTATGGACAAATGGTTAAGAAACATTTTCTGCTAGCTAGAACAAAGGCAAGCTAAATCCTTGCTAAGATGGCACAGATCAGTAGGGAATGTAATCACTAAATATTCTCCATTTAGAATTTTGTGTGAACATTTTCTGGTGGGCTGCTTTTTTGCAAGGCTCTTCTATTGTCTTTGATAAACCAATACTATCATCCTAAGTCATGTTATGGTATGAGCGTTGTCTTCAAATGGCTTGCACATGTAAATTTATTTCCTCTAGGACTCCGAAGTGCTTTTAAGCATTTTATTAAATATAGTTCTTGCCTTTTGAAATGCCTTAAAAGATGGAATGGAAACAGACCCCATGTTCCCCAGTAAATGATGCTGGGAGCACGTTGCATATTTAAGGACAGAACAATCCTAGGCCAGCAGATCCCACTGGTGTGTGTTTGGAGGTAAACTGCAACATTGTTATTTCATTGTTAGAAAAAGGATGTCAGTGATCTTATATCTAAGCTGATGTTACCTGAAATAAAGGCACCTTTATTCACATTGTATTAATGAGTCAGTGGGGCTGGAACTCACTACCAGGTAGCCAAGTTGTCATCAATGGTTTCTGCTTTGTTTAGACTTGTCTCGTACAGCTGGAAACCTTTTAATAGGTTGTCAGGATTGCATCTATACATCCACAGAAAGAATTATCGTCATAATAAGAGAATAAGCATATTCACTACAGTGAAGTTATCTTTTTAATGGTGCTTCGTCAGCCTAGGTAGTCTACGTAGCCCATGCAGGTAGTCTGTGAATCTGTCTACTGTGGACCGAATGGGTTGAATGTATGCAAGTCCCAATGTGCAAAAACTCTATATAAAGTAATACTTGGACAACATTCCACAGAATAAACAGATTTGAGAGTAACAACTAAAATACAGACATGAGTACAGCTGTTGGCCTGTCATGATACTGTAAAAGGATTATGATCTGTTTGTGCTTAGTGTTAGATAAAAAGCAGGTGTTTGAGAAGAGGAGCTTTGGAATAGGTTACATAGGAGTAAATGGCACGTCCAGATGTTCTTGAAATAATCAGAAGCTGTCTGTAACAGGAGCCTTCAGACTGCTTCATTCTGCATTGTCCTGTGGGTCCTTATTAGATTTGTTCATACTGTTCTTCTGCATTTGCCTAAATAACGAGTGTGTGCCATGATAATGTGGATTTAAGCTTCTTGCCAGCCAGTCCAGGGTTTTTCAGTACTCAGTAACCAATATTATTCCTAACTAAACAGCATTCCTCATGAAATGATATGCATTCTGAATGTGGTGCCAGATCCTGTTTCTCAGGAAGTCACTGGTCATTCTGGTTACTGGCTCAATTGCAGTTGCCAGCAGTGTTGGCCACGGTAACTAAAAAGATGGGGATAATGGAAGTCATGTTGGGAATATCCTGGTCTCTTTCAGAGGAAAGCCGATAAAAACAAGCCCACAAAGCAAATACAACTGAAAATAATGGAATTATTTTGTAAGGCTTAGGTAGCCCCTGGTGGCTGATTCAGGTTAAGTTATTCTGTGAGATATTTTTCATTAGATAATTATAGACATGAATATATTGAGTTTTCCCTGACAACACATACAGAATAATTTCAGATACTAAAAGCAGAATTTTTTAATGAAGTTTGGTGCTTGGTACATTACTTATGAAGAGCAAGAGGCGCAAAGCTGGCCCTGGCATCTGTCAGCCATTTGTTCCTTTGTCGTAGACAGTGTCAGAGCTCTGGCCTCAAAAACTTAAATTAGCTGATAATAGCAACACTTTCATTTATAGTGTAATCTGAAGGCTCCTGCCTAGGGTTGAAGTAATAGATGGCCATGGGTATAATAGCTTCAGACACAGGGTCTGACAGCATCTCCTTTGCCTGTGGAGCCTTTCCTCACTCATGTGCTGGGCCATTTATTGTGGCCCCTCTGCTCTACCATCAGAAGAGTTCATATCGCTCTTTGATGCAATAGATTTGGGGTCAAATCCTGGTGCAAGTATCTCTGCAAAAAGTGCGTGTGTGGTTAGGATTTTTAAGCAGAACCAATTCACTTCTTAATGACACTTGAAAGACAATGTGTATGTAATGCAATATGGAAGTGGGACTTGGGGTGAGAGGTATTTTTGCTGATCTACAAATTTGTTAAAAGTTTGCAAGCAATAGGTCTACAATTCTAGGCATAGAGGAGAAAAATAACTTCTCCTATTAAACTTATGTTTAGCTATAAAGCTTGGTCCTTGTTTATGCTAACCACACTCAGGTCTGCAAAGCCCTGTGGGGGGCTGTGACTGCCTGGCACCAGCCCTGATGGGTTAGGCTGTCAAGGCAGCGCATGTTTCCTAAAGGTCACAATACAGAAGTTGTTGGAAATGACAAGTATACATGCTAGGGCTCCTAAACCAATTCAGGCTCCACTTCAGGGCAGCCTGAGTACGTGTACCTCAGCTGTTGATGTTCAGGGAATGCTGTTGTTTTTATAGGTACTCACATTCATCCTAGGAGCTTCAGCGTGGTGCAGTGCCTAGCTGACTGTGATAGCCTTGTAAGTCTTCGTGAGGTAACTGAATGCTTCCCAGGGATTTATTAGCTTTAAATCACATTTTGTTAGAGTAACGTCACTAGCTTTTAGGCAAAATGAGATCACTAGATTGACCCTCAGGGTTAAAATATGCATTTGGCTANGGAGGGGTGGGGGTGCGCGGTTTGCTTGCGAAGAAGCAAAGTCATTGCCCGTGTGCCCCTGTAAGGAAACGCCTTTCATTTAATATTCTTTCTACATTGTCCTGTACTTTACTTACAGTTTTCTGCTGCCATCACAGGAAGATTTCTTGGCCTCTAGCATAGAAGCATCCATGTCCATTTCTGCTTTATTGGAATAAGTCTGGGGCATTTCTCAGTGTTAAAAAATGTACTGAAAGTGGGCTGCCAGTTTACGCAAGTGACTACTCTTGTTACTGGTATTTGACAGGTATTTTCAAGATCGTTGTCCTGGTAAGAAATCTGTATGTGACTTTTAATGTAAAAGTTGCATTGGCGTATTGCAATGACTGCAGACACACTGAGGGAAAGTGAGAAATACACCCTTCTGGCATTAGGCATGACACTTCAATTGGAGTACCTCTTGAAGAAATAGAAATTAATCCTTTTCTCTCTAATCTGCCATAACCTGCTATCTTGATGTGTCTTGGGGAAAAGAAAGCTGAAGTGTCAGGAAAGGGAACAACGTTTTCTGTCTTCAGAATGTTATTGTTGTAAACCTCACTGGTCTTCTAGACTGTGTTCCTATATAAACCTTTATAGTTGGCATTTCGGCTTGTTTTGCTGAACATAATGTTCTAAAGATTGCTTACTTTCCAGCATTTGTCCACAGTTTCTTGCAACTTTATCGCAGGGTGCTTAGCTTTTGATGGTTTGGGAGTTACTTTCCTCGTGAATGGATTTTCAGTCATGGAGCCACCAAGTCTAATCCTTTGGCAGGGAATGGCTTCACATTGCTCTATTTCTATCTGAAAAATCTTCTGCAAATAACTTTTGTTTTACTTTCTTTCGACATTTTTAAATCTATTGCCTCTCTTAAGCTGAAGAAATTCTTAAATCTTCAAGCTCTATAGCTTAGTATTCATCTCTTGTGTAAATGTTAAATTAGTTTAGGCTCTATATTCGTCCATGAATCTAAGTCTTCTTAAAGCTCCAACTTCGCCAACGGTTCTTCCTGCTTCAGAAGGCTGTGCACGGAGTTTCTAACACTTATTTTGTTGCTTCACCACCCGCTCCCCTGTATCCCTGCCAGTGCCCAGCACGGCTGCTCACCTCTTCTGCTCATTCTTTAATTTCCTGCACAGTAAGATCACCATACCCTTCCTTCTCACTAGTATTAACGTCATTCTTTTCACTATTCAGCAGTTTCAGGAAGGGTGTACAAGCACAACAATGCAAGTAGAATTGGCAAGGGGAGCTGGATTTCCAAGGTCACCATATACACTGAGTTAAAAATGAATATCTTAGCTGAGTACTAGAGAACGCTTACATGGTTTGGCACTGTATTGTTATACAGAGTAGGAAAGTACATAGAAATACACATTTCTTAGTCTTTACTGCTGTACCATCAGTCTGTGTATATTTTTCATGTTCCCTTTGGCTGCAGTTCTCTCCTCTCTTAATATTCAATTGTATGCCTTAAGGCATATATTTAATAGTTTTTACTAATTAAAACCACCTGCAATATATACATAGACTAAGATTTTAAAAAAATCTGGCACCCAAGTTGGATACTTTCAGAATAACCAAGTAGGTGGCCCTTTCTTCTTTCTCTTACACCTTTTAAGTCAGTGGTGTATTCTGGATGCGTGCCTTCCATACCTCAGCTGTTTCTTTCTTCTTTTTTTCTTCTGCTGGCATAGCAGTCATGACAGGACAGGACAGAACAGTCTTGAATTTATTTTAAAAGTTTTGCTGTCAAGACTGTTGTTTATTCCTTGGCTTGAATAAAATAGTGCTTCCAGGTGGTCTTCTGTGCAGGTGTTGAGCAGGTTGCTTACCTTCTGGTTTGAATCTGGATGTGTGCGTTCAGTTTACTGTTGATAAAAACCAGTTGTAGTCTTTTTTGTTTCTCAAGTTTAACTGTAGTTGCTGGATGTTGATCCCAGTTGAATATTCAACATAGTAGAGTGTATGTGAGGAATCTTTGAAACGCTTCTGACAGAGTCTAGGTTTCATGGTGTCTTCTAGAAGGGATTTGCCTACTGGCTTTCCAGTTGCAAAGCTGACAGCTTGGGTCATGGGGCCTTCTATAGTTGGAGGAGAGGAGAAGCAGAGTCTGATGGGGACAATGGAAGCAGAACCCAAAGGAAAATGATGTTGGGTGTCCATTACCTAGCATGTTAAGGCAACAGTTGCTGTCTTGTTGGGACAATAGTATAGCA
Organism: Chauna torquata; assembly: GCA_013399475.1. NCBI lineage: Eukaryota > Metazoa > Chordata > Aves > Anseriformes > Anhimidae > Chauna > Chauna torquata. Next base: position 356,670 of record VXAL01011454.1, on the reverse strand, counting down.
GTTAGACAAGGAAATGCAACAGCCGGACTTCAATTATGGTCAGGGAGGAAATCTGAACACCCTCCCCAGGCACCATGTGTACCACCTACAACTTCAGCAGAGCATTGTGCCGAATGGGTTGAATGACTGGGTGTTCCTTGTGGAAGTCAGATGTGCTTTCAGAAGATAACTCTTGCAGGTGCCGGCTGGCCAAATGCTTCTGTTTTGGGGTGCACCTCCAATGTAAGGAACTAAAACATGTATTGTTCTAAACTGAGCCAGTTTTTTTTGTTTCTTCCCTGTAGCCTCGTCATGTATTCAACATGCTGAAGAAGTACGTGCGTGCTGAGCAGAAAGACAGACAGCATACTCTCAAACACTTCGAACATGTCCGCATGGTAGACCCAAAGAAAGCTGCCCAAATCAGATCTCAGGTAATCCCCACTGAGGGTTAGTACAGTCATGTTGTTCATAACCATTGTGAAGTTTCTGTTAACTTATTTTTTAAAAAATATTCGACTACTTTCCGTAGGCAGTTTTAGATGCGATAAAAAATAAATTGCTTTCCAGCAGAAGATTAAGGCAAAGTGATGTAGGAGTAGTGTGGGTATAATTTATCTTCTGAGAAGAACTGAAAAGCGGATTTTCTGTCTATCCAAATGGTGAGTCAGTCGTGGGCACTTCCCAAGGAGCCCTCCAGAGCAGTAATGCCCAGAGCCTTTATTACTGCTTTGGTAAATGATACCTCTGGGAGAATGTCTGTAATAGATTTAGCTACCACGTATGGTTATGCTTCATTCAGCCGAAGCCGCAGAACCAGAAGTGGTATAGCCATTTGACAGCAACCAACTTTTCTGTAGTCATTGCAGAGGTACTTGTAGTGTCTATAAATATGATTACTGCAATGCACTTGAGTCTAACATGTTTTTTAAAATGTGCACAGTAGTTCGTGGCATTTTAACTGCTGAATGTTACTGCAGTCCTCAATGTGTGTGTTTCGGAACAGCTTTTATGTTGCCTTTAAATCATGGAGGGTGAGAAAGCAAAAAAGACTGAAGATGTTGCTGGCTTTCAAAACAGCAATTAAAATTGTAGGCACAACGGATAAGCTGTTAAAAGTGTGTGCCGTAATCTGCAGAATCTGCCTGTGTTCCCTCTGCAGGATGCAACAGGAAGCTCTGTTCCAGCCACAGTTTTTGAACTGATTGGCATTGCTAAAAGCCAAATCAAAACCATATACCTCCTTGAATGGCATGATTTGCATATTAGACTTCTGAAACATCTATTTCATCCAGGCTTGTACGTTGAGATATCATGCTGGCTTGAAATTGCTAGAGTTAGAAATGCACACTTATAACCATCTTCTGCAGTGATCTTAGACAGCTTTCCCTCATCTTAAATGTTGAAGCATGTCCTTTCGCATCTAACGTGACTTTTTAGTTTCTAAAACATTGGATTATTTAATAACAAAAAACAGTGGAATTTTGCAGACTACAAATTATTTGGCAGCACAGGTGAAGAATGGAAACTGACATTTAGATACAAGAAATACAGTGTATTGCTTAATATATTGCCACAGGAATGAGTATTTCTATAATATCTTTGCTTCTTGAATTGGTCAGAAGGTTGGGGGAATGTAGGCTGGAGAATCTGTTGGGTAGTTTTTATTTCAGTGGAAAATGGAAAACAAAATACTTTATTCAAAAGCATAAATAATATATTTCAATTTGAAGGGATCATACCACTGCTTCACTGAAATTGCTGTCTGCAACCCATTTTCCTCTTTACGCCTAATTGCCCTTGTCAGTGGTCTAAGTCTTCCAAGACATACCTCAGTTTCCCTTTCTACTGAAGAGATGTGATACTTGCAAAGAGTACCTTGAGGAAGTATATCATGGGATGTTGCGACTCAACCCATAGCAGTATGCAGGAATGTGAGGCAATGGAGTTGTAATCACATGAGGTAGCACAGTAATGCTTCTGGTTGGAAATATTTTTGTTTTCAGCTGAAAATGTTTTCAGATGCTTTTAACAAGAAAATTGAAGCTTTCTTCAGAGAGTAGCTGTTTCTTTTTGCAATATTAGGATAAAGGAAAAAAACGGCTGAAACATTTTGATCTGGCGATCATTGCGCCTCACTTGGCTTGCATGTCATGCAGAAGCTTGTGGGTATGGGCAAATGTGCACATTATTGAAAGGTAAATGAGGCTGTGGATTTCTGCCACAATAGCTGTTTGTGTACATGCTTTACCCCTCAGCAAATACAAACCTCTGCTTTAAATTATTTCATTCCCATGGCATTTCAGGTAGTTGCTATGGAGGAGTATCTAGCACGCTATTTATGTAGGAGAGGTGAATTCTGCAATTGATTTGACAATTTCAGTACATGGAGCATACTGAAATATTATACCTAGTACAAGTGAAAACCGTCTGTATAACCTATACAATTTGTGATAATGACTACTAATAGTAGTATTCCCCTCCTTAAAATATTTTTATTTCTTTAGGTTATGACACATCTACGTGTGATATATGAACGCATGAACCAGTCTCTCTCCTTCCTCTACAACGTGCCTGCTGTGGCTGAGGAAATCCAGGATGAAGTTGGTATGCAAACTATTAATGCAAAAAAAGGGAAATATTTCTGTGATGAGAAATTGCCACCAAAAGCCAAAATATAGCATCTTACTTTCATTGATGTATTGTCCCAGCTGACAAATGGAACAAACTTGCCAATGTTCTTGAATTATAAATCAAATTATAATGAATATTTGGAAGGCAAATTAAGGTTAAGTAAAGACAGTGGGCTAGCAGAGAATATGGACTATCAGAGGGACAACATGGAAAATCTTGCTCATAATTTGCTTTCAGAGGAGACTTCCCATTTCTTTAAAATGCAGTTTCATTATCATTATATGTAGACTTCATTAATTCCTGTATAATCTATGCAGTGACATCATCATATGGCCTTTGTTGTTAGTATTTTGCCTAAAATTTGTTAATTTACATTTGGAGCCTCCATGCTATATGGAAGCAGCTGTTGACAATCAGTAGCTTTAGCAAATCCTTCCTTAGTTTGGATATATAATTTGATGTAGTAAGCATTTACATTATCTAATGCAGTCATTTGGGAAATCCCCCAGCTACAAAGTCAGTTGCTGGACAAGCATCCTAGAAAAATGTAGGTAACAGCTAGGGGTTAATAAATGCAATTTAACAGTATCTTAACAGTCATGCATTTCTTTGGTATTATTGATTTCTTTATAAAACAAGGGAAGGAGCTGTGCCATTGTGGTAAGGATGAGGATGTGTTTAGTACATAGGGAGGGGTTGGACAGAGGGTAGTGGTGAATTCCCCTGTGCCCAAAGCACGGGTTAGGAAGCAGACGTGCTTATACTTCTGAGGTAGTTTTAGAAAGCTAGGGATGAGATCAGAAAACAGAGTTGGGGAGGGGGGTTTAGGAGAACACAGAGAGATAGCTGAATTAATAATTCTCCTTCACCGTGTGTTTCTATGCTTCAAAATTATAAGGCACAAACGACAGACTCAGTCTACAGTTGTAGAGAACTGTTCAAATAAAACGCATATTGATCGTTTGGAAGTGTATCATTTCTGTATCAAAGGAGACACTGATGTTGTTAGGTCTTGGAGATACTGAGTTGTCGAGTTTTTACCCACCACTATCATTGCCTAGGTTTGTTTTGCTTGAAGTTTCAATTTCTTCTATCATCGGTAAAGTTAATGCTTGTTGGTGAGGACATGCTTCTACATTTTCTTTTCTCTTCTAAATACTGAAATGGAATGGGAATTTCAGAGGCTTTGAAGTGACATGGGAGCAGAAGTCTATTAACTACTAAAAGGTTTACAAAAATCTGACTCCTAATCTCAAATGTAATACTGATTTTCAGGAGAAAAAAAAGAGGCTAAAATTATTAGGATATTATGTCCTAATAAGATGAGAGAAGCTAAGATATCTTAAAGAAAGATTCAATCAATGTCTTAAGTGCTTTTTCCCTACCTTGATTTTTTNCAAGTGATTCTATGAGCAATGGGACAAACAAGATCTGATTTTCTGTGAATTTATGGGCTTGTGTTTAATTCCTCCAATATCTAATAAGGTGCTCCTTTTGACTAGACTTCCTCATTGCTAGAAATGTTACGCCCCATTTTCCACAGTTTCTCCATGAGCAACTGTTGACAAATTTGAATCTCAGGTCTTTGGATATGTTTTTTTTATAGAAACTAAACTAAAAATAAATTAAATTTTTCCTCATGTCTGCCTAACAGTCGACTACCAAGGGTTCATCTCTGGGAAGTAGGTGGTGTTCTTTCACTGGAAATGTGTGTTAAGATGAGGTGCCCACTTACAATATCTGTTGTTTTTGAGATCTTTAACCTGGGCAGTGAAGTTGAATTGTATGAAGGAGAGTGTAGGGTTGTTCCTGGGGTGTGGCAGCAGCATGGAGAGTATTTTCTTCTTCAGCAATCTGCAGATTTTTTTAATTAATGATTGATGATTGGGTGAATCACAGTCCAGCTGTTGGACATTTGGAATTCCTTTTAAATATGGGATATTTTTGAAGTTCCTGACCTCAAAAAGCAGGCTAACAGTCATAGTTTGAAGGTGCAGAACCCAAAATACCAAATCCAGCTCTTACACTAAAAATTGGCTCTTAAAACTTTTGGAACTATTTTTAGAACTCTGGCAGAGATCATGGCAGGAAGTTACACCCATATCTGCGAATTGTTTGTCACC
>VXAL01011454.1:240476-339306 GCA_013399475.1 Chauna torquata | reverse complement strand
GCAGGAAAAATAATTTGTATTTAAATTAAACCCCTTTTTTTTTTTTTTTTTTTTTTTTTAACAATTTAAGTCAAATACAGTCTGCAAGGTAAATCAAACATTTATTACATGTACGTGCTTACAGGAGAAGACTCATTTGGGTTGTTTTTATTATACGATTTGGTAAGCATTGAAGTCCATATGTGCTGAAATAGCACAAGCAGCAAGAAATAGAAAAAAATGAAAAAGTTGTGTTTTTTTTAAATGTATATTAGAAGCATTCTTTTTATATTACAGACATTCTTTTTAACATGGTTTTAAATGTTACAGCTATTCTCAAGTTCAGAGGTGTATTTCGTTTAAAGTTCAGTTCTTAGACAATGGAGTATTTTTAAAGGCTATGGAATGGTACTTTCAGTTACTTATTTCTAGGAAAAAATTCTTAAGTCTGCTGTTTCGTGATACCTTAAATGTTCATTTTCTGAGAACTTGAAAAGCCTTTTCAGCTTGCTGAAAGAGATTTTCATACATGTAAGAAATTTCTGAAGTCTGAAAAACTACAGCTGCTGCTTACTTTCGCCCTAGTGGTGGTGTCTCTAAAGGACAGAAAATAAGAACTATGAAATGTTGTTTTCTGTGGTTCTTGCTCTTTCAGACTCAATTTCACCCTGAGAGAGACACATTGTACTGTAAAAGTTTCCAGATAAGAAGACCTGTGGTGTAACTTCACAGGCTAGCCAGGAGAACAGAAAAAGCTTAAATCTGATGGAGTGATCACATTTCTTTGTCAATACGGATCTGCACATTGTAGGTTGGGTTCATTTCCAGTATTTCACAGGACTGATCTAGCACGTTGCTCTTTTATCATCATCTTTAAAGCACACAGGCAACAAAGCCACTCACACCTTCCAGTAGGCAGGTCACTTTCAATAAAGTTCTCATGAGAGTTACTCTGTAAATTGTATATGACTTGTACTATTAAAATTCATTAGTTCAATGCTGAACACCACATAATTGTGTTTTGCAGCTTGATAATGTTATAATTATGACATCTAGTAGTACATAGCATTATAATCTCATGATACTTAATTCAGCAAAGCCCCTTAGAGTAAGTATATGCTTGGAATTCAGTGAAGCTTAGGTTTTTCTGGTTAGGTGCAGACTTAAATGTGATTAAATTTAAGCACACGCTTGAAATTTCCTCTAACTTGAGCAGAGGCTGGAGGAAATATCCACTATTTTCTGGCATATTCTTGCCTTTCACCACAGAGGAGAAAATCCTACTTGATGCAATAAGTTATATCCCATGGGCTTCATATACATACAAGTGACTTCTGTACCTTTCTAACTTCATAGAATTTGCATTCGCTGCAGGTACAGAAGGCACTTTGGACTGAAAAAGTTTCCTCTCAAATCCTTGCTTGTGCTCAAATCCTCACTTTGCATTTTGGAGTTGTCTACACAAACCCTTATTTACAATGTGTCTCAGTAGAGGTGACTTTGTGCTTTCTGAATGTGAAATACATCTGTTCATTTGCATTAAGTTTGTGGCAATGCTACCTGCATAACTGTTGGTTAGAAGTATGTGTTGTCAGTTTATACAGGAGCTCCAATATAAATGCAGATATTCAGATAAATGATATTTTATTTTGTTTTAAAGTACTCATCCAGGCAAAGCCTTTAAGGAGGTCTTGTTTTCATATTTACCAGTTTTGGGGGTTTTGATTCATACAGCTGACAAGATGCAGACGTTCAAATTTAGTTAAAACCTGACTACATTACATCTGTGCAACTTCTTTGGGCACATGCTTGTGTTGAAGATTATGAACTGTGACATATTGAATTAGCCCATAAAGCAGGCATACAACTGAAAGCTGCATCTAACCCTGTTACGTCTCATCACGTGCATTATTATAAATGATTGTGTAATTGCTCTTAGTAATCCTAATTGTGACATAAAACATTTGCATGATTTAACTGTCTTAAAACTGGTATAAGATAATATGCATGCATGTGCAAATGAGGCAATCACTATGACTCAGGCACTCTGTAATTTCTGTCATCGAGAAGAATAAGGAGGTTTCTGACATTTTTTGATTTGTCATTTTGAAAGCACACACTCAAAAGCAACTATAATTTTGGGAAAACCACATGTTCAATTCAGACTGAATGGTGACTGATAAGACGATGATTATGAGGCAACAAGATTCTGCTTTTGTACCAGTTTATTTGAATTGGTTCCCAAACGTGTATTTGCTGAATCAATATGTATTCTATCATGTAGATGTGGTTTTAAAAAGGAAGTTTGGTCTTGGGGTGAAACAATGGCATGTAATTTGATGGTGTCTTAATTAGTATTTAGAAGAGGTGCTTTGAGTGCATTTCTTTTCTAAGCTGGGTTAAGACCTTAAATTGATTTATAGAACTAACAAAATTGTAACTGCCAATTTTAAAGTTGCTTTTTAAGCAAATTCAGGAGTCTTGCACATGATAGTGAAGGCAGAGCTTTTTGTCTGGTAGATGCCCTCCATCAAAAGAAAACACAGCAAAGAAATGTTGTAATTACTTTTGAAATTTTTAACTAATTAACTAGGAACTAAATAAAAGCCATGATTTGAAAGATAATTAATGAATTGTTCATGTTCCAGAGCAGCAAGTAAAGATGTTATGCATTAAACTTTTCTCATTATAGCTATACCAGTTAAGGGCTGCGTTAAGTATGCCAGAGTCCAACGTTGTAAATGGTGTTGTACGCCAATAAAGTGTAGATAAAGTTGCAGTGACAAAATAACATATTTTTGCTGCTCTAAAGCTCTGTCACCTCTTCTATGGATTTGTCATGGTCTTTGCTATTACAATGCTCTTAGCAAAGCCTATATAGTAGAAGTATGGTCTAGGGACATTGCAAATGAACTGCTTTCAAACAAGTCAAGGTCCACCAGAAGCTTTTGTAACAAATTTTATATATTTTCCTCTGCTGCTTCTTTGGTTTCTGCTTCATGTTTCTCTTTGCCAGAGAACAGGATAAGAGAGTAGTCTTTTGAAAGGAGGTTGTAGTGGTATTATCCTTGTATCTAGTTCCCCAAAGGTATTTCACTTCACAATTTTTGTCGATGCTGCTGTTTGGTGGTAATAACGCATGAAGAAAAGCCTGCAGTGAGCCAAAGAATGAATGAAACTTCCTTAGAGATGATGGTAAGTCTGAGAAGTGTTTTACTGAAGTAGCAGAACTCAGCGCCTCTTTCATCCAGAGAAAGAAGGGTTTGGGTGTCTGAAGGGGGACTTTATGCGAGTCCTGGGATTCCTGTTTGTAGAGCTGTTGTGCATCCTCACAGCAAATCCAGAGTTACTCGGAGATTTGAGGTCCCAGCTGAGCGTGTCTTTTTCCTGAAGTCATGATTACTTTTGAACACATGCTCTCAAAATGAAAAAAGTGTTTCAGCATCCTCCTTATTCTTCTCTGGCAGGACTTAACGTTACAAGGAGATAATGAGCAGAGCAACAACAAGTCTATTATAGGAAGATTGTCATGGGGGTTTTTGTCGTGTTGGTTTGAGGGGAGGTGAAATTTTGAAAGGCAGCCTAGAATCTGTGTATTTTCAGCACCTAATAATGAAGACATTCACCACACAAAGAAAACCCCTGAAACAGTCTTGAATGCCCATCCTAGCCTCCAGCTGCATCTGTACTCCCTGCTTATTTAGGGAATTGTCTTTTGCTGGGTGGAGAAATTGAATTGGCAACTGTGAGAAAGGGAGGGAATACTTTATTGATGGGTAACAGTGAGGCTGTATGGCTTTCCATTAGCGTAGCTGATGATTCAACTAGACATCAATACTCTGAACAAAATCAACACTGAAAAAAATTGATCTTGGAATTTGCCAGCTAGTGTTGATAACTGGAAATCCTAGGGCAAACTTTTTTAGCAGCTCAGAGATTGAAACAATTGTTTGCAAATCATTTACTCAATGCAGACACAGATGCCTTGGTCTAATGGACTCGAGCACAGTTCCTAAGCCAGGAACTCCTAATTTCTCGCTATAGCTCAGTGCCTGATTCATCGTGTCAGATGGGTTGATTCATTTTGGCCATTGTTTCCCTGCTTGTAAAATGAATGCAATCATAATCCGCTTATTGTAATATCTGTCCGCCTCACTTGAGCTTTTGTGCGGGTCAGTTAATGTCTGTGTTGTGTGCTGCAGCTGAGTGGGAAACAATGGAGCCTGCAAGCGCCGGTGACAACTTACTCCCAGTTGGGCAACATTGAGAGATTTTATGTACTCATCCCTCCCAGCCTGTGTAGCCGCAGTATCATGATGCGAGTCTGGTGCCCCTCTCCATCAGCCTAGTGGGCCCAGCAATGCCTCCGCCTTGGCCTCCCCCCTGAGCACGGTGCCTCCATCGCTGGAGGACAGGTCCTGCTCCCTCTGCTCCTTCCCCTCCATGCACCATCTGTTGTTTTCCAAGGGCAGGAGCTGTCTGTAGGTGACGCAGCATGCATCAGCAGGAAGGAACAGACAGGACAGGGAGAGAGTAGTGCTGGCACAGGGAGTTGTGGAGGATCAGCACCACCTGGAGGAAAGGGGTGCTTGGGGAGCAGCACCCCCAGCACTGCTCTGTGTCACTGCTGCATGTGCTGCAGCCTCTGCCGCTGACCTGCAGGATCCCCTGGGGACAGGGAGGACAGAGGGAATGAGACGAGTTGCACCCCAAAGCAATTCCAGTTCCTGGGTCCAAAAGGCTTGCAGGTGCTAAGACACTCGGTGATACTCACTTTTCTGTGGTCCTCCATAACTTGGTGTCATAACGTACTCAGCTGGTATCACCTGTGACTCCCTGCAAGGCACCTGGCACTTGCAGACTGGGCTTCTCACTCAGGCTGCTAACAACCAGCTCCTGCTTGGTAAAGTCTCATCTTCTGTAACTAATAAAAATTAACATCTGTCATGTGATACAATGTGTGCTCATAATACTGAGTTGCTTTGGCTGTGTCTCCTGTGATACAAGGAGATGCTTTAATTTCATAAAGGATTAGTGTAAATGCAGTGAGGAGAAAAAAAACTGAATTTGCCTTCTGAGCTGAAGATTTATTGTGTATCTTATAAAATAATATTGTTTTCAATAAAGTGAACATGAAGGGAAAAACAATTCAGTGTTACGCAGGCTTTCTGTACTGTCCTACTAAGTCATTTTAATGAACAAATTCAATGACAGAATTGAATTTTCTGTACACATTAACAGTAACATTGGCCTACTGTCTACTAATGCAATTACTGCTTAAACAGGAAAGTTGGTTTTAAAACATCAGTTTATAAGATTTAAGACCTATGCTGGCCCCAGGGCTTGCATTATAACTTTTTGTTTAGTTTTGATGTTCTGACTTTTGTGTAGTAGTAGTGTGGCAGAGAGTTGCATCAACTGTCTCACCAAGAGGTGGTCTTTAAAAGACATTGCAGAGCAGAGCCCTAATATATCATCACTGATAAAGGCAGAGAAGCAGTGCCAGCTCTAATGCTCTTGAGTTGGTGGGGATTCTGACTGAGGGCTACTGCATAGGTGCAGTTTGCTGCCATGGTGGTACGCTGTGGTGTAAGCTCGAGAAGGAAATAAGATTTGAAAGATTTCAAGGGCTATAAAGCTCTGGTGTGTTTAGAAATGTAGATAAAATTTCTCACTGATGATACTGGGAAATGAGAAGGCCACTACAGTCTGATGTAAAGGGTCTAGCAGTAGAGTGGTGATTCCTGTCCCTGAATTGCTACAGAATTCAGATGTGGATATGAAGCAGAGACAGTGAGTCGGTTATTAATGAAGTGAAAGAAGAAGCTAGTCTTAAGAAAAGCTTTTGTATCATCAGCTGTCGTGTGTGCTCATGTACGCAAGCACTTGCACTCTAGTAGTGCAACCTTTACAGTCTTTGATTCTGAACTGTTTAGCACTTTTACACCTGCGTGCTAATTACATTTTGACATATTATTAGCAATTACTTGTCTTCATAGCAATTGCTTGCTTACTTGAATGTGGTCTTGTGCACCAAGTTCCTTCAAAGTACATGCAAATAATGCATTGCCCCTATAAAAAAAAAAAAAAAGACAACAAAGGGGAAGATCAAGAGTGGACAAACTTTGATGTGAGAAGGGAGTTGGAATAATCAAGCACACGCAACCTCCAAGCTTATTTTTAATACTGAGTTGGATAGTCTGTCCTATACAGCTGACAGAGCTGGAAAGTGCTTTCATTGTTCTCACCTTGCTGTAGTCAAAAACAAAAAAAAAAAACTAGATAATATTGCACAGCTTTAGATCCTGTTTGCTTGTAAAACAATTTGCCTACAGATGCTTATTACAATTTAAGGTTCTTAGAAAAGAACTACTTCAGTATTAGTAAAGTTACATATGCTAAAAGAGCAAATGTTTCTTCAGATTCAGTGCTGTAGTAAGACCAATTTAATATACTAACTGTTGCGATGATTTAGGATATAAGAACAGTGATGAGCTTGGTTATGTGAGCATTTAAGAGGAAGGGGAAATACCAAAGATGTTCATTTCTGTGGGACGCTTGCATGTTAACTTATGGGAACATGTTGAGTTGAAGGGAATTGATTTGTGCTCCTTTTAAAAGTGCTGGGGAAGAATCCAGGGACTTGTAAAGCACAGCCCTGTGATCTATGGTATTACGTGGGCAGAAAACAGTATTGAGCAGTTCTAGTTGATGTTTAAAAAATGCTTAGCAGCAGTGCTCATTACAGAGTTTCCACTATTCCGAGCCTTTATGTTTTTCTTTATCATAAGAAAGCAGTATTTCATGACAGTAAATTTCTACTATAATAGCATTGGAAATAAGTGCCTAGAAATGCAGGCTGTTTCAGGTAATTTCTGTGTTCATTTCCTTGCAGATGAATTGCTTCAGAAAGAGCAAAACTACTCTGATGACGTTCTAGCCAATATGATCAGTGAACCTAGAATCAGCTATGGAAATGATGCTCTCATGCCTTCACTGACAGAAACTAAGACCACAGTTGAACTTCTTCCAGTGGATGGAGAGTTCAGTCTAGATGACCTTCAGCCGTGGCACCCCTTTGGTGCTGATTCTGTTCCAGCCAATACTGAAAATGAAGGTAGGTACAATGGTGGGAGAAACCAGAGAATATTCCGAATTGAGTTTTGTGATTCCTCTTTCACTTTGTTCACTGAAAATTAGCATCTTTCTGATATAAGAAGGAGAGAGGTCTCAACTGTAAGTTTAGAACTGGTCTGCCAGCCATGTCTCTTTGATTGAAAAGAGAATCTTGAGTAAAACTGGCAATGGCACACACAATTAAGAGTTGAACTTACTTTTAAAACAGATCATTTAAAAACAGATAAAAATAAATTCCAGCAAATTGTGTTTTATAAAATACATGAGGATAAAAGCTAAGGGAGATAAGTTGTCAGACATGTGCCAAGGTAGAATGAGTGTTTTAGTTAAAGAAGACCTTTTTAATTGCTGGCATGAAAATGATTACAGATCCGGAACAATTCTAGCGTGAGAGACTGGGGGGTTGGTTTTGGTTTTTTTGGTTATCTGGAATGTGCTGCAGAAAATGTTCCTGCATATGCAGCAGTGCAACTGGCTAGTGATGACTTTTTTCCTGAGGAGTACTTTATGTTGCTCATGGGCTAATCTATTGAAGTGGCTGCATAATATTTTAATAATTTATGTGTAGTCTGGAATTGGTAGTTCACTTAGGTGCCAGAGCCAATTAATCAGAAGCATAAGGAAGTCTGATCATGTCATTCAGGTTCCTCCTCTTGTGTTTGTTCTCCTTTACCAGTTCAACTCCACCCTCATTAGGTTTGCTGCTGCAAAAGCACTAGTTTCACAAAGGCTGGAGCTACAGAAATCTTTTTTCGTGCAGCTCTGTGTTTTGTGGATTAAATGTGGCTGAACGGCACAGACATTAAAGTCTTTCAGAAGTCTTTTGAAAGCAAAACCTGATAGCCATGATAGCCAAACCTATGGCTTACGCTATACCTGTTCTCAGAGTAAGTTTTGAGCACCCACCTTGCACGGTTCTCCATGAGTTAGTGTTTTCCTCTTAGTCTCAGTCCAACACGATGCATGAGAGACTGTGGGCAGCTGAGTGCTTGGTGACAAAACAGGGACGTGGACATGGATTTGTAAGGTCCAGTGCTGGTGCCAAGTGATATCAGTGGAGTTAGAACCAATTTTGTGATTGAAGTGGGTAATCCCCAGGAGTCAGAGAAGCCAAAGATCCAGGCTAGAGACATGGCTAGGATGTGAGCAAAGGTCAACTACTACGTGAAATGAAAGCATACCAAATATGAGGGAAGAGAAGAGACTGATCAGGACTGGGGCTGAAATCAGACCACCAGGAAGTTAGCAGTACAGGTAGGAACCAAGAAAAAGAGCAGAGAGAGATGGACCGAACTCAAACAGGCTGGCCAGTAGCAAGAACCAGAAGAAAGTAGATGATGACAAGGACTCAGGACATATCTGGAGGGTGGCTGTTGCCAAGTGATGTCCTGAGCAGCTGAGAGCAGCTGGCTGGATTGCGTCAGGTGCTGGCAAGTAGTACGAACTGCTGAGCAGGCTGGCAGGCTAAACTTCAGTTTCCCAGTGAATCAGCTGTGACTCGCTATAGTGCAAGTGTTGAGGCTGGCTGCCAGGAGCAGAGCATAGTCCAGCTGGTGGCACCTGTCCTGCAGAAATTTTCCAGTATAGCTCCCACTGCAGCTTTTCCCATAGTTGACGCATACAGGGCATCCATTTCTGTACTCACAGTCTGCTTTCACAAAGCTTGAGGGAAAAAAAATAGCTTTGAAGTCTGTCCACCCAGCTTTCAAAATGTACCAATTTCAGTCACCAAGTTCAGAAGTTAATAGGTGTACAGGTGCACTCAGACATATCACAGTTTAATCACACAAGCCTTTTTTTCCTTCAAAAACCAGGCTAAACCCAGAATTTAATAATGAAAGGTACATACTTCAATTTGACACTGAATTCCCATAGGCAAGTATTCTGAGCTTGGTTATCCTTTTAAAATGTGTGACAGCAAATAAGAAACAAAAACTTCTGCCTTGAATAACATACTGTTTAATTATGAATCCTTGTGTATTTTAATGCACTGCATCATTTGTTGTAGCACTTCTACTTCTTAAGGTTTACAGTGGGAACATCTTTTAGCTTTCACGACTTTAAATTGGTTTGGTTTTTTTTTGATATCAGAATTGTTTTGTCATGAAGTTACTGCAGGCAAACAATTTCATTAGTCCAATCATTAAGTCTGCACAGTTAGAAATCATTTGATGACTTAAACCGCTGGAATTCTTTCTTGTTTCCTATTGGCATCTATCCAAACCACACTGACAAATAATATTTGTGTTGTTAATGCCATTATTTCTACAATACCTTCTTTTTCCATTTAGATACCCTCTCTGTACCTTTGCCCTTAGTATCAAATGGGAATTTCACAGCCTCATCTTTTTCTGTTGTGTTTGTCTCCCACCTTTTCGTTCCAGAAACCAAGGACTAACTGCACCATTTGTCCTCACTTCCCATACCTGTTTTCCTCCATGGCCATGGTCCAGTCCCAGGCTTTGTTTAAATTGCTTCCAAAAACTGGTGTTTGTCTTGTTATAATTTGGAAAGTAGCAAGAAGTAGATAACAACTGAAACCATTTTCCTCCTTTTTCCCCCTTCCTCTCCCTCTCCACCTAGAGTCTCTTTGCAAAGTCTGTTTCTTACACAGTAAATTCCCCTTATGCAGGGAATTTTTTTATTACCTGCAGTATTGAGTAAGTCAAGTAAGTTCAAAAATCATGTGCTAAAGAAACCTCAAATACTGTAGAGTGACTAAGTGGTGCAGTATTAATGATGGTCAGCATCTCTTGCTGCTGGGAGATGCTGAGCAGGCAAGCGAAGATCAGAGAACCAAGGACTTCAGCTCCCGTTTACTTGGATGAGGGCTGAGGGTGCTCAGCACCATCAAGCAAGTCACAGCACATTCCAAGGGAAGGGCCTGGTGTCTGTGAAATCTGCTGAATAGCTGATTCAGGAACTTCAACATAGACTACCAGAGGACTTTCAGACAGCAAGCAAGTTGCTAGTTCAGTTGTTGATACTGCTTTGCTCTAGTCTGAAAACCGAAGTCAAGTTTTTAAAAACTCTGTTGAACACAAATCCAGAGCACTAACAGCTCAGCACCTGCAGATTCATTTCTAGGTAGAATGGGAGTCCTGACTTCCTCACTGCAAAGAGTTTTTGCTATAGTAATAGTAAGCAATAGTTTCCTTTAATCCACAGTATGCATACCAGGTAAATCATTTCAAATTTGCATTACTATCAAAAATTTCTAATGGAGCTGTTGGTGTCTGAGAGGCAAACAATAGATCCAGGAGCTAGCTGGGTTGGGACCTGGAATCCACCCCCTCCAGCACAGTCACAGCAGTGTGGCCTGTTTTTAATGAACCATTCATGGAATGCTTAAATCAAAGTGAGACTCTGGAAGAAAGTGGAAGGAAATGCATCCATTAAGTCTTACTTTCAAAGTATCTGGTGTCCTGCATACAAGTGATGAAGATAAAATACTACAAAAAATGCCTTAAATTTGTCATTGATTCCCATGCTTGTTTTCTTCCATGGCCTAATCCCAGATTTCACCCAGAAATATTAATAACACATTGGATTGATAAATTACCATATAATCTCAAGGTTTCATAACTCCATTTGAAATTTTCCTTATCTAAACTGCATATTTATATAAAAGGATAAGTTTTATGCAAACAGTTTCTACTAAAATTGCTTTTTCTGATAAATGAGTTAAAAAATAGTCTAACGATGTTAAAGGTCATAGCTCAGCAGTTTCTGAAAATATTTTCTTCTGTTTCCCTGAGATAAGTTTCCCAGTAAATAAATGTCCACAGAAATGTATCCAAAGCGCCAGGTAATGCACTACATAACTTGCATGGCTGAACACATCTAGCATATTGTGATGCAAACTAGGTTAATGCAAAATGCTCTCTGAGGACGCTGTAGAAGGCACCACCAAACTTTCAGAAGGTTGCATTTTGACAACAAAAAAAAGCACCTTCGGTGTAAGGGGGAAACATAATAACCAAACAACTGTGAACTTGAGACATTCACAAGGTTATGGGAATTTTGCCAATGACCTGCTGGGTTTAGTGTTTTACTCTTTATATTTCACCATGCAGATACAGTTAGCGTTAATGACAAAGTATTTTTTTTTATTTTAAAGTAAGATTTTCATGAATGTACTGTTATCCTTATGATTTGGCCAGTTACTCCATTCAGTACTGTTCTTGGTCAGGTGAGTATCACATAGGTCTCCTCACCTGTTGATTTGTACCAGCTTTTGAGATTTTTGATTCACCTTTATTTTATTTTGGGGTGGTGGTGGGGAAAGCAATCACATTCACTCATGCTGTCCTGAGATGTATTAACATTAGATATGAGATAGAATGTGTACCCTGTGCAAAGCCTGCATTGTCAGTACATCTTTATAAAAGCAGGTATTTACCAATGTAGTTTCATGAGGCTGTGTGGAAAACAAATTTTCATTCTTAATTCTTGTACTTAAGTGCACATGGAAGTGCATTCAGGAGAAATTTGATGATTCTGGAGTATCAAAATGAATACAGTTTCTATAATAATACGCAGTACATCTTAGTGTTTTTACCATTCATAAGTGCTGTAATGGGTTTAACTTCTCCCTTCCATATGAACTGTTGTGAAGCAGTGTGGTCCAGTGGGGAAGGCATGAGGAAGCCCACTGACAAGATTTTCAGAGTTAACTGCTGTTAGTGCGTACATCAATACAGGGGCAAGAGCAAGCAGGTTTTAAAATGAAACTGATATTCAAAAGGTGGCAGCTCAATGCTCCCCAGAAATCGCCTTTCTTTGTATCGTGCTCCCTGGGGCCCGCTGCACTTTTGCACCCACGATCACCATCTGCTTTGGAAGACCCTTGGCTCTGAGCTTTAGTTCCGGAGTTTTGCCCCACAACTGGCTTGTGACCTTGAGCAAGTCATTTCACTTCTGTGTCAGTTAAGAAATGTGCCAGTGGTGTTTGCCTCTCCCCTGTAAACTGCCAATAAAACTACAGATGACAAGAATTACTCATTATTAATACTTTTACCTAACACCAAAAATCTTGCATTGCCCTGAGGTCGGGTCCATGCTACTGTACAACAGAAACTTCCTTCATCCTTTTCTCCATTCAGCTGCCCTTATTTTTATTGCTACCTACAACCTGCTCTCTCAGTTTTCCATAGCTATTGGCATGATCCGCTGTCAAATTCCTGACAACGGCAGGGTTGCAAAATGCTAGGTGAGAAGGAAATAAAAGCCTTCTAGGAAGTGGGGAGTGGTGGGAGGACGACAGAGGAGGGTTTCGGGGGAGTTTGGGTGATGTTGGTCCTTGGTTGTTTCTTCCCTTCAGGCTTTTCCACTAAAAATTGCTGCTGACCTACATAAGGGTTGGTGCCAATGGTATTGAAAAACCTAGCAGAAGACTTAAATAAGAAAATACTCAAAATTGTAGTTTTTAGTTAAGGATGGAAATTGGTTTTTGTATAGCAGTATGTAAGGAAAGCAATGACATGGTCTGCTAGTGCCACTCTGAACTGCTGTGAAGAAAAGTGGTTTGATGGCTTGTCTCTGCAGCACCAGACCAGCAAGCTCTGTGGAAACTCTGCGTTTCCAGAAAAGCAAACAATTCAGATGTGCAGATGCACGTTTAGACTGCAGCTACTATAACGTCTACTGCTTTTTTCCGGAGGTGGGAGTTATTGCAGTCATCTCCCGGGTACGAAGGACATGGGTGCCGCGTAGACTCGCACTTACAAGCATGTAGGTTCTGTTTGTCAAACCGATAGGAACACAAAGAAAGTGACGCAGACTTTCTAAGAAGATGGGCAGTCCCCTTGCTTCAGTCAGCAGTATCGTCAGGCTGGCGTCATTTTCTGATGCTGATTACTGACTGTGATCAGTTCTTCCTTGATTGAAAACTGTGGTTTTGTCAAGTTTCCTATGTTATTGTGGCTCACTTATTTTATTACGTATTAGAAGGTTCATACTTGAATCCAGAAATTCAAATGAATACCTTATTTAAAAATTTCTGAATTCCAAGCTACAACATAATAGTTTATTTCTAAAATTAATTTTTTCAACACTAGCGCTTCCGGCACAGGGTAAATAAGAAAGGCAAAAAAGGAGAGAAACAACAAAAAAGAGGGGGGCTTAACTGAGGCAATAGGTAATGACTTAAACAGCCTTAAGTTTTGCATGTCCTTTTTTCTACTAATGCCAGTGAGCTCCATCAGCCTTAGGTTTCAGCTGGTAAAGTCTGTGAATGGTAATATAAGAGTTTTAAAACTCTGTATGACGCACAATTGGACTAGAAAGTGTTGTTTCTCCTTTGTATCCCTTTCAAAAATTGGAAGACAAATTTGCTGTCTACAAATAGGAGCATATCAGAATTGTAGTTTTAAAATGTGCTTTACTTTTTTCAAACCTTACAACTAGTGCTGTAAAGAATCCCTATTGAAAGGAAAAAAAGAGTCAGGATTCAGTGGGTTTGTAAGTCAGCATTGATTAAGACGCCTGCAAGAACTCATCGTGTCAGTTCTTGCTGCCAGTTCTAATCAGATGACTGGAAAATGTTTGCACATAATGAATATAGTTTAACTCTTCAGACAGAAAGTCTTTGATCTCAATAGTTTCTCATTTTAAGCAGTAAGCAGAATATGATGTAAAATTGACACACAGCTGTGGAACTTTCACTTTGAAGTTGGGTCCATCCCTTCTTTTTATTTCCAGGATTAACTGAAGGCAGATCTTCTCTAGCTGTTGCTTTTGTAACTTGGTTTATGCAGTATGTTTCTCCTGTGCTATCCCAACAGAAGAGCAGTTGAATTTATCATTTTGGGGGATGTTGTTTATTTTTTGTTTGCTTTTTTGTTTCTTTTCTGCACCTGCCCAGTTGAGCCAGTTGATGCCCGCCCAGCTGCAGACAGAGGACTCACCACACGACCAGGTATAGAACTTGCATGGCTTTTACCTAACTTGTGTCTCCTCAGCATGCATGCGGTCTGCTTGAGCTGAAATGATCACCTTTTCTTTGGTATAACCCTCTCTTAAAATGTAATGCTGTGTCATGAACCAGTAGCTGCTGTTTCAGGCAAGAGTTCACACAAAAAAAACCATCAGGCCGTGTGAGTGCTGTCTGTATCACGGGCGTTTGGTATGTGTGCATGCGAAGGGAGTGGGACCCAGAACTGACACGCATATCAAGTTGTCATCCCCACTAGCAATAATGCTTCAGCAGATGTAGGAGGCAGTAGCCACAGTGCCACTGAGTGCAGATAGCACTTTTAATTTAGGAATGTGTGATAAAAATGTCTAATTCTCGATGCAACTATACTGATTTTTGTGAATTGTGGCTAATAAAGTATTCAACTATACAATTTTAGAATTGCAGGATACATCAAGATTTTTTTGCAGTGATACTGATCTTAGCTAACTCCAGACATCTAAACATTGATATATATACTCTCCCTCTGAATTCAATGAAGACACCTCTAGACAGTTATTCATGCCATTGTAGGATAGAAAGGGGTGATTATTTGCCCTCTGTAGGTACCCATGTCTTCCTATTGAATTCAGAGGTGACTAGCTTGAGTCAGGTTGCAAATGTTTAGAGTTGTGGGATGAATTCAGTTTTCAAAAGTAAAAGATTGCTTTTCATGCTATTTTTTTTGCTTTCTAGGTTTTCTCTCATCTCTGTTTAGGAATATGTAGAAATGGCTGATTCCAGTGATCGCAAACAAGCTTTTATTTCAGATTACTTTTCAACACACAGTGAGATTAGATCAGTTTATTTTAGGGTCAGAGTTATTTCAGTGTCACATTTTTTTATTGCTTTCTTCAGATCAGATCAAACTGATCAATCTATCTTCTTCTTCCCTTCATCTTTTCCTCCAAAATTCCATTGAAAAGCATTAAGGGGAACACCTTCCTAACATGTTTAAATCTTTCTGATAACTCATTGGTGTTTACTGACTACAGCAAATGCTACACTGTGGAGTGAGATAAGCCCATATGTTAGAGCAATTGGGATATACATCGAGGCTGGCAAGGTGGTGTGTTACTAGCATTGTTTTAGGAGCCTGATACTTCTGCTTGTGTTTCAAGTCTCGATTCATTCCATGAAGAGAACCTGGAAACTTGTAAAGAGTTCTTGTAGTATTAAAGTTTGTGATTGTTAACCTTTTTAATTTCAGTCTTCATGAAAAATCTCCTGCTGTGAGGCCCGTATTTATTACTAAAGATTATTCCTTCCTCCCTTCTATTACTGTCCCCACACACACAAGTGACAGAAATTGCTAGTGACACTTCTCTAGGGAAAGGATTTTCTCATACTGCCACACTCTAGTTTCAGAAGAAAATGGGTTTTTTTAGGCCATTGTGTCAGAGCGCTTTGTTGGTTGGGGCGATGTAAATACTGAGAGAAGCATGCCTAGCATAGGTCGTGAGTGGTCTTTGTCAGTATGTGTGATAGACTATTAAGGAGAGGTAAAAATATTTTAACGTGGTAATTATGACTTGAAATTTCCAGCAGATACAGGAAGTTTTGCGCTATGAAAAGCACACGGAATAAAATCAATGCCATTCAGGGGCCTTTGCAGTGCTTGTTGCCTTTTAGCACAGTTTAAGTGGTGCAAAGGCCCTTGTTCTGCTTTTGGCACAGAGGTTGAATTCCTTCAGACAGACCAGGATGCACACTGCATTCCTCCGTGAATACTGATAGTCGCTTCACTAGAGAGCTTGAAATCTCTCACTGTTGTGCCTGCATTCCAAATTTCACAGCACCAAAATTTTTACATTTGTATGTAAAATAGGGGTTTTGCCCCTTTACAGTAGTGCTAAATGTATTGTAACAGGAAGCAAAATGTATTCCCTTCACCATTCCTGGTAGACCTTCATCCTTACATCTTTAATCACCATGTCCAGACTTCGGCAAATTTGTTCTTACTGACAAAAATTCTGACAATAAATGCCCACCTGATTTTCTGTCGTCTTTTAAAAGCAATTTATCTGTGTTAGAATTTCAATTTAACAAAAAACTAGTTGCAGTCTGAGTAGCTGTCATAAACTAGGAATTGTGGAAAGCAAACGGACAGTTAATTAAACAGTGTGAAATACAAAGGGATTCTGACAGTTTTAAAATTACTGTATTTTAAAATTGGCTTACTTGCTAATTATAAGTAAAATATCTATGTTAGAGGTTAAAAAAGGAAAAGAGACTTTTTTTTGCAGTCACTGTCCTTTTAGTGTAGTCACTTGCACAGTTTGGGGCTATTCTTTAGGAAAAAGAATCTGAAAAATGAGGATATTATTATAGAATGAAAAAGTATTAACAGGGGGCCTGGAGGCAGATCAATACACACAGCTGCTTGTAACTTTTGTTTTGTTTTAATTGCCTGCATTCCTGTTGATTTCCCGAAAGCTTTGCCATTGTCATAGTCTTGACTTTTCAGTTTGTGCTTCTGCTTGTTTTGCTGAAGTGAACTAGGTGGTTACCAGCTTCTTCAAGGTTAAAATACCTTGTCCTGTCAACCTGCAATAGTCCACGCTTGGGCTTAAGATCAATTGAAAGTTTTTTAGGTGTTTAAAGTCCTTGAAGAAAATCGGCTCTTGAAGGACCAACACGAAACATAGAAACACTTGTCGTTTTTTTCTTTTTCCATTATCTTGTTACTACTTTTCACTCACATGGCATTCTTACAATGATCACTACATTTTTCTTAATGACAGATCTAGATCATGCAGATGATATTTGTCCCTTTCCTACAGGAGAGGTCATTTGGTCACAGTACAGAAAGGAAAAGCAAGTACTTAGTTGTTTGTAATATTTGTGATAACTAGAGTCTTGATACTTCACCACATCATTCTCTTTCAAAAAAAAAAAAAAACACCTATGAGAAATAGACAGGAAATGTGAAGAGTTGTCCAGTTCATAAAGCGGGAAAGCTTATGAGTAGGACAAAGTTTAAAGTGTTTACTGAAATTCAAGACAGAGTTGTCCAAATCTCTACCTCTGTTGCACTCCACCTTGATTAGCAGCAGCTGAAGCTTGAATTCAGGTCTGATTTACATCAGTCCCAGGAGGAGGGTAATCTAGGGGGGAATCCCTACTTCCTTGTGTAGATACATCATCTGCATGATTCACAGTGGTATTTGAAAAGGAGCCTAATTCTTCAACACATTTTACTTCCCATTTTTAATTCACAAATGGGGAAACAAAGCTAAGAATTATGTCTAAGTCTCTTCCCTGTCATCTCCTTCCTCAAAAGGAAGCATACAAAGATGATAAAAAGGTCAAAGGGAAGGAAATTATCTAGATGTACTAAGCAGTCATCAGGGAGCTGTATTTTTTAATACAGCACAAAATGTTAAGAGGTTTATAGCATGTTTCTTGCCATTTCTAAATTGCTTCGTATAGGGAGACAATTAGAAGGATTCAGTCCAATCTGAAAACTTCCATAGGAAGAGCTGCAATTATGAAGAATACCGCTTTAGTTAGCTAGCTTTTTCAATAGTGTCTCCTTCTCGCCCATGCCTCAGAGGTAACTTTTTCATGATAAACATTTAATTTCTTGCAGCTGAATTTTGGGTAATTATTAGTAACTTTGTTCTGTCTATATGTGGAGAGAGACATAAAAACATGTCCGGATAACCATAAGCAAGTAACTCATGTTAACTCAACAGGTCTGATCTATGGAAATCAAGTAAGGATTAGAAAATGTACCATCAGAATGGATGTTGTCTAACATCAGCAGATTTTCTGAAGTTCAAGGATAAAGAAAATAACCAGTGCATTGTACAGGGTATATCACGTTCACATCTGTTGCACAGTTGCAACTGTGATGACACCACTAACAGCTATAATTATATCACTAACAGGATGCCTGTAATTCACAATGCAAGGGTATTATGAAGTTAATTGTGTTGTTTTCTTCCACGTAGTGTGGTTCAGTGGGTTTTTTTTACGTTCTCCCAACTCTTTGTCAGTTGATTTTTTTGTAAACATGTAGTAGTTTTGAGGACAGATTGCACATAAAGCTGCTTCTGTGTCTCTGGTCCTTCTGCCAGTAAATCATGACATATCTGTCTTAATTCTATTATATTATATAGAAGGCTGAGGGACTTTTTTGTACATGGTTGCAGAGGCTCTGTAAGCCTAATGACTGTTCTGGAGAATCATTAGCACATATGCTGCAATCTGTATGAGGTGAGGGCAGAGAGCAGCTTAGGGAATTATTTATGATTTTCTTGCCAGAAGTTGCCAGGTCTTTTTCTGGTCTTAGTGTTGTTAGTTCAGTGCAGTTGTCTTAAACCAACTGTCTGCAGCTACCAAATAAAAATCTTAAGTGGTTTTTTTTTCCATTAGATAGTTAGCTGTGAATGCAGTTGTATATGCATCTGCACAGCATATGTATTGACATGTCAGAAGAAGATTACCAAGTTTTACTTGTTTTGATTATTCATTTTTACACACGTGTAAATTGTCTCTGGTCTTCTAAAAAATAACTTTTTCGAAGTAAGTTAAAGCAGGATTCTTTTTATCCTTTTTTTTAAAGGGATTATTTAAAAAATTTAAAGGATTGTAAGAATTTTAAATATGCTCTTTAAAATAAGATTTAAAAGCTTCTAAAAAAACAAACAAACAAAACTTGTTTGCACTTATTTACTGCTTTCTCCAATTTGAGAGTCCTGTAGTCATCCATGAAGCAAAAGCAAAGCACTATTTTACTAATTTCCGAGGAGAGACCAGAAAGTTTTGGATCCATGCAATGTTAAAATTCTTTCTCCTCACTGATACTTGAGTTTTCTTTACAAAAGTGAGTATATAATCTTCATTTTATGCATGAGGAAAATGAGACAGCTGAAATGACCTGCACAAAGTCATAGAGTCATATGGAAGTAATAGTTGAATTTCTAGTAAGAAGTCGAAGTCAGCTACTCGGGTAGCTGTTCAAACGCTGCATTCCTTTCCACCCAGCCTTTTTTTTAGATGAAGTTTTACCCAGGGCAAGCTGTTTACTGCACTGATAACGGACCCTGGTTCAACAAATCTTCTCTTTTTCTTAACACTACTCAAATACAGTTCACAGATGTGGAGTTAAATGTTTTCCTGAGTTCTGTCCTTATATCTATTGCTCAAACCATTTTTAAATGTGCTACTTTTTTTTTTTTCCTCTATGTAGAGACCATCCAATTCTGGCAGTTTCAACTGTGCTTCACTTGGAGGTTTGATTTTTAGCTCTAAAAGTAACTGCAAGACCACAGACACAACAAAGATTGTTTCAGATTCTTGCAAAACAAAATCACAAAGTCTTGCTAGGCTGTTATTTAACCAATAGGTGAACCAGTCACAGGCAGTGTAATAGATAATGTACACCTAATTACTTCCTTGGTAGAATTCATTGTATCATATTTATTCTTGTCTTTCTTAAAGCCTAAATATATATTTACGCAAACACAAAACCTCATCTGTGTGAGTAAAATGTTCCTCAAAGCAGCTGCTTTGTTTTTATTTCATCTGAGTAGTTTTCAACTCCCTGGGGTTTTTTTGTTTGTTTCTTTCTTTCTTTCTTTCTTTCTTTCCTTTAAGGGCAAGGAAAAATAAGCTTCTATATGCTGCTCTTTGATGTTTGGAATATATGTGTGCATGTGAATGTTTGTATGTGTTTATGTGTTCATATGGATAAATGTGTGTGTGTATAAAAGCAGTTAACATTGCTGATGAACAGCAATATAATCAAAAGGCCATCATTCAAGAAACCTAATTATTCAGGAGCAAATCAAGAAAAAAAGTGCAATCTTATTTTTTGTTACCTATACAGTAAGGTGGCACACATTTATTATTCACGCACCTCTGATAAAACTTTCAGAAAGACCCTAAAGTTTTTTAATTCTTCAGTTACTACTTTTGAAAAATAAATCTTTGATTTTAGCATGTATGTCTAAATATATATTCAGCAGGACAGGAAAGTGAATGAACTGGAAGCAAAGAGAAGTTTGTTAAATCTTAATACTACAATGTAGCATGGTAGAAAGACAGTTTTTAACTCCATGTATAATTGTCTCCTGCCAGGTATTTAATTGATTCCAGTGCAGAGTCGTTGTTCTCTCACTGTATAACCAATTATTTTATTCTATAGTTCTATTGCTATATAACCAGAAGAGCACCGGTTTGCCCTCATTGTACTTCAAAAGTCTTTTTCTGTCTTTTTCTTCCTTTCTAAGGGAGATTGGAGGAAGGAAAAATTGCTGTCAGGTTTGTTAGTGCAATAGAAGTTTTTTCCCTTTCTCCCCAGAAAGGTGCTAGCTGCCAAAGACAGGTTTTAGTAAGTCGGACAGTATTAACTTCCTAATAGGAGGTCCTATCTTATGTTCAGACCCCATGGCATTTTTGTGGTTTGGTGAATAAGGTCAAGTAGACCACCAGACAAGAAATGTGGCTTTAGGGAAACCTGAGGGTTTGATCTCATCTTTTTCCAGCAGCTGAGCCTACTGGTGAAGTTACCATCCTCTGTCGCACATTGAAGTGAAGGCTGCTGATCTGTTCTGCCCCTGAAATTCCTGCCTCTGGTGTTTGGCTCCATTTAACTGAAGCTAACAAAGACCCACTCTCTAAGCTATCATAGCTTGCTTCCAATAAAAGTGGTCAGAGCCCAAGAGCAGAGGTACCCAAGCCCATTTTACTGCCTCTGGCAGTGGTGCATACAGGATACTTAGAGATTTCCCCTTCTGCCTAGCACATCCACTGAGCTTTTGGCAGCCAACTTTTGATGGACTTCTGGGACTGGAAATTGGATTTTCACCATTGTCTTTAGTAACCCTAGATGAACCTTTCTTTGCATTTGCTCATTTGTATTTTGAATGTTCTTATTATTTGTGCGAATGAGTTCCACAGTCCTATTTTGCATTGTGCCAGATTTTATATACATACTTTCTTTTGTTAGTTTTTAATCCACTGTGTCATAACCATGTTGGTGTCCTGTACTTTCATAGGAAAAATAATGAATAGTCATTTCCTGTAGATTTTCTCCTTGTCGTTCACAGTCATATAATGTCTGTAGGATTCTCCATCCATTGTCTTTTTCCAGTCTGGAGACCTGATTTGTCTAGTCCTTCATTGTACAGACGCCATTCCGTACCAGTGATTGTCTCCCTGCTTTTTCTAGTTCTTCTGTATTCGTTTGTGGTGGGGTGACCAGAACTGATAACTGTATTTAAAATGAGGTTGCGTCATTCATATAGTGGTATAATGACATTTTCTGTTTTCTCTGTTCCTTCATAATTACTCCTATCTTTCTCTTTGCCTTTTTGACTGCCACTGAGTCAAGTGCCCACAGAGAATTATCTGCAGTGACTCCAAGGTCTCTGTCCTGGGCGGAACAGAGCCAATTTAGAGCCCATTGTTGTGTATGTATAGTTAGGGCTGTTTATCCCCGTGTGCACCACTTTACATTATATCAACATTAAATATCCTTTCCCTTTTATTGTGCACTCAGAATTTGTAATATCCTTCTGCAGTTCTTGCAGCTGGTTTTACTTTGACTATTTCTTTTCGTCAATAAACTTTGTCACTGCACCATTCACTCCCTTATCCAGATCACTTTTACAAATAGCACAGCACAGATCCTTGTGGGACCCGGCTGGTAACCTTCCTCCATTGTGAAAAATGGCTGTGTATTTACACTTTGTATCCTTATTATCTTTTAATGAGTTGTGAAAAGTCATGTAGGACTTTCCCTCTTGATCCTTGCCATCTTAGCTTGTGCCACAGCTTTGATGAGGGATATTCTCAACCACTTTTTGGAAATTGAGATTCGTTCTAAGCCAGATCACAGTTTCCCATGTGCTTGCTAGCTCTTCAGTGACCTCAAAGAGATTCAGGAGTAGGACTTCTGTCTACAAAACACAAGTTGATTCTTCACCAATATATCTCATATATGATCTAATCAAGATTTACATCTTAAGTGAATTTGCCAGCTGAAGCGAGCAAGTTGTGCAGTTCCACAGGCCCTTGCCCCAGGGGAGTTTCCTCAAGGTGGTTTGGCCAGCATGTCTGGGGGGCCAGTGGGGCCATGGACAGCAGCAAGCAGCTGGGAGCTGGCTGCCTCTTCAGCTGCTTCAGCCATGGGCAGTGAACCAAGTCCTTTCCCCCCAGCTATTTAAACTATGTGAAACACTGCTATTCACTGTAGTTTTCCCCCTTTTAATCCTAACAATAAAAAGGCAGAGTGTTTGAAGAGGTGAGCCTCAGTGTGGCCAGCTACACGTTCTCATTTTCTTCACTTCGTGTTGATGCAGGTGTAGGGGCTATTTTGAGATGTTGCACAAAGGAGAGTGAATTGTATTCTTAGTTTGCGAAACTAACCATAGCTGCTTCAAGTGTAGAAAGTTAAACCTCTTTTCAGGCACCATGTGGGCTTTATTTCCTTCATCTCCATTTCACCCTGCATTTCATTGACAGAACATCATGGTTTGTTTTTAAACTGCAGTTCCTTAAGTACTTTACTGTTCTTGCATTTAGAAATGGCCTCTTATATATGAATGTCATAATATACTTGTCAGTAGTGTAATGTGGCATCAAAAATCAGATGCTTAATAAAAAGAAAAATTGAGATCTTTGAATTGCTTTATTCCTTAAAAAGAAGACACATACTAAAGTAGAATTAATGGGGCAGTCAGACTCTTCAAGAAAATAACCATAAATACTTTACTGCATGAAGATTATTCTTGTTTTCACCTTTGTATGGTTTATTGTGAAAAGCAAGATCAGTACGTTAGAATGGGATTGTTGGTACAATCTGGAGAAGTTCTTGGGAAGGTCTGTTCTCACTGTCTTATAATAAAAAACTAAATCAGCATTTAATGGAAAAAAATTGCACATTCAAACACAGTAAAAGGGGAATAATTCTTTCATTCAGTGCTTCTTCCGACTGTGGAGCTCATTGGTACATGGAAGTCTTCAAGAATTTCTTGAGAGTCCAGAGAGGTGGTGGAGCACGAGCAGTCAGTAGTGCTGAGAATTTTAGAAGAGGTTTTTCCTCTGCATCAGAGTTTAAGGTCAGCCCAAAATACTAAGAATCAGTTGGGGCAATAAAATACTAAAATAAATATAGACAAGGAACACGAACCAGTTTGTTCTTATCACATTAGACAGGGTGAGGAAATAACTTCTTATAAACACCATGCTTCTGCAGTGTTTGTACCTCCAAGAAATATAAATGTCAATCAGTTGTACTGAGAAGGAAAATAACCAGCTACATGAATATCCGTATGTTCTCTACAAGTCAGAGCCAGCTTTTCAGGACGAAACATTCATAGATACACATAGAGGATGCACTGCTCAGCTGTTGTAAGTCTGGCTCATTCTCCTAAGGCTGTTTTCCAGGAGGAAATACTGCCCTTCTTTTCGGTTAGGCAAGTGCAGCATCTCCCCTTTGCACCCGTAAGGGTGGAATAGGAATGCAAACTGCAGTTGAAATCACTGCAAGCTGTGGTTACTTGCTTTACTGTATGCTTCTAATCAAGAGACAGAGTTACCATTTCAGGCAGAAGGCAGTTCTGAGCAGTCTGAAATGTAAAAACAAATAAGAACTCTGTAAACTTCACAGACATTGTAGTAAGTTATTTATGCATGTTCGCGCATGAGATACAGGCTTGCAGGAAGCGAGAAACTGAAAAATCAGGGGTTCCCCACCTCACACCGTGGGTATGTGTTTTTTCCTCATAGCAGCCTGAGCTTAGAGAGGAGAACGATTTCAGTCTGAACACTAAATTTTCTTGACATTGCTAAAGAGGCTGTCAGAGCAGATCCGTCTGCATCCTATGAGCCAATTCAGGAGACCGCTGTTGGTCCCCAGCAGCTTAGTTCTTGCCGTGTTTCATACTGAAAGCCTTTGATGCTTGTACCAACATAGTTGCAATGAATTAACGAACTTTAACAGAGGAGAAATTTTACCAGCTCATTCTGTGTCACTTCAGTGACTGAAACATCAGACATACCTCACTTTCCTCCCAGTTCCTTTTCACGCTGCATCACACCTCCTCTGTGTGAATGATACCGTTGCCTTCTGCTCTTGTAATGGTGGAAGTAAGCAGAATGTAGTTGAATCGATGACTTTAACAAATTGTCATTGCGGTGCTATGCAGGTTCTGGGTTGACCAATGTTAAAACGGAAGAGATATCTGAAGTAAAGATGGATGCAGAGTTCCGACATGACTCAGGATATGAAGTGCATCATCAAAAGCTGGTGAGTGAACAAACGGTGCTTTCTACATGTGTATTTTGAATTGCTGATTAAATCCTGAACTTCTGGGTGGCTTGTGGCCATGCTTCCCCTGAGTGGTGTGGATGCTGAAATTGCCAACAAAAAGTTTTCATGTGAACAGATTATGATTATTCTGGTTCTCTCTTAAATGGAGGTAAAGCTGGAATAATTTCAGCAGAGGAGAGCCATTAAGTCTCACATAAGAGGAAATTCTGGCAATTCTGGCCCTTGCATTGCCATGTGACCAGATATGGTCATTTGGGCAATACCTGTCTCATTGTCCATCTGTCATTGTCACGTTACTAAGGAGAAGAGATACAGAGAAAGGAAAATGCTAAATAAGTTTTAAAAAAAAGTCATGGAGACACAGCATGGTACAGCAAGAAATAGAGTAACACCATTTCAGGAATAGATTCTCTTTCTGTCAAAACAGGTGGGGGTGGTGCATAAAGGAGCTGACTTCCATGGGTCATAACCTCTTGCAAGATCCTCTGCTTGGGATAAGAGGATACTGGCCTTAATTTTGTGTATCTCTTTTGTTCTGTAAGGTATATTAAATTATTAACAGATTAAGGGCAAATAGGAGCAAAATACTGTTCCTCCTTTGAACTATGTTTCTTATGAACACAAAAATAACAACCAAAAGCAATGGAGGTAGGATTAAGCATCTTCTAAAAGCTTTCTTCAGTTCCTTAATAAGTAATGAAGAACCCATACAGCAGCGATGGCTATAAACCTTTTCTGCTTCCTCTTTTGTAAAGGTATATTACATGATGAGATTTCAGTTCCGTGACTTTCAATATCCTGATATTAAACTTGAAAGCTTTTTTTCTTAATATATTCTTAAAGCTAAGTAGTGCTGAAAATTAAAATTAACATGGGACTCAAATTTGCATTTGTACTAGGCAATCGCTGTGTGAAAAGATATTCTGCCATCTCTTTGATGCTGAGAACAGAGAATTCCCAGTTTGATGAGCTAATCCAAAATGCATTAGCACTAATTTGGGAAATTCTGATTTGCTTAGCTCAGATGAGTTAAACATCCTAGTGGAGTAAACCCATGCGAGTTTACTGAAGGGAAGGAACATGCAGAAATGCATTTTTAGACACTCATTCGTTAGTTATTGATCCTGTGTCACATGCGCTTCCCTGCAGCGACCTTTAATGTTTAAGTGGTTTGATACAAGCAGTTTGGAGCTGCCAGCTGCCCTTCCTGTGGCCGCTGATGGGGAATGCATTGTAATCCATGCACTTGGGCAACGTGTGTCATGCTTAAAATGGGACCTTTCAAGCTTTTTAAAGCATTTAATGCCACGCTTCTTACTGATAGCTACAACCATTATTTAAAAATCAGTAAGCTGTCCTCTAGGTTATCTTTTCAATTGCAACTGAGCAAGGAGTCCGGTATTGTTGAGAAAGTGCTGTAATGATGCCTTACAGTGCATTGCTTGTTTACCGCATGCCGTATCCTAGCTGATGTCCTTCTCCATTAGCTTTAATTCAAAAGTAGTAAGCAGAAAATACTTTCATCTGTGTTTTCTTCTGTGCCCTGGAAAGATTTACTGAAACAGTCTCCTTAGGATATTGCTTTGAATTCAGCTGTGCATTGTATTTTATGTGCAAACTTCTGAATTGATCTGAAATTGCAGTTATTTTCTTCTTTGTGGGTGCTCATGTTTTAGCTGTACATTAAGTCAATTTTCATGACTCAGAATGCTTAAGGCCTTCCTCTGTTGCACATGCATATTAGCTGGGGCATTTCACAGTGCTCTGAAATAGTATGGTAAGACTTTCGTTCCTATGCAGGTAAAATTGAGAGAAGGAATTATTACTTCACATCAGCTTATGCCAACACTGTCCGTCGTGTGTACTTTGTAGTGAATTCTTAACTTTGTTTAAATGTATTTCTTGCTTACCACTAGGAACAATATAAATATTTATACTGTGTGTTTTAATACCTCTGAGGAAGACCGTGTTTCTTAAAGACTGCAGATGTTATACAGCTCATTATAATTCTCAGCTGGTTTCCTGCTTCCCTCTGCATTTTTGTTAAATACTTGTCAAAGTATTTAGTCTTTCAGAGTGAGGTAGTCTTACAATTCTGTGAATGTAATTTATTCTCTAATCCCTTTTGCCCATTTTGGTTAAAAATAATAATAATAAAAGCCTAATATTGACAAGTGGACAAAAGGTTTGTAAAACGTGCATGAATGTAAAATAATCCAGTGTATTACTTGAATACAAAAGGGGACAGTGAGAACAATTGCTCACATTTCATACCTGCTCCAGTTGCTAAAAGCCAGTCTTACTAAATGCATAGTAAAACATCTTGCTGTCTGCTGATTTGCCTTATCGCTACATACAGTTCAAGAGGATCTCCTCTATTTTTCACACAACTGTCACATCGTGTAGGTCTCACATGAGTATTGTCACCATCCAGGTGCAGCTCATGCTCCCTTTGCCCTGCAAAATCTGGATGCGTCCCTTGCTGGTCACTTAGATCAGCATGCTTGTGTTTGTTGGACTCTTGTCTGTTTGGTGCGAGAATTTTCTCCCAGCTGGTTACATGCAAGTTTCGCTGTTGTCCTAATGGTCTTTGCTACTCCTTTATTGAAGTGCATCAGATGTAGTCCAAACAAGCCGAACAAATGCAGATTTGTGAACACTTGCATGATTTGCATTCTGAATATAAAGACAACTGTATGTTCCCTGGTTAGTTCTCTACAGTCATAGCAGTCATTTTGCAGTTATCTTGACTCACTTACTTACAAAAAATAAAAAAAAAGCCACTACTCTCACGCTTCTATTGCCGTTAAGTCCCATGTAAAGTGGAGACATGGAGATGAGTCTTCCCCTTAGCCACAGCAGTGCTACACAAGGGGCAAAACAGATTTCCTAAATTGCTTTTGTACCTCTTCTCCAACTATGAGAGCTTTGTGGTACAGCAACCCAGTTTTGAATAATTAGGATGATATGCAGTACTCTTTAATTACTGATACTTCACACGGCTTTATAATGCTGTGGCAGATGGGCAAGTTAACCAAATGCTCAGGTTTTTATTAGCCACCTTCCTTTATTTTTCTTTGTAGGTGTTCTTTGCTGAAGATGTGGGTTCAAATAAAGGCGCCATCATTGGACTAATGGTGGGAGGTGTTGTCATAGCAACAGTGATTGTCATTACTTTGGTGATGCTGAAGAAGAAGCAGTACACATCTATTCATCATGGGGTTGTGGAGGTAAGAAAAGACTACCCAGCACGACTGGTGTCACATGTGCAGCAGTCAACACACTGCTCTATAAATGTATTTACAAACAAAGAAACCACTGTTTTGGCTAGCCTTATGTTCAGAGCCTGAGAGGTTGCATCTACCAGAGTGGAATTAAATTGCCTCATTTTGTAAACTCAGACACAATATAGACTGTGCTAAGTTGGGTGCAAAACCACAAAAATCTATTCTGGAACTATCCCAAACCAATCACCTCATAATGTAAAAGTTCATTTTATAGGTAGGAAATTTTACAGTAGCCAATGAGCAGATACTGCAGAAGAGGAAAAATCTGTTTTTACTGTTGGTGGGAATTCATGCAAACAGTTTTCTTCATTTAGTTTGCAAATAAATGTTTGAGGCAGGTCTTCTGTGGATTGTGCTGTATACTACAAGGATTTTCCCTATACAGATACTTTATTACTTTTTGTTCTCTAAACCAGATTTACCGTTGCCACCAACAGCTTTTGATTTATGGCTAATGTGAAACTCATAGATTTGACAAACACAAATGAAATATAAGACTCCTGTGTGGGATTTTCAAGTTGAAAACCCTTGTCTCTTCCCAATCTACCAAGTAAATTTGTGGTCAATTTACAGTAATTTAAAATACCTTACCTGTTGCGTGGTTTTAAGGATCTCTGTACATAGAAAAATTTAAATTAGGAGAACTGGAAAGTTCATGTAACATTTTCCCCCTTGTGTATTGATATCTGTTTTGCTGTGTGAGTGTCTGGTTTGCAGGTAGTACTTACATTAGCCAGCACTTGAGACATTTATTTTTTTACCTTCCAAAACTGGTATTTTAAATTTTTGATGGAAACTAAGTCTTGTTCAAGTCCACAGTTACGTTGGTTTCACCCCGAATCAAGTGAATTTTGCGTTGATCTTCCTGGATACATACATGCTTCGTAATGCATGTATTCCATTGCCCAGGGCAATGAAGGGTCTTAAAAATATTTGAGTAAGCCTTTGCCTTAAGCCTGTGTTTGCGTGTTCCTGTGTCCATGCTGTGGTTGCATGTGTGGTTTGAAACCTTCTAAAGAGACACGGTCAGAAGAGCACCAACGGTTTGGGGTGAGATTTGAGCATACAGCAAGCCATGCAAAATCTTGGACTGAGTTGCAGAAAATAGTAAGCAAGAATCTCAGCCTAAACTTTCCATATGAAAGCTTCCAAACCATCTTGTAGAAAATTCAAACAGGTTTTAATTTTAAACCACCGGGTTGATTGCTGCTGCCAACAGTTGTATGTCAGCTAAGGTGCAAGGTCAAAGTGTGCGTTCCTGCCAAAATGGCATTCGTAGGGGTTCGGCTTGGAGGCTGAACAGAGCTCACAATGAGATGCCACCCAGAGGTGGCAGCTGTGCACTGGGGTCACCTCAGCTGAGACCCTCCTTTGACTGAGTTTAGTGACAACAGGATAGGTCAGGAGGCTGCTTAGGCTAAAGCCCTGAATCAGACATTGAACGTGGACATGCCATTATTGCAGTATGACCTTAAAATTTCAGGTAGGTTTCACCTGATGAAGTGACGTGGCAAAAATAATCATAGATTCTTACGAGCTTTCTTCAGTGACAGTGAACTTGGAAATGCTGGACTAGAAATAACATGCCCAAGCTGAACAGGTAATTCATATCAAAACGACAGCATCACTTAGGGAATAGAAACATAAAGCTATAGCGTGAGGATCTACCAAGAATATTAGTTGATATATAGTACCACACCATGGATGGTATTGCCTTGTAGATTTGCTGCACTGTGTTTGGCATTGGTAGGTAGGATTGATTCTTCGTTCTGCCAGATCTGCTCTGTGGTCTTGGCAGACTGCATAGCTTCACTGTCTGAGCTTCTTGCCTGCAAGAGAGGCGTAACATCTATTTTTGTCCTAGATTGTTGTAGGAAATTTTCTATCATGCACTTTGAGGGGGAAAAAAAAAAAGAAGATCCATTTAAAATAGATGTTTAATATTAAAATGTCCTCAAAATTAAGCTGTTCCATTCAAAGAGGATTAATTTATATTTAATGTGCCATGCACAAAAAGCACAAAAGCACAGAAACACTTGATGTAAAAATAACTGTACTTGAGTTCTAGGTTAGCTAAGTATGTTTTAACAAATTTTGCAACCTATTTGTTGCATGTCAGAAGTTACTGTGAGAATTTAAGTCTATGATAATGGATGAAAAATTACAAAACAGGTCCTATTCCACCTATATTCTTATCTTCTAAAAGTCAAGTCTGACTGTAATACTTGTTCTCATTTCATGATGATTTCTTTAACAAGAGTCATTGTTAAAAATCCTGTTAGCCTTTTTTGAAGTTCTGAGGAGGAATATACTTGTCCTATTTTGAAAAAGCATCACAATAATTTTCTCCAAGTCTTACAACATGAATGTTTCAAAGTGGTTCAGCCTCCCCAGGAGATGGACTGCCTCAATTAAGTAAATAAATGACTGAGTGGTTGAAAATTACTTACTATATGTGCACATACGAGCTCCAACAAACATTTTGAAGACGGCTTTTACTGGTGCACCCACCCCATCTGTCTGCAGGAGGTTATTTCCTCCATAAGAGCAGATGGAAAAAAGAGAGATTCTCACCTCCTGTGCTCCAGACTGCAGCCAACTGTCTCAACTCACCCTCTTTCAGTATCTCATTTTTGGAGCTCATTTGTTGTCTATCACGGACGCAGCACCTCCAGCAGCAGCAGCCTGTGGGGAGAGGCGATGATGGAGGGCTCACAGCAGTAGCACAGAAGCCATTAAAATTGCTGTCATACTCTCCGAAGTCCATCTCTCAAAGTCCAATCTGCAGATGTATATTAGGCAGCATCCATTTGCATTCGTTTAAACAACAATGTTGTGTTCAGTGCGTCTCTCAGAGCTGCCAGCACATCCTGTCTGAGATTTTTATCCGTCCCATGTGTGTAGAGGCAACATGTGAATTTTTCTGCAATATTGCCATCTTCCTGACTCCACGCTAGGATTTTCTGTGTGAAAGATTTACAGGCTGGAGTGGAAGGGAAGAGATGGACTGTCTTAAAAGAGGTTATCTACCTGACTGAGCTGTTTTCTCAAGAGACATCACACTGTAGAAAAGAGAAGTGTCTAGATTGCTTCTCAGCAGCATGAAAGTACCCACACCTCTTAAATGCTGTGTTCAACTTCTGCCACCTCCAGAATGGGTGCAAAAAGCTTCTCAGAATGGTAAAGGGCTTTAGTGATTTACTGACAAGGAGATAGCTGAGTTAAAGGCATGTAGTTTGACAGAGCAATACCTAGGACAAAGGTTGCAGGAAAAGAGGGGAACAGTTTGGCAGAGTCAAAATAGGTAAAAGTGAGTAGAAGAGAAGACATTCGGGATGAGCAATAGTGCACGTAGGTTGGCAGTGAGATGGATTAGCCTGCGGCAGTCAGCTGCAGGAAAGAGAGGAAGTACTAGCAGTAGTCATTTTAAAGGCTAAAGGGGAAATTAAAAAAAATGACTAAGACTGCAGCTGGAAGCCTCAATAAATCCCTTTCATCTATAAATGCTATATTTCAGATGTTATTGGACTTCCACTGTGAACAGTTTGTCAAAGTGGGGCTTTTTGATACAGAGTATTGTGCAAGGATGTTAAAAATTCAGTCTGATTTCTACCATCTTGCCTCATATTTTTTTCGTAATCTCTTTCTCCCTGATTTTCTTCCAAGTTTCTTGTCTATTCTATGGTCTCTTCTGCTTCCTCTTCCTTTGATTGATTTTTATTTATGTTGTTGCTTTACCCTGTTTCTTTCCCACAAGCAGGTTATGCTGTGTGCTTATCATATCTTCTAGTCCTGAATAAGAAGTGATGAGTGGGAGGCGTAAGCTAAAACAGGTTACAGAGTTCAGTACAGTGTTGTTTGGAGCTTAAATAGGAAGAAGGAAGTACAGCACAGGTTCTGTGTTCTGTGTACCCCTCCTTTGCATCCCATCCTAGTGGGGTGAGCCTCCTAGAAAGAAAAATGCTCTCAGGCATGTATTGATACGTGGTGATCCCTGTTTTCTCAGCCCCTGTGCTTCATATTACATTAATTTTATGCTAGAAGAGAATCTTGTGGAGTGATCAGTGGGTTTAGTTGTGAATGAAGAGGCTATCACTTCTTGATTTGGACAAGCACCAGATAATCCTATAGCACAGTGTTACTGTGTGCAAGAACCATGGCTGACCTGATGTTACTGCAGCCCATTGAAGAGTAAAAGGAAGGGTGGCTTTTCCTGTGCGTTTGCATTGTATTCTTATTTTCTGTAAGCGCTAAAAAAGGCTACTGGAACACTTGTAATTTCCCCCACTTTGTTCTTCTCTTTCCTTCACGGCCGTATTAGTACAACAGCAGTGGCAGCAGATGGCATGCGATGACATTGTCACAATGGAAATAGTTACCACTGTTAATTTTGCCTGGTGCTCAGGGCAGAGATTGGGCCTTTTATGTGTTTGTACAAGAGCTATATTGAGTGGATTTGTTAGACCCTAGTGCTGTTCCAGTGATGAAATATTCACTTGAAAACAAGTGGTCTGCAGCATGGTGATAGTGTCAAGGTATTGCCAGCAATTGGTTCACTGGAGATGGTTATGGATCCATAACCTTGTGGAGGGAAAAGTTGGCGACCCCTGGAGAAAGGACATGTAATACAGCAGGATGCAACCAAGCACCTGGAGATGCTTGCGGAGATGAGCACTGGGAGCTGTAGCAGGTCTGTCACTGCCTCGCACCCCGACTCACGTCTGCCCTCTCTGCTGGGCATAGGACTCTCCAGGGAAGGGAGGCTACAAGGGAGGGCATGGGCAGCAGGCACGGGTATGGCTTTCAAATGCGGGCGCACGGTCGTAAGCTGGCTGCTGAGCAGGTGGTTGTACAGAAGTGTCTTGGGGATTTGCGTGTAGAGGTTGAAGAGGAGACGGGCTGTGAAATTCCCAGGGGTTCTCCTGTCCTTGGTGGATTGAAGTGATTTCTGACAGCCAAGCTGAGCACGTGACGCTCACGTGGGCTGGCCAAGGGAAACTTGCATTCCATTAGTAGAAAACAAAAAGTTTCTTCTGTCACTTTTGGAGAGGGAGGGAGGCAAGGAAAGAAGAACACAGTTTCCCCCCCTCCTAATTTCTAGTATAAGGGAAATCTGGGAAGAACAGTTTAAAGTAAGAACACCATCTCCCTAAACAGTACCTCGCTGCTTGAGACCGTGTCGCAGGAGGTGAAGAAATTGATGTGTTGTGGGTTTGTTGTATAAGGGAATTACTTCATGCAAAAGGCCAGGTTATATTGCAGAATTGGAAATACAGGAAGCCCTGTGTCAGTTCAGCCCAGTGATCTTTTCTGCCTGCCATCCTGTTTCCTACCGGCCCGAATCAAGGACTTGATGAAAAGCTTGAGACTTCCAGCTATGGCGAGTTTTGCAACAGCTTGCAAGTGAAAATAGCATGTGACCCTTAAAATTGGGTATTTAACAAAAATGTGTAATTATTGCATAAGAAAAAGAGATTTAATTGAAAAAACAGTGCTGACTGAGAGTGCAATTTGGGCATTGGAACATGGCTGAGATTTAGAAGGGACGCAGATAGGAAAATGGATTAAATTCAGGGTTAGCAGTTGATCTGAGTAGTCATATATACCTGCCACACACACAAGCATTTCTTCTCTTAAGTAATAAATAAAAGACCATCAAGACAGCAGATGGCTCTGAGCGGAGCCGTTTTCTGGTGGTACTGCAGGAAAGGTGGTACAGTGGTATAACCTAGCACAATAAAGGAACGGCTACAAAAATAAGTTGAGCAGCTTGCATTTGTCCCAGGTGTGGAAGAACACACCTTTCATCTTTCTCCAGGGTATCAGGTAACAACTTACAGACAGCCATAATCTGCCCTCACTAAGTTGAATTATTTCCAGGATTGTAAAGTAGATTTAAAATGAGTATCAAATATAAGTACTTCTCCTTTACTTTTTTATTAAAAGTCTAGAGTAAGCTTGCCTACTATATAAGACTTCTTGAGAGAATACACTTTTCATTATCCAAAAGGTTATTTTTATGCTAAAAATTAATGACTGTTTTTCTTAAAGGTCACTACTTACAGAAACCCACAAGAAAATGTTCATACCCAGTACTTTAGTGGAGAGTCTTAGGCACCTTCCCGATGTTAAATTCTTGAGAGTGCAAAATTCAGTTTTTATCTTCTGTTTTAAGAGCTATCAAACATTAGAGATAAGAGAGCAAGCAAAACAGCTGACAAGCAGGCTTTCTTAGCTGTGTTTTAATAGATGGTTAGCAAGATAGCGAGTCTGTTTTCGCCCACTCTAATTTGATGGAGTTTTATATTATTGTAATATCCAGTGAAGGAAGAAAATAATTTGTGGAGCGCCAAGTATTCAATGGAGAAGTCTTGACTGAGCTGTCTTTATGCCCATCTTCCAAGTAATAAAGAAAGGTCAGTTTTTGTTAAGTAAAAATACTTGAACAGTGCAGACACGTCAAGCTTTTTGTCATTTAACATAACCAAATATTACCTTGGAGCCAGAGAAGTTAGGTTTCAGTGACTGCAATGGGGTGTTTGCTCACCTTCTGCCTGCCTACTCTGGCTTTTCCTTCGCACCCTCATTTTATTTTTGCCAGTTGATTTTAATGGTCTTGAGACCATAGCATCTGCAACAGATCTGAGAGTACAATACAGACAGAAGGCAGCCTCAAGCCACTTACTTCAGCTTCTTCTGTTATTTTGTGAGCTTTTTCTTTTCTTTAGAGATCCAGTTGATCCCTAGTATAGATGCTGTATGTATCCTAGGAGGAAAAAAAAATGGGGGACTAGCGGGGAGATGCAAACCATATCCCCTTTTTTTGGTTTACGGAGTTGCAGGCTTCCTGAACCAGACAACAAAATCCAAAGGTGGTATTGCTGAATTTGGTCAGCCAGTTTTGAAGTCCTAGCAAAAAAATAGGTTGCAGAGTTGTTTCTGTTGCCTTATCTTTTCCTGGGTGTTACTCTATCCAAAAAGTGAAGCATGATTGTCCAAGCTGGAAGGGACACCTCTCGCAAGTTGCTCTTTAAAGCTGTTTATTGGCTTCTCAGTTATTGCCGGGTGCAGCCCATTGTATTGATTTTGTTCATGAGGCCGTTTGCAGTCCTACCTAATGTGGAAAAAAGAGTTTTCAGAGACAGGTGTGTCCTCAAACAGTGTTACAGCCTCCAGTCCTCGGTTGTACTCTGTTTAGTGGAGAAGTACCCCTGTCACTTCCCAGCCACCTTTATTTTAGATTTACTTATGAGATTTGGACTGAGCTAGAGAGCTAGCTTATTCCCCTCTTCATAGTAAAAAAAAAAGGGGGGGGGGGGGGGGGGGGAGGTGACACTACACCTGTCCTCAGCTTTAGGCTCTGTCTTGCATTTCAGAGGATGCTTTCTGCCTGAGTGCACAGTGGGGCACAAAATACAGCTGATGGAAATAAAGTGAGGAAACATGAGGTGTGCTGTGAATTAAGCAAGAACCTGAGCCTGGTTTCTTCTTCTCGTGACAGGTGGATGCTGCAGTGACACCAGAGGAGCGCCACCTTTCCAAGATGCAGCAAAATGGCTACGAAAATCCCACCTACAAGTTCTTTGAACAGATGCAGAATTAGGACACCACAGCAGCCTCATGAGTTGGACAGCAGAATGATTGCTTCACTGCCCATTGGTGTTCAGTTATAGGATAATGTGGAAAGAAACAAAAACACTCTGTTTTATTATTTACTCATTATCGCCTTTTGACAGCTGTGCTGTAACACAAGTAGATGCCTGAACTTGAATTAATAAAATCAGTAATGTATTTTCTCTCTCTTTCTCTTTACATTTCAGTCTTTACACTACATTATTAATGAATGTTTTTTGTGTACTGTAAAGAGTTTAGCTGTATTTAACTAGTGCATGGATAGATTCTCTTTCCCAATTATTTATCATGTAGCTCCTTAGCCAGTTGTATATTATTCTTGTGATTTGTGACAGAAATTAAGTCCTAATTGAAATATGCTTTAAGAATTGATGGGGGATGCTTTCCGTGTCTGTGGGGTTTAGCTGCTTCTCTTTGCTGAGCGTTTTTTTCTGATCACTATGCATTTTAAAGTAAAACAACATTTTTTAAAAAGTATTCCAGATGAGTTATTGAAATTCTTTTCCTCTGCAGTTGCATTTTATTGTACAGATTGTTGCTCCTGCTGTATTAGTGACGTAGAAATCATGGGAATACACATTTGTTTCTTTGTGCCTGTTTTATGTGCACACTTTAGGCATTGAAAGGTAAACTTTATTTTCTTTTCCATGTATCTTTTTGATCTTAAAAAATATTAAAAAGAATCCCTGTTAATTGTGAGCACTTCTGGGGGGGGGAAAAGTGCCTGCTGGTCGAAAATTAACGGGGATCCTCTGCAGGATGATTGTACAGAACCATTGCTTATGAATTGATAGCTTTCTACACTGTGTTACATAAATAAATTAAGAAAAAAACTTTTGGGCAAGAGTTTTCTTTGGAGGCAGAAAGCAGATTTTGAAAGCCACTTAAGCAAGGAGCATCGCATGTTTGCACCGGGAGAGGGATGGGAAGGGATTTTCCTACAAGCATGGTGGCACTCACAGTCTGGCCAGAGCGGGAGGCAAATGGCAATGAGACGTGATGGGAGAGAGGGGCGGTGACACTGGCACACCCGCCCCTCTGAAACGCTGTCTTTTTTTTCTTTCAGTTGTATAATAGTGTTTTAATGTAAATAAACACATTCCTGCAGGAGCCACAGTGTAGCGGTGTGTTTGTGCTGACCACCCACCCTCGCTTGTGCAGAGGAGCAGCCTTCACGACCAGCCTCCCGCCTCCCCCTCCATCCCCGGCAAGCTCTACTCTCGCCACAGCTGCTCTACAGCTGCCCGGGCTCGGCGCATCGCGCTGCCGGCTTCCTGGTGGGACCAGAGTGCTGCAGCGTGCGTGCCTCGTCGGTGAACACGAGGAGCCCCCCGGGCTGCGAGGCCAGCCAGCCTGGTGCTGCGCTGTACCAGTGGATGGATGTCCAGGAAGAGAAAAACAGCACAGCCAGTCTTTTTTTTCCTAGAAGACCATGCAGAGCTGCAGAGACTTGTGATGACATAGCTCGCCTGTTGCAGGGCTGCTCACTTTGTGCTGTTACTGGTTTTGTGTTTGTGCAGGTGAAGGCCAGAGGCAGGACTTCTGCAACAGAAAGTTTTTACCAGCCTCTCTCCCTGGGCTGACCCGAGGCAGTTTGAACAGGGGAAGAGGCAGGCAGTACTAGTGCAGGGATGCATTGCTGTCATACAGCTGTGTCCCTTCCAGTGTCATGACTCACTAGCTGCAGGAGCAGGGTGAAGCCATCGGTCGTCCTCTGGTACGTACGCCCCAGCTCAACACCTACCCGTTGCCTGCTGGAAGCCTGGCAGGGAATTTCCCTTAATCCCCCGGCTCTGCGGCACAGGCAGCACGCAGTAACCCACATGACAGAGCCCACTTGCCAGAAGAGGTGAGACCACAGTGCTTGAACAGACCCAGTGAGCTTCACAGTGGCCTCAGTACCCAGCCCATGGCAAGAACCCCTCAGGCTGAGCTTGGAGATGGAGCTGCAGGTTGAGCTATAGAGTAAAACTGTAGGTGCATATTATGTGAACAAGAAAAAGGTAATTATTGTTTCTCTCCAGCAAATGGGCTAAATAAACAAGGACTGAAGAAAGAGAGGTAGGAGTAAAGACAGCGAGATGCATCTAGGGAAAGGCTCTCGGTAACTCGTTTTGTCTGCAGGCCGCAGCAGCCTCTTCTCCAGCATCACCTGCAGCGTGTGTCTCCACAGCAGGAAGCAGCGTGGCTGCAGTGGGGCTGCACAGCCCGGGTGAGTGGGTGAGTCACTGCAGACCTCAGTTAAGACAAGACACGATTTCCAGCCCTGTTGCACTAACTCATCCCTCATCCGTGTCCATGACCTTCCACGAAACCTCGCTTGTTCAGCTGATTTACCTGCTGGCCTGGGACGCAGCCGTGCTGGGCTTCAGCACGGGGACAGCCCGGGCAGGTGTTTCATAAGCCACCTGCTAGGGTGCAGGAAGGACAGGCACTTGCTGCTCTGAGCTGGCTGCGGAGCTGCCTGCTGTGTGTCACCAACCGGGTGTATTATTCCTTTGCTCTCCCATCCTGCTGTATCAAGGGAATTCAGTGCAAGGGATCAGGGCCGTGGGAATGGTTGGTGTTATTTCCAGACCCTTTGGTATCAGGATTTGATAAAGAATTTGCACATGTCCCCAGAGGATTTGCTGTCTCTGGCTTTAAAGCCAGACCATTCAGGCCAGAATGATGGGTGGTGGTGAGCAGGGGTCTTCAGGCCCAAAGAGCTCCACAAGAACTAGAAACTCTTTGTTTCACAAATATTTAGGGTTAGGCTCCTGTCTGTTATTGTAGATCTTGTTATGTAGGTCACACATATCCCCTAGAAAGGAATACATAAGACTGTCTTCTGTGCACATGTCCAGTACCAGAGAAAAAGATCCCACTTAAGGGGGAAGACAGGACATAATTCAATTTAGTGCAGTCTCATTAAAGGAGCATTATCAAAATTCCTTTTAGGAGAAGCTAGAGTAATCCCTAAAATTAGAAAGCCGCCAGCCTTTAGAGCAAATCCCATTTATAATAGCATAATCCCATGCAATCCTGGTTATAGAAAAATGCAATTGCTTTGAACAATAATTGCCAGACAGTGAATCTTCATTGTGTGGGGTTATTTGTCCAGTGAGACACTGATGCTGCTCTTCCCACTCATGGACCAATTTTTAATTAATCACAGTTTTCCTCCACTGATCAAGAGATAAGTTTTTACGTTTTTCTCCACATATGCACAATCTTGATAGAAAAGCAATAAATACACACCTTGACATGCATGTAAAGCATAGGAAGCAAAGGAAGTTCTTGAAACTTCAAGACTAACAGTCCCACAGTTGCTGCAAGCCTGAAAACAATTTATCGCCATTCCCAGGTAATAGCAGCAGCCTTCTGCCTATCTCTAGCCACGCAAGCTCCTTATTGTGGAAAGATTATATTAGAACTGAATAAAAACAGTTTGGCAGGCTCATAAAGCAGAAAAGCTGACAGAGAAAGGTAGCTGAGCGCCTGACTTTCTAGCGCAGGATGGATTGGGTATCAGCCGCTCCAGCAATAAACTGAGCAGGGCGCTTGCTTGCAGCTATGGGCTGGAAAACAAAATTCCACTCCCCAGACCTGAGGAAATTACTCTTGGGGGGAGGGGGGTGGGGAATAGATAAAATAAGAATATCCCTGGCTGTTGGGCTGATACATTTGATAGTGAACGTTTTCTAGACATTTTGACAGAATCAGGTTGGGGAGCACTTGCAGGCGTGGGTTCGTTGGCAGAGCTGGGGCAGGGGGTCCCACCTACGAGGCAGTCTAGGAAAAACAGACCTAGGGCTGGTGTTGCTCTTGCAGAGAACAGCCTGCAAACGGCTGCACTTTCCATTAGGTGTGTCACGATCCTCGCACAGCTCCGTCATCTCCATCCTCATTATATCTGCACTTACCAAAGCAATTTTAGTGCTGCTGCTGTGCGGCCAAACGGCTCACTTCTATTGTTTAAACTAATGGATTTTGTGGGTGGTGGTTAAGCTGCTGTTAAAATGCCTCCAAGCAGCAAGACTGAAAATATCCTAATGACAGATGAGAATGGATTACAAGCAACACCGTGCTCAGCGCCCTGGCTGTGTTCCTGTGCCATTTCTCTGCCACTCAGAACGTGAGCGCATCGGCTCTGCCAGCAAAGGAAGGCTCTTTTGTCTTGCTGCTGCCCTGTAGTTT
The DNA here is from genome assembly GCA_013399475.1 of Chauna torquata. Classification (NCBI taxonomy): domain Eukaryota; kingdom Metazoa; phylum Chordata; class Aves; order Anseriformes; family Anhimidae; genus Chauna; species Chauna torquata. The sequence goes on along the minus strand of VXAL01011454.1, from coordinate 299,852 downwards.
TCTTCTCTGCCTTCTTCCTCAAAGAAGTCAGCACTGTCTTTCCTGCAACTTTCCACAGTCCTGGGAAATTTATTTGGCAGACTACACAGAAAAATCCTTTAAGCTTCCAAGTATAAGTACTGAGATTTATTTAGAGGTAATAAAATATTCTGGCTTTAATAGGCTTCTTAGTTAAAGCTGAATTTGGACATTGCATTAGAGAACGAGTCTCCGTAGCCAGTGCCTTCTGTGTTTGCTACCCAGTTTCTCTGGGAAGGCTCAATGTAGAAAATCATCTAGACCAATTTCAGATAGGATATCACCAAGATCAAAAGGTAGACATTCCTCTTTCAAAATTCTGCTTATGAAAAAAACACAGAGAGAGAAAAAAATAGACAGCACAGGGCAGACTCCCCTCATCAGGGGCTGAGCAGCTACTGCAGGAAGTAGGTCCTTGAAATAGCTGTGACGCTGCTGCTGCTCCAAAATGGGACGTGGTAATTACGGCTATTTTGAGTCCCTGATTGCTACACCAAGTCCCTCTGACTACGCCTAAGCCTGCTTCAGGCTATTGCTCTGGGGAGCGTTTCAAGTGCAGGATCTTTTTTCCATGTAATTAGGATGAGGGCTTGGGAGAAACGGACAAAATCCCATTTACACTGTATAACTCTTCTCTAAAAGGGGGTTGAGGAAAGAGCTCTGCCCCCCCTGCCAGCCCTGCACAGAGATGGGAGCGAACATGAACTATGGCCAGCAGCGATCCCTGCCAGGCAAGCAGGAGGGAATAGAGCTCCTGCAACATAATGTGATCTCTAGGGCCCTTTGATAAAAAACATTATAGACGGAATAAATACTGAAGAAGCTGTTTTTATTTTCCTTTTATAAGCTTGGCAATCTGTTTTATAAAAAGAAAAAAAAAAAAGGAGGTGGTGGGGAGGGAAGGAGAGATCTGTTTTTATGATACTTTGTGTGCCAAGAGGCTCTCCAGCCCTGTGGGCTGTGTGGCGTGCCCCGGTGCAGCCGGCCAAGAGCCGGGCACCTCGTCTCCATGTGGCACGTGAGCTGCGCCGCATCGCATGGCAGCGCAGCGACTGCTGCTCGGCGGTGACAGACGCTGCACCCGATGGGCACCCTGCTGCGACAGAACAGCTGCAACGCACGGCGAGGGCCCGGCCCTGAGGGCTGTCTGGAGGGAGAGCGCCGAAATCTGGATTTCAGCCCGCGATGCGGTGGTGCCTGCCTGTGGCGGCCATGTCAGACAGGCCGCTTGGGAGCCGCGTGCGAAGGGCCCCGGGCCGCAGCTGTCGGGCACGGGCCAGGCTCAGACACTGCAGGGAGGCCGCGCCATTTTGCGCTAGCTGGGCATTGTGGTGCAACCCCGCTGGGCGGCCGAGCCCCCCACAGCCGCATGCTCGCTCGCTCCCCCTCAGTGGAATGGGGGAGAGAATCGGGAAGGTGAAAGTGAGAAAAATTGTGGGCTGGGATAAAGGCAATTTAATAGGTAAAGCAAAAAACAAGTGCACAAGCAAAGCGAAGTAAGGAATTTGGTGGCTGCTTCCCTTGGGCAGGCAGTGTTCAGCCACTTCCAGGAGCACAGGACTCATCATGCGTAACGGTTACTTGGGAAGACAAACACCATCGCTCTGAACAGGTCTCCCCCCTCCTTCTTCCCCCAACCTTTATTGCTGTGCACAACATCACGTGGTGTGGGGCATCCCTTCAGTCAGGTGGGACATCCCTCTGGCCAGTCTGGGTCACCTGTCCTGGCTGTGTCCCCTCCCAGCTCCTTGTGCACCCCCAGCCTCCTCGCTGGCAGGGCAGCATGAGGAGCTGAAAAGTCCTTGGCTCTTTGTAAACTCTGCTCTGCAACAACTAAAATATCGGTGTGTCATCAACACTGTTTTCATCACAAATCCAAAACACAGCACCGTATCAGCTACTATGAAGAAAATTAACTCTATCCCAGCCAAAGCCAGGACACTGGGATGCAGTGTCAATAATAACAGGTTTAATGTTACAGTATTGTATCGGCAGTTGTGGAGACTGGTATATCTTCTTTGCTGTCTTACATGTGTGCCACCCCGGAATCACCTGGAGGGACCCTGTTTATTGGTGTTGTGAGAAGGCAGCGCAGAAAGGACTGCTTCCAGGGGAGCTTCACCATAACAAAACTGGCTTTAGCATCTGGGAAGTTATTACAGAGGCCCTGGTCTGCTGCCAGTGCTCTTTGATGGTGCACTGGAAAAGATCATACCTGCCTTGCAGATATTATCTTTAGAAACAGCTGATTTGCAACAGAGTAAAGGCTCCCCAGATCTAATGCAAACAAAAACCAACGAAAGAGTTGCTCTACCATAAGCTGCAATTAGACCAGTCTTTTTAAAAACATTATTTATACCCATTACCTACACAATGTACTGTAATACAATTTACTTTTTGCTTTTCTAGCATGGAGAATTTGCATTGCCAAAGCGTTTGGCTGGTTTTGGCAATTGGGCTGTTAGAAAACCTACAGTCTGCAGGCTGCCAAAATTTGGTAGCCAATAGAGTTAAGGAGTCAACAGCCTGTATTTTGCAAAGCCTAAATTTTATACAGTTGGTGTAAAAAAGGGTATATTATACCTAGCTATAGAGAATGAAACTCTGCTCAATGCCCCAAGATAGATGTTATCCTTATAAGCCTCCATTAATGACAAGGAAGTCACAAGGAGCTCACCAATGACAGGGAGCAAACAAGCTGCTTTGCCTGAGGGAACGCTGGCCAAGCCTACAGATGCCTTGCCAAGGAGAGCCCTACACTCCCGTTTCTGGCCTGGTCCAGGGAGGGTGTCAGGGTGTCCTCTACCAAATCTGTTGCCACAGAGGCACACTCAAGGTTCATGTGACCACAGGGAGCGGAGCAACTCTCAGCCACTGCTGAGAGAAAGAAGCACCTGGAGCCACAAAAAGATTTTCTTTATGATCCCAGTCCTACTTATGACACGTAGCTTATCTAGAAAACAACCAATTCCTCCCCTCGCCCTGACCCTCTTCAACACACAGTCACTTAAGTGGGGACCAGAGGCCACCTTCCAAAGGGTGTAGGACCCCCAGTGAAGTCTCCAACAAAGCAGTCAAAAGTCTGTTCTCCACTGCATAGCACTAGTATGACCAAGGCTCTCCTAAACCAACACAGAGGAGACCAGAAAGAATAAAGAATAGCAGAAGTACAGAAATGGATATATGGTATCAGAGCAAAGGTCCACCCAGCCCAGCATCCTGCCTCCCACAGTGACCAAAAATGAGGAAGGGTATAACAGCACAGCAAGCTTGCAGTGCTGCTTTCCTTCGGTATTATTCACGCCTTGTAAAAAATTGTGGCTCTGAGGACCTGTCTGCCCCAGAGTTAGAGCTTCTGTTTTTCATTCCCCTCAGTGAAGGTCTTTTCTACAACCTGTCTAGCCACTCAAGCCCGCACACGATTTAGCATCCTGAGACAGCCTAACTACGTGTAGAGTGAAAAAAACACCCCCTTTTGCTTGTTTTGGACCTTGCAGCTGATAACTTGATGTTTCCTAACTTTTGTACCAGAAGAAGCACTGAGGAATTGATCTCTATTTGTCCTTCTGTACTGTTAGAGATTTCTTAGGTATCGACTGTATTCTCCCCGCGATCTCGCTGTCAGGACTCCCTGATGGGCGCTAGTGACTGAGTGTACGGTAGCTGATGCAAACCTCAGGGTGCATTTAATGTCCACAGCACCCGGTCGAAATAGGCACGTCTAGACCATGGCAGTGCAAGGTGGGGCTTAGATGGGTTGCAGGCATATTGGTCCTCTTTTATAATAGATACCACAGCTCAGAGTGTCTAGCCAAGATAACTGCTACTGCCTTTGGCATATATTGACAGTTTAGTGCAGAATCACATTTGTGATATGGAGTCATTAGAATAAAACCCAGTGCTTTTAGGCAAGTGGCATGTCTGAGCATCAGCTGTCTTTAACTTGGCTCAATATATACCAGTCTCACCAGAGGACTGAATCGTCATTCTAAGCATGACTTTGACCACAGAATACAATGCTTAAATGTAATGGTTAAACAACATAATGCAAATCAGAATGATAATTTCGCAGATTCCTCAGAAATTCCATCTTCTCTAGCCTTTGGGCAATATTAAAGAATGCTGCTGACCTCATGGCTAAAGCTAAACAACATAAATGCACATTGAAGGTGGCTTCAGCTTTCAAATCTGAATTCCAGACAGAAAGATAGTCTCAGTGCTCGGGCAGGTGAGAAAATGGCATTTTGGACTTCTCTCTGTAAAGTCACATTAAAAAAGGTATGTGCGATCAGAAATCTGTTGGATGGCTGATTCATTTGTTGTTACAACAACAACAGTAGCTGAGCCTATGTACACCGAGCCTCAGATACCAGCCATGTGAATGGGCTCAAGTTCAGCGAGCTTCCAGACCTAGCTCACCCATACTGCTGCCGCCAGCTAAGCCTGTTGGCCTGTGCATCCCTGCTGCCCGTGCAGCAAAACCACATCAATCCCACTCTAGGAAGGTGGCTGTGATTTCACACCACTGCTCCTGGGACGGCAGAGTGACAAGGAAGCAATGGGAGCGGGCACCATCCACCCCTTCCAGCCACAGTGCAGGCAGACATGCTAGGGAAGCCAGGCTTTTACGTTCTGTCTTCCTGAAGTGTGTGCTCAGGCCCATGCCCACGTACCAGCTTGGGTCCATTCAGTGTACCATAACGAAGAGATACGGCTCTTCGTGACTTCAGAGAATGAAGATTTTGTCTTGTCATGGTTTCTATTTTCTAGTGATTAGCCCAGTGACAAAAGCCTTCCTCAGCATATGGGGCACAAGAGGGCTCAACTCCTCATCTGCAGTGGTTTCAGACATGCTTTTCTTATTTATCTTAGCCTACACAGTGAGATGGCTGTTCAGCACTGGGAGGAGGCTGAGCATGTGCCATCCAGTTAGCATCCAGTGAACTGAGCCTGGGAGAAAAAAAAAGAGCCTAAGAAGATTTCTGTAAGGTAGTCATGAGTTTGGGGACTGATTTTTTTTTTTTTTTTTTCATCCAGATGGGGTTAGTTGTGGAGTTCGGTGTTAAAAATCTCTCTCATAAAATAAACAAGGGGCAAAACCACCAAGTTGGCTGTATTTTACAAGCAAAAGGGTAAACCTTGCACAGTGTTTGGAAGGAGGAGACATACAAACCTACTTTCTGGGGAGGATTTATTGCCCTACTTTAAGATGAGGCAGAGAAAATGCTCTGAACCCCTGAGGATAAGGAATAAACACCCACATCCTCAGTTTTTCTTGCTGGCTTGCTCTGGAGGGCTTTCCACTCATTATCATGACTTTAAGACTTCATCTGAGGCTTGGGAGCCACACACATTAAAAAACCCTCACAGCTTTTATGTGCATCAGTTTCCTATTGATCTGCCTAAAATCATGAGCGCTGGCATATGTCTTTGATAGCTATGTGTGAAAGCTGTAGCAAGTTTAGTTGAAAGAAGGAGCATTCTGCAGCCTTAGCAGTCCTATGCATTCAAAACATGTGCTTGAGCAATGCAAGATCCTGAGACTTCAATATGTTATGCATTCTTATCTGCCTCCCAGTTTCAGGACCTTGCAGAAGAATATACTCACACCTCACTTCCAAGCACTCAGCTGCAGTCACCTGGACTACAACCTGCTTGTGAAGCTGTGGTTGAAGCAGAAGGTAAGATATTGTGAGATCCAGTCCATCATCAGCCTAGGAGAAATCCCTAATGCTGCCGAGATTGACACAGAGCAAATGATGGTATTGCCCTTTTGGGATTATAAACCTGACATTACAAACAAACAAATAAAACAAGCAAACAAAACAAAACAAAACAAACACCAAAAACCAAAGTAAAATAAAATTCAGAAACATTCCATAACAGAAGTAAGTAATTTCATGTCTGAAATCTTACTAAGTTAGCATATCTAAATTACCTACTTGTTCAAAATGTAATGCCTATATGCGGGCGAGACATCAAGAGTCAGGGAATTAGGCACAGAAGTGAGCATGAAGATCTACTTTGTCCCCAGTAAACTCCCTTTCTTAGCCCACTAGTATGCAAAAAACACAAACACATCTAATACCTAATCAAACAATTTATCTTACTTGTTGGGAAGGAAGATAGACAATGCTACAGTTATTTCTATTTTGAAATAATTGGGAGCTGTTTGAGGTCTACAGCTCTGTGGCTTTATAAAGTACACAAGATTCTCATCACCATAGAATTTTATTTTGAAGAGTTCAAATTTAAATAGACAACTCAGGAAATTTCCAAAAGGCCGTCATAAAATAAGCCTTTATCACACAGTCAACTATATTAAGAGTACACACTTCTAGATGCATTTCTATGAACCTATAATTACAATAAACACTAAATATACGCACTGTGTAGGCAAGCCAATGTTAACTGAATGGCACTTTAAATGGCTCCATATGCTTTTGACTAAACTACTTTGTAAATGTACACAATAAAATCCTCACTGTCTTGCTACTGCATAATGTTTTCCTTGGTTTTATAGTGCTGCAGACTATTACACAACTCAAGAAAAAACTCCAGTTCCATTTACAAAACACAAAACCATAGGTTTATTTAGACTTCTGCTCTGATCATTTGTTTCCAACTTGGCTGCAAACTGCATAAGCTGTAAACTCTTCCAAAGTGTCTTTTTTTTCCCCCTGCTCTGGTGGCATTTATCTCGAGGAAACTCAGGTCCAAAATTGGCGCTTCTTCAATAATAAATAATTAGACCTCAGTGATTATTGTTAGTCTTTTCGTACCTGTGAGCAGAGGTCTTCATTACTTTAAAAGCAGGCGAGGTATTGTCTCTTTAAGTAGGTTACATTTTTCATTTTGTATCTCTTTTAGTTTGGGAATGCTGGGCCCAGGACAAGCAGTAAAAAAAGCTTGAGTGAATTACAAGAAGCCACATCTGTAACAGTTGGGAGTGCACAGGTCTCACTATTGCTGAAGAAATGCAAGCTCTTCCAGGGTTGCAGTAGACAGAGCTGTTCAAGCAACTGGAAAAGAAAGCTGTTGTTCAGGAAAGGAGTGCTGAGATGCATAGGAAACTTCACGCTGCTGCTGCTTTTGATGAAGAGAAAGCTGGCGTGACATCTGGCTCAGCCTACCTTAGTAATTAATGCAGTGTAATAAGTGTGGATCTGCTGATCAAAGCATTCGGTCCTGAGGCGTCTCGTGTCCTCATTACAAACCAAGTTCAAGGTGTTTATTTCAGAGTGTCTATAATCCAGCCTCCAGGGCTAAACAACTCGACTGCACGTATGGTCTGACACTTTCAGAAGCCGAGATACCCCACCAAACCCTGCCTCCCCAACTTGAAGCCCCTTCTTGAAATCAACATACTGTCCTTTGATCTGTCTACTGTTAACTTGTCTCTGCTCCCATCAGTTTGGATACACATCATCTCCCTTTTAAGGCTTAATGCCAAAAAAACTCTATATCTGTCCTCCCTGGTGCTGCTCCTGAGTGGCACCACAAAGCCGGATTTACTGTCTGCCTCCCTCATATTCGGACAGCATGACCTGCAAGTGGCTGTGGGCTGAGGCTGGGAGCTGATCGTGTGGTGGTGCTGGGAGGACACCTGACGTCTTCCATCCTGGGCTGTGTTTTCACTAACAGTGAGGACAGGCAGCTCTCCTGTGTGAGCACTGTGCTAGGACTCCTCTACACAAGTCTGAACAGGGGCTTGGGGACATGTGGGGATGTGTCACCCTTGGGGTGCCCAGCCAACATCCAGCTTCTTGCTGTGAGAGGCTACAGTCAAGGCCATTGATAATGAGTGAACACTGCATTCCATGTCACCTTTTGGGATCTCTTCCCTGGGATCACCAGAGGAGCTACTGCCCTGGGACGTCTCACCATGCAAGTCTTGCCAGTTTGGGTGGGCAAGACTGCCAGGGTAAAGTGGTCCTCAGGGTCTGTGAGACAATCCTCCAGGCTCACTACCTCTGAGTAGGGCAAGTGGGAGAGGCTGCCAAAATAATGACATCCTCCAGGCCTTTTGCTCCCTGTGTGAGCCAGCATTTTGGGGCTGCTGGCTGTGCTCACCTTCCCATCCTGAGCTTATCTCAGGGATGCTCCGACTGCACTGACCGCCAAGGCTGGCTATGGATACATGGGCCTTTGTGGACACCTACAATATATTTATTGACTTTTCTTCAGAAGGACTTATGTCAACCATGCCATCTGCTTCCAGCCTCAGATTCAATAGCTTTGCTCGTATCTTTCTTTTCAAGCCCTCACCGTTGGCATGGCGGAAATCAAATGGCTGATTCTTTCCAGAAGGAGAGCCTTGTGCGCCTTGGGGGATGGTGGGGAAACGCGCTTCATCATTGCTGATGTTTTTGTCATTGTAGTAAATGTAATGCCAAGACTAGAAAAGACTCCTGATGTTTCTCTCTACCACCTTTCTCTGCTCCCTCTCCTCAGAGAAGGTTTATTCTTGCCTTGCTACAACCTTCTGTAAGATTTGCCTACTCCACTGTCTCACTCACCAGTCCCGCTCAATCTACAAGCATGGGACAAGCATGCTTGCTCAGATTACACCTTCCCTGGCCCTCTGTGATTTGGACCTTCACATCCCCATCAAACACTGGTGCACATTTGAAACAGCCTTTCCAGGTTCATGTCATCTCAAAGCAACCTATCTTGCATACACCAAAACCCCACTGAGAAACAAACACACCAATGAGGGAAATCAAGGCTCTCGGGGGGGGTTGTTTCATACCCCTACACTACAGATCTTAACCAAATCACTAGAGTCAACACAGTTTCTATTTTTCAGGTGTGAGACATAGTCTTTCCTGTGTTCTCCTCCCCTCCCTTTCCACCCCTTCTTCCCTCTCTGTAAGTAATGTTAGTACTACCCTTGTAATGCCAAGTGATATTTCAGCTATTCTTGTCTTGAATCTGGAACAAGTTAAAAGTAGTTGAAAATAAAGTCAGCTCAGTAGGAATATAGATTTGCTTTTACCTGGCAAACATTTTTTTTTTTTTTTTTTACCCTTTGGACCCCCTCTAACAAGCATGCAGAGCCAATCTTTGAATTCACCAGACACACCACTAAAAAGCATAAATCAGATTAGGTCTTCTTACTTCTATCCTAGTCATATGAGTACAGGCCATGCAGTCTGTCAGTGCTTTAATGCTTAACACTATGCATTATAGTCAGTGGAGAGACAGTCAGTGCAGTCAAACAGAAGAGTCATCTCAACCCAAAATTAATACATTTGGCCACAGCAATTGCATGCTAAACTGGATCACCATTGACTAAACGAGGGAGGCTACAACTAGTATGGTAGGATGGGGGGCTGTAGTTGTTGTAAGCACTTCTCATGGCAGTACAAATGATAAAAATCCTAGCTGGAGGACTATAACTTTGGCCTGAATTGGAGAAAATCATCACTGTCCAGACTGTGGGTTCCTCTTGCTTCCTTTTAACTGTCTATAGTGTAAGCATCTGCTTCTGCGCTGCCTCTCCACTGACCGTCACGGGTCTTAGGGACCCAGCCTGTCTAAGCGTAACCCGTAGCTAAATGAGGCAAGATGAAATGGAGTAATTAAGGCTAACTGAAGGAGTCACTAGCTGTACAACAAGGACTCTGGTTCAGAATTGGGAGCAAGAGTAACAAATTGGAGCAAATTAGCTAGCACAGAGACTTTGTAAAACAATGACAAATATATCATGCATTCATCAGTTAGCCAAAAAGAACCCCAGCTGGTAAATTTACTGACAGAGGAGTCCAGTTCTAGGGCAGAAAAAAGCAGGAATTCCTACAGGCACCTAGATTTTAAGTCTTTTGCTCAAAATACCTGGAGAGTGAGGACATTTTTTAAAGTTTCTGATAACTGTCTCAGAAAGCTTCACTTGACAATAAACATTTATTGGTGCAAAACTGCAACATTTTCCTCTTTTTCATTCTGACTGTAAAACACCACCTTCACCTCTATGCCTACAGACTACTAATTAGACAGTCAGTGTGTGGATGCTGCTTGTCACGCTGTGGTGGTTTTACCCAGCTAAACACCACCACAACTGCTCACTCATTCCCCCACCTCAAAGGAACAGGGGGAGAAAATATGATGGACAAGGGCTCAAGGGTTGAGATAAGGACAAGAAGGTTGCTCACCAATTACCATCATGGGCAAACAGACTGAACATAGGGAGATTAATGTAATTTATTACTATCACTAGCAAACTAGAGCAGTGAGAAACTAAAAGCAAACTAAAAACACCTTCCCCCCATCCACCCTTTTCTACCTCCTCCCCCCGAGCGGCACAGGGGAACGGGGAATGGGGGCTGCGGTCAGCCCATATCGCTTCGTCTCTGCCGCTCCTTCATGGTCACTCTCTGCCCCTGCTCCAGTGTGGGGTCCCTCCCACGGGATGCCGTCCTTCCCGAACGGGTCCTGCGTGGGCTTCCCACAGGCTGTAGCTCTTGAAGAGCTGCTCCAATATGGGTCCGTACCATGTGGTCCATCCTTCAGGAGCAAACTGCTCCAGCATGGGTCCCCCACAGGTGGCAGCTCCCACCAGATCACCTGCTCCTGTGTGGGCTCCTCTCCACGGGCTACAGCTCCGGCCCGGAGCCTGCTCCTGTGGGGGCTCTCCATGGGCTGCAGCCTCCTTCAGGCCACATCCACCTGCTCCTCCGTGGGCTCCTCCACGGGCTGCAGTGTGGAGATCTGCTCCATGGGGTACCCCATGGGCTGCAGGGGGACAGCCTGCTCCACCACGGTCCTCACCACAGGCCACAGGGGAACTTCTGCTCCAGCGCCTGGAGCACCTCCTGCCCTCCTTCTTCACTGACCTTGGTGTCTGCAGGGCTGTTTCTCTCACATTTTCTCTCTCCTCTCTCCCAGCTGCTGTGGCACAGCAGTTTTTTCCCTTTCTTAAATCTGCTCTCAAAGAGGTGCAAACAGCATCACCGAGCTGATGGGCTCAGCTCTGGCCAGCGGCAGGTCCCTTTTGGAGCCGCCTGGAGCTGGCTCTTATCTGACTGGGGCAGCTTCTGGAATCTTCTCACAGAAGCCACCCCTGTGGCCCCCCTGCTACAAAACCTTTACCATGTAAACCCAATACACACGCTGGAGGAGAAATCGTAGCACGCAAGGTTCCGGGTATGAGTTAGGAGGTCAGTCTTCCTACACACACTCCCTGGGCAATGAGACAGAGCTTCCAGGGGTTAGTCAGTGAAGCCAGACTTGATGAACTCCCACCACAGTGGAGATTAGATCACAAACTTTGCCAGGCAGGCAGTCTCTTGCACTATCTGTCTGCAGGCACAGAGCATCACAGGCCCTGGATCACTCAGAAATAATCCCATCACAACTAAATAGCAGCTGCATTTTAGAAATACAGAAAGAGAAGTACCAACTTTTGCAGAATAGGTGTGAAGTGCTGTATAGGTAAAAGATGCTAGGGCAGGAGGAAGGGGCAAGAGAAACAAAAATTGAGGTTTCAAGCTGACTACCAGTCTACTGCTGGAAGTGCCAGTAAATGTCTTCCTCCTTCCCAGGGAAGCCTGATTATAGCTTTGTGGAGAGAAACAGAAGTGGAGGAGAAACCACTGAGATTGACTTGCAGTTCCCAAGACGTCCCAGCTAGCTGGTTATCCACAACAATTTTGCCTAGTACTACAAGTGATTTTGCCTGCCAATACTGCAACACACCCACCAGTGTGCTGCACAGGTGGGTGGAGAGAGGCTAGTGGGGAGAAGCAGACCAAACCACAGCTGGAAAACAAAGTCTATCTAAAACATCCACATTCTGCTGCCTTGTTCATTAGAGGAAGAACTTCAGATTAACGCACCACTACTCAACATTAATAGGGAAACTAAACCAGAAATAGTCATATATGACAACTTATGTCTCAGTAAAGAGACAGGCGAAAAATAAATGTGGTAATATGCACAACTGAGATATCAGCATTTCAGGATCCTATTTTTAACCTCTTAAAAATGCATTTACACATCCCACACATTAGCTATACAATCTCTTCGTAATGCTAACAAGCCAGCAACCTTCCCCATCATATGGAATGCAGCGAGTTCATCAACTGCTTGGAAAAAGCAAAGGAAGCAACTTTAGGAGAGTCCCTGGGGCACGGTGTGTGACCCAGGGTTTTCAAAGTCATTACAAACTGTTATCCACCACCTTGTGCACAGCTGGAGCTCGAGGCACCCGCTGAACCTCACAGGCCATTAGTCCCAGACAGGCAAAAGCAAGTGCATCTTTTTACACTGCGGGCAGTCAGCCTGCACTCACTGCCTCAGGAGCTTGTGGAGGCAGACACCTCCTCACCAGGTCCAAAAAGGGGCTAGAAAAATTCATCAGTAACAGGTCCATAAATAAATGCCAAAGGGACTAGGTGAGGATATAGCATCTAACAGCCCAAACACAGTGCCTGGGAACGCAGAGAGAGTGAAGTGGCTACTGCTACTGGTAGCTGGGCTCTCATGCTCGCCTTAAATGGCATCTCCTGCTGGCACTGTCAGAGTTAAGATGCTGGGCGGCCAAGATGGCCCATTAATCTGATTCAGTAGGGCATTTGTCATGTTACAAATAACCTCCAGAAAAAGGAAAAAAAATCCCCTCCATGCGACTGCAGAAAGTACGAGAGGAAAAGAGAGCATTCACAGTCCTGGGAGTTTCAGCAGTGCTGGCCACCTCAGGAGCTGCTTAATTATACCGCAAAGCCCACTCACCCCAGGGGGCTCTCAGCGGCCAGCTAGCCCTGGAGAATACTGGGGCGGAATATTTCAGATGGGCTGACAGCAGAGATTACTGGCAGGGTCATTTCGCTGCTCTTTCATCCTGCTCTAGGTGCATTAAAAAATTAATACAAAAATTCAAATGATGGTAATTCTGGAGTAAGAATGAGTACTGAAACAGAAGAGTAACACTGCAGTGCTGACAAGGAAGAAACTCTGACTGGGAGAGGTTAGATTTATGCATTGTCAGTGTTCCTGTCAGTGATCAAATTTAACTCAGGCAGTGTGCAGAGTGAGGGAAGCACGGAAGCACACCTAACACTGCCAGAGGTGTGCAATGCTTTGGCCATTCCTGAGCAGATGGCTTGCTGTTCCCCTCTATGCAGGGCAAGTCCATGCTGCACTGTCTTGGTCCTCTGCTGCCATAGCCAAGGTGTGTTTCTCCAGACATGCTGGGGAGAAGGGCAGGTGAGCTGCCGTGACCTGGATCACCTGGCCACCACACAGCGGCAAGGAGGGCTGGTCTCTGCGAGCGCTGAGAAGGGGTCCAAGGTGGAGATTTCTGGGAGGATGCTAGCAAGCTTGCACTGCTTGGTAGCACCAAAGGTTGCGGGGCAGCTGCTGAACACAGGCATTGCAGATGGGTTTTGTGATGTTAGAGCTTAGACCAGAGATAAACACACAGGTCTCCAAGTAGCCATTAGGGGTGGGAAGGACTTAGTTTCTTTGCTTGCATCGCTCTCTCTCACCATTTACCTGTGTGATGTGGCCAGCTACATGCCCACCTTGACTCATGCCTGTGTTTGTGTGCTTACTTGCTCCCTCCTTACCTGTATGTGCCTTTTCACACTGAAGGACGTGGGAATGCCTTTTTTACACCATTGCTAAGGTACTGTGGCATTCAAATCCCAGCTAGGACACCCATGCTGTAATGGGATTTGTAGCCAATAGGAATAAGGCAGCTTTACAAAAAGAGTATGAAGAAAATAACCTGCTCTTTTTGGAAGCTATGGGTCATTTTGCTTGTGCTACCTAAAGGCAGTGGGATGCTACACCTGCAGTTACCAGGCAACAGCCAGGAGTTATCTTCTCTTTTGAGCTTCACCCAGTGGACTTGTCAGCTGAGGCTTTCTGGCCCTGAGAGGAGATGCGGAGGCTGTAAGCCTCAGGGAAGGAATAGCAGGCAATTGCTCAAGAAGCCTGCAGAAGATGAATTCCTCACTAGTCTCTCAGATTTCTCTCCCTTTCCTGTAACCACAAGGAGACATTTGTTGGTCCATCATTAAGGATGCTGAAGCTGTGGGCTCAGACACCACCATGCAAGCCAAAAGTGGGCATGGAAACAGGTTTGTTGGACTACCTGAACTCTTCTCTCTCTCTCTGAAAAAAGAAATTAATACTTGATCATTACTGAGAAACTCATTTTGAAATCCTATAACCAAATCCTATGACTTAACGCAGTAATTTTCCACTGAGCTTTCCTGGGAGGAGGAAGGCAGAAGCTAAGCTGGGCTGTTCTCCCTTCTCCTTTGCCCTGCACCTTCTCCTCACCTCCCTCCGTGCCAGGCGCCGTGGCCATGCAGTCAGCTCCTGCTTCTCCCTTGCTTACAGGGACAGCCTGACTTCCCCTGGGTTTTAATTTATTTGTTTTTTTTGTGGCTTTTATGGTGCTGATGTTATAAAACCCTGAAAAAAAATGAAAGCTCTTGTTAGCATAACGCTGGAATGAAGTGACTGTGTACCAAGAAAAGGAGGCAAAGAAAAAAAAAGCCGGCTTAATCTTATAGTCTGTCTCCATAGAGAGCATCAGCGCACCTGCTTGCCTTGCCTGCGATAGCCTGTGCTGCGAGTATTCATGGTGGGGAATTTACCAAGGTGCCTGTGCTGTACAGCCTCTCTGCAGTCCTCGTATGAGGACCTGGCCATTCCTTTTGCCCATCCCTCAGAGGTATGAGCTTCTCCCGAGGGCAGGCAGCTGCTTGTGCAGTTACAGCTCTGTGTCACGTGGAGCCAGAGCCCCTGCTGCATCCTACTGGTGCGATTGCCTGGAGCAGGCAGGCAAAATTTCTGCATGCCTTTTCTCTCAGCACCTTTCATAACGCTATGGACTGCCATGGGTAGTTAATGTTACAAAACCCCTCCAAGTCTGGGGCAGGGAGGGAGGAGGCAGATGGCAGGGAAATGATGGAGAATTACAGGAGTAGAACTGAAGGATGCCACTGGCGTAGCAGTTTCTGACCCCCCTGCTATGTGGGAGCAGAGGCCACTGTGACCCTCTGGGCTAGGGAGAGTCATTTGTGGGACTGAAGAGAGTACCAGGTCCTGGGTGGAGAGGTGCAGCTCTTCCACTGCTGCTTGGGCAAGGACCATGGTTTGCTATGACTAGTTAAAAACATCACGGTAGTTCCTATGCTTTTTTGAAAGAAGATCCTCCAGAGCAGGCAGGCTTACAAGTGCCTTAACACTAGCCTCCGAGGACATGGCTCACACAAACTCACATCCTCAGACAGTTGAGATCTGCAGGCTCTCGTGGGCTCGGGCGGCCGCAGCCTTGCTGCACCTGAGACTGCCTGCCGGCTTGGATTAGGAAAGGCTGCTTGGTTTGGAGGGCAGTCCCTGGGCTGCCCTTAACAGAAAGCACAGGCACAGTCAATTAGTCTTCACACATCGCATGGTAAGGGGAGATCTGGGCTCAAGTGGACATTACTACCCCTGTTACAGCTAGCCTGGCAGGGTATATCTGAGCCATCTTTACAGGCAGCCTACAAGTACCTTGGCCTGCAAGAAAATGTCAAGGGAAAATTCTTCTCCACAAGGCAAGGGTGTTTGCAGGGCGACTGGCGGTGTAACTGTCATCCTCATGCTCTCATCTATAGGCACATTAACCTCAAGCAAACAGACCCCCTTAATGTGGTTTGGTTTTATTTTTCATTTTTTAAAAGGAGTTGAATAGCAATAAGCTCAGGCTGATGCCCCAGGAGCAGTGGGTAATTCTCTGACTAAAGAAAGGCTGCAAGTCAAGGAAAACGTGTGGGCTGAAATGCATGATAACTTTCACTGATCCCAGCATCAGGATGACTCATCATGAGCCAGTGTGAGGACGGGCCTGCGGAGGGCTAATAAATCTGTTAGGTAAGAAAGAGAGCCTGAAAGTGGAGTCTTCATTAAAATACTTAGGAGAGACACCATACTTCCACGGCTTGCTTGTAAAAAAAATAGAGACACAGAGGAGTGACTGCTGCTGACAGCTCTTAAAGCAAGAGCAGCCTACAGCCCAGGCAGCCCGTGCAGGGAGTAGCAATTTACAGGCTGGATGAAAAGGAGCAGTGACTGCCTGTCTCTCAAAGGCCTGTGTGTGCTCCTTCCAAGGGGTTGCCAGCACCATGGGGTCCATACCACGGGGTCCGTCCTTCAGGAGCAGACTCCTCCAGCATGGATCCCCCACGGACGGCAGCTCCCACCAGAACTCCTGCTCCCTGTGGGCTCCTCCATGGGCTGCAGCGTGGAGATCTGCTCTGCCATGGTACCCCATGGGCTGCAGGGGGACAGCCTGCTCCACCATGGTCCTCACCACGGGCCGCAGGGAAACTTCTGCTCCGGCGCCTGGAACACCTCCTCCCCCTCCTTCACTGACCTTGGTGTCTGCAGGGCTGTTTCTCTCACATTTCTCTCTCCTCTCTCCCAGCTGCTGTGGCACAGCAGGTTTTTCCCTTTCTTAAATCTGCTCTCACAGAGGTACACCCAGCATCCCCGAGCTGATGGGCTCAGCTCTGGCCAGCGGCGGGTCCCTTTTGGAGCCACTAAGAGCTGGGACTGGCTCTCATCTGACATGGGGCAGCTCCTGGGCTCTGCTCACAGAGGCCACCCCCTGCTACCTGGGCCAGGTACAAGGATGAAAAGAAAAGGTGCTTTTGTGGAGACTCTTGGACACAGCAAAGCCAGTGGCTGTTTCTTCCTGGAAGAAACTTTGTGGCTACAGTGGACTGGTTCGTTCCTCAACGGCCAGGCCAGCTGGGCAGGATGCAAAGCATCCAGGGGGATTAAAGCCATGCAGATTCAAAGAGAAAGGGTTTAATGTCGTTGAGGGAACCATATCCCCGCTGGTCCCAGCTCCTCAGACACACACATATGCACACATCATTTTTCTTGGTCTCCCTGTGTCCCCACAGGTCCTGATGGACCCCGGGCAGTGGCACAGACAGCGTTTTTCCCTGCAGTATGTTGCAGTTCCCAGTTTCTAAAAACTACGTTGCATGGCTAAGATGTGTAGTAGTCAGGTGTCAGACTTCAACTTGTGCTTCATTGCTGCTGACCTCTTTGCTTTTTGCCCCTGCAGCCCCCTCCTGCCCCCCCGGCACCCTGCCACACTCAGCATGGCAAGCAGGACAGACTGGTGGACAGGAGAGCGGGCAGAGCCTGGCACATCGCTGTCTGCGTTTCAGGAGGGAAACCAGACAGCGTATTCGTGCCCTGCAGATCTCCATGTCGCTTCCGCAAGAACCACTTTCATGAAATGGTTGAGCCCTCTGCAAACTGAAGGGACTGCAGGGATTCGGGACTGAGCCTTCAGTCGCTCCTGACTACTAGTCCCGATACTGATTGATGCATACTATTTAACTGCATCTTAGAGCACCCCAGAGAGGTGACAAAAGCAATAACAGAGACGGAATTAAGGCTCAGTAGACCAAGCAAAGGCCTGAGGGAGGCAGGGAAGCTGGTTTCTAGGCCTTGTGATTACTGTTTCTGATCTTCTTTCCATGATAGTATGAGATTAAAACAACAAGGGAAAAAAAAAAAATCTTTTTTCTTGCTATAGCAGAGTGTGGTGACATAAAATTCAGGCCTGCTGGTTGTGGCTTTTCAGTCAAAAAGGGATGTATTTACCGAGACTGAAAATAAAATATATCCCTTCAAAGAATAAATTTCAGAAAATACCTCACTGGTTACCCATCCATCAATTCTAATGAGCTGATGATACAATATCAAGTATTGTTATCCTCTAAAAAAAAAAAAAAACCAACACTCTTCCAACCAAATGTAACATCAGTGCAAAAAGTGAACTTTTCTGAGCTTCACTGAAGAAGGATGTCCTGGTCCCCTGGGCTTCCTTCTGGCTATGTTACACAGATGTTTCTAAAACATCCCATCTCACTCAGACATGGGGATGGCAGAAGCCTCCCGTGTCCTGCTGGGCTCTCCTCCCACAATCACATTTCCCATCCCTCTGTACAGTCTGCTCTTTCTCCTTAGACCATATAGGCTTAGAAATCCCCAAAAGGAAGCCCAGCAGGCAAGGCATTTGGCAAGGGCACAGCCATGAGCAGCCAGACTGTGTGGAGAGCAGGGCCAGTAGGATGGGCGGCAGGTCACCGGCCTCCCCAGAGCACCTGGGGCTACAAGCAGAGCTGTGCCCTGGCCCCAAGCCCCATGGCTGTCCCCTTGCAAGGAATTTTCTAAGTACCGGGGAGGCAATGCCGAGTGGTTGCAGCCCAGGACTCACCGAATGGTGCTCCTGCAGGGACCATAGTTTTCCTCTGCACAACAAAATTCAGTTTTGCCTGTGCTGTGAGGGATTTGAGCTGTCTTCACATTTTGTATCAGCAAGCAATCACCCGGGCTGCTGCAGAGTGGGTTGAGGGGAGAGAGGTGGGCAAAGACAGTTTCCCTGCTCTGGCAGTGACTCACCTGGGTGGGAGATGTCCTTTTTCTCCATTGAGAAGTCTGACTAAGAGTTCTTCAGGCAAAACATTTTCATTTTAGACAAAAAATAAAATAAAATAAAATAAAATAAAATTTAAAAAAAAAAAAAGAAGAAAGAAAAAAAAGATGTTTGGCCAAAGAAATGCCAGAGGGAAAGACAGAGAAACCCAAAACCATGTATTTTCTTCAGAGAATAAAATTTCTGTTAGTGAAAACCTAAATCTGACAGAGTGCTCAGCCAGCATTGATACTGACATGGAAAAGTTTCTTCTTTCTTTTCTGGTCATGTCCTTTTATCCTCTAACTCAGAAAAATGTGGTATAATTTGTCTCTTGCTCTCCAAAGACCTGAATAAATTCAACCAGACAGATGTATAATGAGGTTTATTTAACAGACTCTTTTACACTTCAGATGTTTCCACAGACAACCATGAATGTGGAATTCATGTTTCACAGGAAGCCCTTAATACCCACTTGAATATAAAATACACACTTAAGAAAAAATTGCATTGTATTTTAATAACTGTGGGTGACTTTGGAGGTCACAAACACAGGGAGACAAGTGGATGTATTAGCATCAAGCATTAATTCTTGTTTTAAGTTCTAGCAATGCATGGCAGTCCCTGACCTGTCATGGTGCAGCCATTGTTTTTCTGATCTTGAGAGGGCCTTTTCTGACCAGAAACCAGCAATCGTAGCAAACTGTATTGCAGTTTTATTAGTCAAACAAACACTCACTGGAAACCACTATTTCCACTAACAGCTTGCTAACACATTTGGTCAAATCCCATGCATAATGCCAGCAGAGGTTTAAATGATAATTCAAAGTTCAAGCCAAGGCTTGTTTGTGCCCTGTCAGGGTCACCCACGTAGCTGCCAAATTTCGCAGCAGAGAGAGGAAAGAGGGAAAAGAAACAGACAGCACAAGCTAACTCATCGATGAATTGCTTTGGATGAGAGATTCCTGATGGCATCCCTGTATTTACAAAACCACTGATTTTCTTTCCTCAATGCTGGTAATGAAAGACAGATATGAAAAAGCACTGCTGACATCTTCCATATGTCCATGTACCTTCCAGTACAGCGGGAGACGCACGCAAACAATTCCTTACAGCAGGACACAGCTTTCGCAGAGCTCCCAGTCATGAAAGCAGCCTGAAGGCATCCACGTAGCCTGGAGGCATGGTCCCTCCTTGGGCTGAGGGTCACTTCATCCGTTTGTCTCAGCACTGGCTGAAAACCCACTCAGTTTGCATCCTGAAGAAATGTTGCCTAGCCACACATTTCCAGGCTGCTGCCTGAGAGCATTTCAGGGCTCTCTTACTTCAGTTGGAGGAAATGCTTTTAGGAGAAATCTCTCTGGCAACCTGTATTTGTCATCTCTCTGTCGCATGATCCACAGTCTTTTCAGCTTTAGTCAGTCAATGCTCAATTAGTCTTCATTGCAAATCTTTATATTTAAATCACTTACATCTTTCTTTTCCACAATACAAACAAATTTCAAACCAGGTATTGCAGCATAAGAAGTATTATTACATGGACAGCTCGTGTAGGAGAATATTTCATTACTTCCTTAGCTTCTTTGTACTCTCCAGACAAAAGATGAAGAGGTCAGGCTATCCCAATGTCGTCTAGGAGATGTCAGAAGCAAAGATTTTGCTGAGCAGCTCCTACTCTGGCATAAGGCAGCAGGTTGCTAAGACAAAATGTTTAGCTTCATCATTTTAGCCTATGCAGGCAACGATCTGGGAGGGCTCAAAAAGGCTTCAGAGGGCTTTGTGACTTTTTCGATGAGGAAAGGGACCTGGGAGTGTTGATCGATGCAAGGCTGAACATGAGCCGGCAGTGTGCTCAGGTGGCCAAGAAGGCCAAGGGCATTCTGGCCTGTATCAGAAACAGTGTGGCCAGCAGGAGCAGGGAGGTGATCATCCCCCTGTACTCAGCTTTGGTGAGGCCGCACCTTGAGTACTGTGTTCATTTTTGGGCCCCTCGCTAAAAGAAAGACATCGACGCCCTGGAACATATCCAGAGAAGGACAACAAAACTGGTGAGGGGTATGGAACACAAGTCTTATGAGGAGCGGCTGAGGGAGCTGGGATTGTTTAGTGTGGAGAAGAGGAGGCTCAGGGCAGACCTCATTGCACTCTACAACTTCCTGAAGGGAGGTTGTGATGAGGAGGGGGTCGGCCTCTTCTTCCAGATAACTAATGATAGGACTCGAGGTAATGGCCCCAAGTTGCGCACAGGGAGATTTAGATTAGATATCAGGAAAAACTTTTTCTCTCAGAGGGTGGTCAGGCACTGGAACGGCCTGACCAGGGAGGTGGTGGAGTCACTGACCCTTGCGGTTTTTAAGCAGCGCCTGGACAAGGTGCTACAAGATATGGTTTAGTAGCTTAGTGGGTAGTATTGGTGATAGGATGACGGTTGGACTAGATGATCTTGTAGGTCCTTTCCAACCTTGTGATTCTGTGATTCTGTGATTTTTTCTATGCACTAAACTTGTCAGAAATAATAGCCTTTTAGGAAAACAGGATAACCTTGATTGGATATTGACTGCTATTTTGGGGTTGTGTAGGGTAGTGATTTCTACCTGCATGTCACCACATGCAAAGAACACCTAAAACCAAAAGTTATCACAAGGGTCTATTAACTCCCTGTGAATGAGACCAGTTTTTAACACTACTTTGCTGCCACAGTGGCTGCCTCTACCCAGTCAGAGTTGAAATGGAATGAGTTTCACCTTGAGAAAGGCAGCTTGAATCTACAGATGCTGTGAAAACTTGTCTGAGTATCATTTTTTCTGCATCATGCTGCCTTCATGCATGGCCTCAGTCTGTCAGCGTTGCTTGACACTGGAGCCTGGAGAAGACTGCTGACACAAGCCACACAGAAAGCAAGAGTGTAAGTAATGCACACAGTCATCTGTTCAGTTTCAGTGGCTGTTCTTGTCCCAGGAGAGGGCTCTTGAAAATCCAGAATATGCTGTCTTGGGGTGATTGCAGGCACCAGTAGGAAGTTTCTGAAAAAGCAAAATATCATAGTTAGAATAGAAGACTAATATGGTGGTTGAAGGAAGTGGGAGACCTTCTATCTATCTCCTTAAACCGTAATGGTTACAAAATATGAGACTCCTGTGTCTCTAAATTACTGCTTATTAAGGCACTTCAGTGAATCAATCTCTGCAAATAGCTATCACATTTTAACTTCTCTCTAGGCATCCACTAACCCAGCCTCCTGCTTTGACTCTCAAAGCAGAAGTGGCTGCCACTGGCTACTGAATTATAGGCTCTGGCATCACCAGAATGACATTTCATAAAAACGAAAATTAGCCTTGGTTTAAAATACATAAAATAAATAAATAAATAACATAGAATAAAGTGTTTGAGGGGAGAAGGAGGTATTTACCTTCCAGTTGCTGTACATGTGGCACCCTCGAAGACAATGTGAGCAGGAGTCAGTGCCAACACACAGAGACGAGCCACCTACCACTTCTCATGAAACTAGAAGCAATCAGGATTCCCCTCCAATTGTCTAGCAACATCACCAGGCCAGATATTTGAGCCTGAGTTTAATTTTAGCAGCTGCTGGCAACTGGGAGACGTGGGCAATAGTATATTGTGCATACTAATGACGCATAATAGTGTTGGCTGATCCTTCATTTCTCTTTACAAATTGCAGTTCCAGTAAACTAATACAGGAAAGCTGTAGGTACCAGAGCTAAGAGCTGAGTGCCCCACAGCTTCAGTCCTGTGCCATTTCTCAGGCTCTGGTCCCAGGGACATTGCTGCCAGTGGCAAACCCAAGCTGAGCAGGGCCTGTCGCTTGTCACATGCAGTTATACGTTTCTATCCCCATGCAATCTTCTCTACTGAGTCCATACAACAGATTACGGGGACACATAATTAAAAGGATCACAGAACTAATCCAGCTGAAAAATAACCCCACCAAAATATACCATGAAGGTTATTTTTAATAATTTATCCATTCTATGCAAATATCAGACATACATAATATGTCATATATAATTGTTATATATTTTTATGCGTGTGAACTTATAATTTTTACTATATCTGCTGCAAAACATCAAAACTTGTCGTTTTTAACCCAGGTGAGTTTATTGCTGTTGTTCACCTTCCTGTGAAGTACAGCATTTTTAACAAAATGCCTTTTTACAAAGCCTCTGCCATGCATTCTGCTAGTTCTGATTGGCCTCCTTCACTGCCTTCCTGCTGGGACTCCAGGTCTGATCTCGTCACCTGGTGACAGCAGCCTACATGCTGTAGTCAGGACAGAAATTTTATTTAATGCAGCAAGCATAAAGTCTGGGCAACAACAATGGTGGCCACCCAAACGATTGCCCTTTTGAACCTCCATCATCTGGCTGGTCCATGACCTAGTGGCAGCCGACCTGCTGGCCAGCCAGGCCAGGGCATTTCTTCTGCTTTGCAAGCTGCAGCCCCAGAACAATTTCCCTCCTCCTCTTTGGGCTTCCCATTATGTGGCACTAAAACATCAAGTTGTATGATAGTGTAACAGAAATGATCTTTTAACATAAAAGGCCCTGCTTCTGAAGCCAGAGGTAAAAAGATCATAAATCTTTAGAAACAGCTCATTAGCAAGCTGGAATCAAGCACAAGTGAGTAGGAATTTTAAAGATGACATTCTAATTTTTGAATTCAAATTATTGATATTGCAATCTTCTATTAATTTTCTTCTAATTTGTATATGCACTTAAGAGAAAATATACCCCCCATCCATCTTGTCAGGCACATGCACTCAGGATTTTAAAGGCAAGATACTGAGAGAACAATTCCAAGGTTAGCAGACAGAAAGCTGCAGAAATACCCTGCTGTCACTGGGAAGTCTGAGTGCCTCTCCAGCAAATAGAAGGGAGTGCAGTTTTGTAACACGCAGGGCGCGTAGACCCTATAGCTTCACAGTTTCTTTTTTCTGCATTACTTCAGTTGGTGTGCTTCAAGCACACCACTGAAAATGTCAGAGAACAAATCAATATCATCAAGAGGAGAGTGTTGTTGATGTATCACATGTGAGGAGAGGGACAGCACTCCTTTCTGCAGTGTTTTTGCTGGTATGAATGCTACTGTCTGACACTTAGCCCCTAAGGAAGAGAGAAGTGTTGGGATTTTAATCTTACTTCAAATAACCATCCTCACCCTAATTCAGCTCAAAGCTCAGAAACCGTCTCCAGGGCGTGTCATAGCAGAAAAACAAAGAGCTCGTTTATAAAGGAAGGGAGTAATTTTCACATAGTTGGAGAAGGCCTGGGCTGAAAATAATCATTATCAGCTGATTCGTTGCATTTGTTGCCTGCTGCCCTGGCAGACAGGTCTTGCCTGAAGTGTGGAAGGCTAAAGCTCGGTACCCAGAGCCACCAGCCGCAGGCTGTGGGGAGGAGGAGGAGGGACGTGCATCCACTCTGGGATGTGCGGGCAGCCAGCTCCAGAAGAGCTAAGGTGCAGCACAGCAAATGGCAGCTCTCCACTGAACTTTGTGACAAAGCTGTGAAGCAGCATTAAAAAAATAAAAATTAATAAAAGTGAGTGGTTCATACTTTTCAGAGCAGTTGTGTGAGACTCCTGCAAATTCAGATAAGAGGGCCTGAGAGTGTGTTGTCACTGTGGTCCCCACCTCCATGAAATTTTGTAGACACCCAGTTAAGGAATTAACAAACCTAAACATCTTTCTCACAGGGAAAAAAAAAAAGAGAGGCTGTCTTTAAAGGAGAATTTTGCTGTTTGACATTGTCTTGTTTTGGTAATGTAAGAGGGAGTTTTGACAATAGTTAAAGAAGATGAAGGGTTTTTTCCCCCTTTTTCAACGTTGTGCTACTTGTCATTACTTGGCAACCTGCTGTTACGTTATGCTTACCTCATGTGCTAAGCCTAACCATTTTTAATGATTTCCTTACTTTCAACTTGACAAATCTTTTTCTCTTGCTCTCCAGTCTTTTTATGCATTTGCACGTCATCTTATTAGATTTTTTTCTGGGCTTTGTTCTAATGTGAAATATGACCAACTTACATGCAAAGCCTTGGAGCATATTCATCATTACTTCTTTCCTGGATTTAATTTTCCCCACACCCTTGACAGTATTATTCACATCTTTCTTGGATGGCAGTACCCTTACTCGTACCTTTAGGCTACGAATGCCCACTGACTCTACTGAGACTTGGACCACAAGAAACTTCCCCTTTCGAGCTGCCAAACACCCGTAGCAATCACGCACTGCCCCTGCTCCTTGCCTCAGCATGCAAACAGACAGCCCTTTGTACCGTTTTCTGCTGAGACTACTAGCCCTGTGATGGTCCAGTCCCCGTGTCCAATGGTTTTGAGGACTGGATCTGCACCAGCCCGAGGGCAAAGCAGCCCCAGCACTCGGGGCACGGAGCCAGAGCGGGGCAGAGCAAAGCCCCCGGCAGCCAAGCTGTGCTGGAGGCCCATGTCTGCACTCTGGAACGTGCTCGCCTAGAGCGAGCCGGCCTTGCTGCACAGGAGGATGCAAGGCATCCATCGCTTCTCCTTCATGCAGGCTCCCCTTTCTCGCAGGGAGGACATGGGCTACCAGGCTGGTGGGTGACGTCCTCCACCCAGACCCAGAGCAGCGGAGGCCAGGCTGTGGTGGGGAGCAGGGTGAGGGCAGAGCCCCAGCGTGGCTCTTGGTCCCGCCGCCCTGGAAATGCCCCACGCCACCTCTGCTGGCTCAGCCGCAGCAGCCAAGTGTTGCTGTGGGGCTCGGCTGGCGGCTGGTGCCCACGCAGAGCGTTCAGCTCTGCCATACATGTTAATACGCTTCCTTCTTATAACCCCAGGATGAGTGTCCTCTCCATTCAGGAGCATCATTAGATTTCATAGAGCGCTGCTTTTCTGTCTGGTGTGTTTGAATTTGTTGTCAGAGTGACATCAGCTGGGAAAAGCTGGTACTGGAGCAGAACTTCATTTCAAATAAGTTTCTTTCTAACCAAAAGCAAGTTACTCCTGGGCTCCACAGGAGAGCAGGTCAGTTCTGACACCCAAAAATCCTGGGCAAATGACAACTTCTCATAATCTGAAAGCAAGCAATGACCTCTCACTTCAGAAGAGTTACCCAGATTAATACCAAGTTGTAATTTAATTATTCATTTAAAATGTAAAATTCTTTATACTTGAAATTAGCAAGAGAAAACTAGAGAGAAACAGTGAAGCTCAGCCTGGTTGAAGGGCAGAGTTGGGCACAGCGGGGTTTTCTCTTTCAGTTGTACAGGAATAAAGCTTCAGCACCAGCTCTTGTTGGGTTTGGAGGTGGCAATTATCATACTGAAGGGCTGGCTACTTGATACAATTTTTTTGTTTGTTTTCTTGTTCTGGCTGTAGTAATTATATTTTAATGTTATATTAAGACTATAGGCTTCTCATTAAAAGGCAAGGCAGTTGCAACACAATACTAAGTGATTCAACATACGTTTGTAATAATTTCTGCTTCTGGCTGGTAACACGTATTACATGCAAGAACATAATGTATTTCATATGATCTTTGCTTAGATCAGGATTATATTTCTTTTTGAAAGATATCAACAATTGCTGTAAAGTAAAGTACTTTGGACAATTCTGGCATACATAGATGAACAGGAAACGTGAAGATTTTCTTTGGAAAGAAAGCATGCATAATTTATTTTTGAATATGTGATAGGTAAGGTTGGAGAAATCCTCCTCAAAGAGAAAGATAAATAAATAAAGCCTAGGAGACTCAGATCAACATTGAAAGATTTTTTTGTTCATTTGTTTTCTTGCAGCAGGAGACTAATTTTTATGGAAAATTTTTGGTGGAAGATCTCGATAAGGTACAGTTGAGCTCATCTTTTGGGAAAAAAAGCTGTATGAACTCTTAGTAATATGTGTGATGTTTGCTACTCTTAAATCTATTATGGATTTGTTGAACCACCGTGGCATTGACAGAAGGATTTTGGATTAGGATTTTGTTTAGTGACCAAAGTTGTGCAGTCCCAGCAAGTGGCAGGCATTTTCAATGCCTAAGGTAAAACTTGCAAAGGGAAATTGCTTTCTCATACAGAAAGTTGAATACAATAAAGATCACAAGAAACAAAACTTTCTAGACACAAGCTCATTTAAGATATTATGAAAATATCCCATGAAAAATCAGTCTGCACACACCAGGTCTTTTGGGAGAAGGGAAAAAGCTGAGATTCCCAGAAGAAAATCACTCCTGGACTTTTCTTGGCACCAACATCCTTTGGTAAAAAGACAGATGCTGAGCTAGCATGTTCCCTGGAACTACAGTCAGGAAGAAGGAGTTATTTTACCTTTAGTTCTTCCATTTCATTAAAGGGTTTTCAAGGTGATAGCAGGAAAGGGAAGGAGCAAAGTGCTTATGGGAGTAAATAGTTGCAGTAATTCTCAAACTGTTTATGAAAGTTAGATTGAGTTGAAGTTTGCTAGTTTCTCGGCAGCTAGCAGCATCTGGCCAAACTTCAATTTTGCTGCCGGTTGAAAGAAAATTGATCATCAGCTAAAGCAATGGAAAACTGCAGAAGTGGAGAGCACTACAGCACACTTCTCTTTAGCAAGAGTTCTTCTACAATCACAAGGCCAAATTCAGTTTAAAGAAATGAAACAGGATTCACTGGTATTCAGAGGCTTCAGAAGCAAAGGCTTTAAATGTATCATTTAAAACGCTTCATTGCTCTAATATAACACTCTGTTAGGAAGCTGTCTGCTCCCCAGGATTACAACCCACCAGACATATCTGTTAGCTGGTGTTGAAAATAATTCTCCTCAGGACACTTCAGGTTTAATCAGACCAGCTTTCTTCAAACCCTCCAGTGAAGCCCAGGTAGAGAAGAAATGTTTCTGGGTTTACGTTGTTAAAAATGAAAGAGAAACAACATTTATGTGTTCACTCTTTCTTACCCAAGGGCATAATCAGTTTCAGTTGCTTTGATTCACAGATAGCAATGATACAACCAAGAGCTATGCTAATGCTGTCTGGTTTATTTACAGGGACCCTCTGAGATACAGCACCAACAGGAGACAGTCTTGTGGCTTACAATACCAGGCTGCTTTCAGCCAGCAATCAGCATCAGCAGCTCTCACTGCTTTTTCTTGGAGATTCTTTGGCTGAATCATGAGTTTCTTGGCTTCCTTGCATTTTAGTTTTTCTGTGATGCTTCTGTTTCCCTCCCCTTTTGCTTGCACGCATCTTCAGTCAACATCAGTGCTCTACCTGTATGTATATTCAGCCTATTAAATAACATGTCCGTCCTCACACTTAAAATTTCTGAGCAACTTTGTGCCTCTGAGGAAAAAGCTTTTAATTCTTCCTTCAGATTTTTTTTTCTTTTCAGTCATGTCTCTCTCAAAAATGAATGCACTCTTCCATTCAAGCTTTCTCTACAGCATGGTGAAGTCCAAAGAGCACAGTAGTAGAAGCTGACCAAGCAAAGCTATGAGGAAAACCCCACAATATGTCCATATATTTACACACTTGTGCAGCACTTTCCTGTCAGGACACGCTCAGTCCCTCACCACAAGCCAGTTTTACTCGAGCCCTGTGCAAAGCTGCTTTCCTTGCCCAGCAGAGGGGCCAGGCAAAGGCCACCTGCCCTCTGTGTACCCACCGGCCTGGTCTAGCTCGCCTTCTGCTCCAGGGAGAAGCTCACACCTATTGCCACCTGTCTGGCGTTACAAGCTTTTTACAACTGTTTTCAGAAATTAATTAGCATTGCTGTTTTCAGCTTAGTGTCAGTTTAGTGTCATAAATCAGCTATCGGTATTGTACTGTACTCCAGTTGGCTACCGCCTCTCCTGGAAGAACTATCCTCCTTTTGACAAAATGTTTCATGAGCAACAAGGAAACTAATGAAAAAAGTGCTGAAACCTCTCCCCCAAAATATTTGAGCCCTTTCCATCCCAACATATGCACACCCATGAATCGGCTCTCTGATTTTTTCCTGCTTCCCTAGTTGAGCACAATTCAGCAAATGGCTAGTCCACAGCTGCACACTGTTGATTGCATAAAGGCTGACTGATGCTTTATGTTCCAGCCTGGGTGCGCTAACTTGAGTATGATCTCACTTACTCAGCTGTTCAGCCTCACAGAACTTGGGAACATTTACTGTTTTGTAACCCTTTAGGTATAACCAGCCCCTGGGTGGGAAAGTTGGTAGAGCAGGAAAGACAGGCACACCTTTTCTTCCTAAAAAAACCCTACACTAAAAGTCTCCCCTAGCAGAATTTTTCTTCTCATTCTTACAGAGCTCACTTTAGGGCTGGTGAATTATTCCTGAGGACAAGTTCGAGCTCCTGTTACATCTCCTAATTCCATGTTGGGTAAAGTTCAGGTCATCTTATTAATTTACAGTTGTTAGCCAAACTGCTGCTCCGTTGGTTCTGCCTCTCTTAGCTGTTTATAGTGGATGACAGCCAGGAGAAATTCAAGTTACACAGCACGTTTCACATCCTCACCATCCCTAACCTCCTTTCACTGATCTTAATTGGAAAATCAAAGTCCCACTGTGGGTATATAGATTTCTGCACAGGACAGTTTCTGTGAAGCCCAGCACTTCAGCATGCCTTAGGAGACAGAGAGAGGTTCATTTGGGGAAAAACATGCCTTTGAGTTTCTCAAATAAAACATTACCTTCACTGGGATTTTTTTTTTTTTTAATCTTTGTCTTAATCCTGAAGTTTATGAACCTGCACCCTACAGCTGTCTTTCCCCCTAGTTAAGTCTCATCCTTTGCATTCTCATTTTCAAACTAATTTTTCCATGCAGTTTGCAGCTTTCACTATTACAAGATTTGTTGTTTTGTTTGTTTTTACATACACAGGTTTCTCATTGCCTTCTACAGCTGAAGCTTCTCGCAAACCCAGTTCCTCTGAAGCAGTTCCAGCACACACCTTGAAAATGAGAGTACTGAAAAATCCAAGCCTAGTGGGAAGAAGGGAGACACAGCTGACATGTTTTCATCCAAAAATACTTTTTCCTAAATGGGAGGAATTACAAATAAGCAGCAAGTCTTCTTATTTCCAAGAAACAGTTTGTTTAGTGCCACTTATGCTTGCTTAAATTACAATTTATGTAATTATTTCTGCTCATCTTTGATTAGTGAACTCTGATACATAGCATATGTAAGACTAGAGATGCAGCTCCTAAATGCTAATTTCTTCCATGTAAGTTAAAATGCGAGTTGCAAAGGTAACAAAAAAATGTGAGGTATCAGGTCTATTACAGACAATGGTTTTTTTTTTTTTTTTAAACGCTAAAGACTCCCAGCACATTCAGATCATTAGTACCAGATACAATTAAGCAACTAAATAGACACACACACACACACACACACACACAAAAGTTTCCACAAGTTTTCACATTCATCAGAACTATGCTGGAATAACCAAGTATTTTTCCTGCAGTGTCTCTTAACAATAATTTCAACACCAGTAACCTGAAAGTGACTACAAGGAATAAACTGAATTTTTATTAACATCTACTGTCCAACTGTTGTTTTTACAATTCAAGAACTGTTGGGCAATTAAAAAAAAATACACTTTAGGTAATTTCAGCTATTTCTGGTAACATTAGACAACTATTTAGGTAAGGAGTTCAATTGTTTCTGATACAGTTATCTGCTCTTTTTAACTGTCTTTCTTTTTATTCAGTAACAGCATAACTAAGTTGCTTACAATTATGATCAATAATTATCCTTGGATTTCTTCTTTCCTATCATAGCTAGCTATGGTGATACCGCCTCGAAAAAAAATGTACTTGGATGTTGTGTGTCATGAACCACCAACACAACAATCAAATCCTCTGTTCTTCGAGGTAAATGGAGAACCACTTAATGGGCTACAGATATATCTTCCAATACCACTACCATTACCACCATGTAATTTACGTTTCCAGATCAGTTCCACAAGTAAAGAACAATTATTTTAATTAAAGGCAGACGTCAATATGTGTTTTTCCCTTCTCAGCATTTTTTTTTTAACCTTAGTTATTAATGGCTAAGGCATCAATACTCTAAAATTACGAGCTGGTAAAGTTTCAGTTTGGTGCCTAGTTAGGTGCTGTGGGCTCTAATCCAGAAAGATGCAAAATGTAATTGAGTCTAATGTATTAAGTCCCACTTTACAACTCTAGAAACTAGTCAATCATTCCTCTCCTTAAAGTAATATTGTTTAGTATCATCCGTATTCAGAATTACTTTTCTAGAAGAAAAGTTACACACTATGAAATCAAATTGTAGAAGTCATTGCTGTATTAGCAATACAATCTTTAACAATACGTACAATCTGAAAAACAAACCATAAACCATGCAAACCAATCTCGTACAATGCTTCCTTCAAAATATTTCCCCATAAGCCCATGTCAGTGGCACCATATCATGCTTCTTTATCAGGCAATGGAGTCCTGTGTTGGCTTATTTTGCTTACGGCTGATACTTGCAAACTGTCAGTTTGTAATTCTCTATATTGTTCCCATCAAAATCTTAGTCAGAGAATGCAAATCCCAAAACAAACTCAGACAGACAAAAAGATACTAATTATTGTGAACACCAATAAGAGGTCCTCATTTAATAGGGTACCAAATGCTTGTAAGTGTGCTTTAAAAGGCCAACAAATTATTGAAAGGTTCTCAAAATTACTGTCAGTTACATGCTATCTCCGCTGAGGTAAACAGAAACATTATGAAATCAAGAGATCTGTTAGGATTAAAGATGGCTAAGTATTTCAGTCTTGAATTTGGCAGTCCAGATGGAGGAGTTTAAAGGTATAATGAGAAGATTTCTAACAAGACACGATTTAAAAATAAGGTAGTAACAGTGTAAATAGAATTTGATCTTCTCTTAACAAGAAC
Source organism: Chauna torquata (assembly GCA_013399475.1). Classification (NCBI taxonomy): domain Eukaryota; kingdom Metazoa; phylum Chordata; class Aves; order Anseriformes; family Anhimidae; genus Chauna; species Chauna torquata. Next base: position 268,523 of record VXAL01011454.1, on the reverse strand, counting down.
AGCACTAACAATTGAGTTGGCTGGCAACATGAAGTAAGTGAGACAATTTGCAAGAACAAAATAATTTCCTTGCTGGGATGTATTCAATTTACAGATCAACATAAATCTTTCCCATTGAAACACTCCTAAAAACATAAAATTACTGTTTTACCAGGCTCCATTTTGTCCTACCGTTAAGTTTCCATCATTTTTTATTAAAGCACCATTTTGAGATTTACAATTAAGATGTTAAAGAAAGCTGTTACAGATAAGAGGCATACTGAGTTCCAGTTTAAAAGCAGAAATATAGGTATGTATCAAGTCAAAGATGATGCATCTTCAGAGAATATGGTAATTTTCCTTCTTCCTGTAACTAGCTTATGATCTTAAAACTAATGAGAATGAAGTGGATGTATAATCCTTAAACTGGTTGCACGTGAACAACATTATAGATGGCCTTCTGAAAAATTAAGAAGTAAACAAGCATTAGCTGTATAACATTTTTATTTTACTATATTGACATTTTATGCACAAATATTTTAGAGTAAAAATAGAAAATAATTGTTTCATGTAAAATTACCAAAAAAATGCAAAAACAAAAGAAATACATAATTATTAGCAGAGTATAAGTGTCTTTATTTAAAGAGTAAAAAGTATGCAAAAAACCTTCTGTTTTACAAAAAAATTGGGAATATTCTTTCTGTGTTTTCCTTCTGGCAGCAACAGAACAACTCTTGACAATATATTCTACATCTTTTATTTCATTGAAGACATCAAGTTAGTCACAGATTTCTCCCTCAACTACAGAAAATATGCCAGTGATTTTATACTGTTTGAAAGATTTCTTCATTACTAATTAGAACAAGGTGGAAAAGCAGATGATCCCACAATAAAGAACCCAAAGGAATATATCATACCCACTGAAAAGCTTCAAAATAACAATCAGATGTATTTACAAAGAAAGTGTGATATCAGAACTTGTCCCTAGAGGGTTTATCATGTAATAAGCACATTCAGGGGGATAAAGTATTGATATTACATCTCAACTTTGCTATTAGTTTATCCTGCTGCAGTCCAGTTTGATTTAGAAAACTTATTTTAAGCTTTTCTTCTTTTTGTACTGTATTTTAACCAAAAGGCCTTTCATGAACTCTGCTAAATATAACTAGTGACTCGTATTGGACCTCTGTTTAGTAACGGAGCAGTGTTATATACATAGTTGCTGCCACTGAACTATCAGCTTCATCTTATTGTTAGTAAGCAAATCTACATCTATTTGCGTAAGACACCTCAAACACTTGCCGACTGGTGGAACCTGACTATTTTAACAGTAAGAAGTGGACTGACTGTTGTTGACCTCTTGTGACAGACACGTACTTTGCTCAGGGCTTAAGAGATTTTATTTTTTAAGGGAAAAAATAAAAGATAAAGCCAACATGCTTAGATGGAGTGCTTTAAGCGCCCAAGAAAGAAAACAATATTAACAGTTATTGAAAGAACCTGTCAAGAAAATGTTGTTATTGTGGTGGTGATGAAAAAAATAGGCTAGAAACGCATGCAAGATTTCCAGTTAATCAAAAGCTATCTGCAGATTAACTTCCACCTATAAAACAAACAGCTTTGTCCTCAATGGATCTTTAAAATAAACATAAAGACGAGTATTCTGTGTTCTCTGCCCTCTGACTGCAAGTATGACCATTCCTTTTCAGATCAAGAGCAACAGCCCAGTGCTCTCACTACTCAGTATAAACACATTTTATGTTTAGAAACTCTCTGTACAAGCACTTCTTATTTAAGGTTTAAGGGTAGGTCAATCTCTCACAGAATTAAAGGTTTTCTCTTAACCATATGTATTTTAATTAACTGTGAAGTGTTAATGGGGGGGGATGCAATTATAAAAAGTTGGAAAATATGCCTTGTGATGTAATATTTATACTGTTTAATAACATGAAGGGGCAAAACCAAAACAAAAACACACTTTTCAAATATCAAAAGAAATAGTCCAACAGGTATCAGTATAGAAGCTCAAATTGCAGCCTACTTTTTACTGCAGATTTGCATGAAGTACTCTCTATACCAGTGTCTCAGGATTCAGAATACATTCCAACTATTTCTATTCATCATCCAGACTTCAAATTGCACCCAGCTCTGGAGCATGCATTTGGCTTATGAAGCTTCAAAACATCATCTGAAGTTCAGAAAGAAATTAATTTTAAATAAAAATTACAGATCTTTGTATTTTTATATATATCAGACTGTACAATAATTTGGAAATCAAACCTCAGTTGTCTTTAAAACTATTTTCAATTTGCATTTTATTTCTAAACAAAAAGGGACTACTGACTGTGATTAACTTAGGTCTTCAGTTACTAAGGTTGACTACCATGCAGGTAATAAGCACCTTGCAGGACAGAGCATTAAAAAAAACACCCCATCAAAGCAAACTACTCTTTGGGCAAGGGATATTTTATCAAGTTTTCAAATCACCTGATGGGGAGGAGGAGGAGAAGTTTGTTTTTTGTTAAATGGCTAGCATCAACAATGTCTTTCAAAACAGGTAAGTACTTGCCCTCATATATGCATATTATCTACATAGTACAATGAAATACTCATAATTGGCTTTTCACCTAAGCCAGATCTAAACCTGGATCTCCTTCTTCAGCACAGATCTTCAGTTCGGTCTAGTCTTAGTTTCCTTTGCTTATAAACACGGAAGTTATTTTAGGAACCTGACGCTTTGTAATGTTTCATGTGTCTTTCAGCTCTGCTTGATTAAATGAGAATAATGAACACGTTTAACTTTGAAAGCATCAAATTCCATTTGGTAGCTCAGCAGAGAACCACAGACTGGAAAGAACTGAATCCAGACAACTGATCAGGCTGCTTACTGTATGTACTTCATTTTTGTTAAAAGCGCTGCAAAAGTTATTTTGTAGAGCTGTGGACACAGAACACTGACCAGTTCAACTTTCCTCACCAATTTCAGTTTGTAAACCATAGAGGCCCTGACTCAAAGTTGCAGAAGTTGTGGTGATCCCTTAACTTACACTGAAATATATGCTGTTAAAAGATCCAAATTTATGCCAGTCCCAGTTCTTTGTAGAAAATCATGCACTGTATTGTACTGTGAAGAAACAGAAGAAGCTTCCAATTCTGATAAAACTAAGAGCAACTGCTCTGGTTATACAGGAAAGGCCTCAGGCTCCCACTTTTATGGTCCTAGTGCTTAGTTATCTTTCTCTGTTTGCAGGGATGCTGTAGCTAGTGCTACTGCTGTAACTGGCTGTGCAATGCCATGAAGCTGCATCTTGGCCAGTTTCTTTTGCTCACATTCTGTGACCAACCGATTCAACTCTGCTGCACTGTATCCAATGAGAGTTTTCAAATCGCAGACAAATTTGTAGACAAATCTCTTGCCTTGCACTTTGCAGATCATGTCTCCATCATAGTAATATCTGTAAAAAGAAAAAAAATCATATTAAGTTTTCAGCATCTGTAACTTCCATACACAGTCATTTACTTAAGGACGCCTGGACACTGAAATATGAATCTTTTTCACATCAAGATTCTCATGTAATTTCATACCCCAAGATAACATTTAGGCATTTTCTTTCATGAGAAAAGGAAAGATGGCTGAAAGTTGTCCCTGCACCTTGATATGTTAAGGGGAAACAAAACACAGTAATTAATTTATAAACTGTAGAAAGCACCAAGACCATAATCTCTAAGCAGGAGAAATTCAAAACAGCTTGGGGGTAGGGGGTTAATGTTCATATAGTGCTTTGCCTTAATAAAAAAAAATGTTATCTCCCCTCTCATTACTGTCCTTTCCCTTCTTTACTTGTCTCTGCTTTTCTGAGGTAAGCCGTGTATGTTGGAAGCTTGAAAATTAGCATTGTGGTTTCTATGCTACTAAAACCAATAGTGAGAATGACTGCTTCAAAGATGGAAGGAAAACTATAAGAGCACACACTTTTTTTTTGTATAGTTGATATCCTTGCAAAACTACACCCTCTGCCTTTATTTACAAAGGACAGTGATTTCTCTAACTATGAATGCTTTTTACATTATGTCACAGAACAGTTATCACACTTAGCAGGGATGCAGAAATGATAACATAAACCCTATATGACCCACTGCACTCAAGAGACATTACAATAGAAGTATTTAGGTAATACTAATAAAATAAAGAAGTTAGCATTTTGCAGTTTTGTTGCTGTTCTTCTCTGACTGCTGGCATTAATAGAATGCACACTATATTTCTCATTAAGAAAACCTAAGTGGTTAGGACATAACTTGGACTTGATGAGCTTAACTTCTGGTAAATTTCGGAGAAAAAAAAAAATCACACAGTTTAGTTTCCTCAAAACCATCACCCAGATGTAGTACAAGACAGCCCAGATTTCTCAACTGTCTAAAACTCAGTCCTCTGAGTAACATGCTGGTAACGTAACGTAAAGTTCTCATTTACCAGCAAAAACAAGTCAAGTAAAAGACTAGCTTTTGTCTCCTAGGTCTATGGGAAAATAGGTAAGTTACTAAAAACGCAACCAAATATTTTTGGATGTTTCAAATTCAGCATTTATGCAAAGAGCCAAAACCATGCAAGATTCCCACATCTCTTGCTAGAAACAATCAAGTTAGAATTGAGGCTATATGATGAGATTTTTTTTTTTTTTTTAAAGTATTACTTTGAATACATTTCTGGTTCCAGCATTTGCCTGTTCAAAAGCACAAATATAGAGCTAAAATATCTATGCAAGTTTAGAAGTTCTTAGTTATTGGAATGTTTTGAGTCACATGAACACTTTGTTTCAGAACAATGTAGGAGATGAATTCTTTTTCTTCAAGTCTTACTTCCCTGCTGGGTAATTAAACAGTTGCTGATTTTAGAAAATTCACCAAGTCATATGTAACAAAAAAGCTGCTATTTCTTTTTTTCAGGAAAATACTGCTTGTTTTTCCTGCAGCTGGGCAGAAAATTTAGCACATTTCTTAATAACATCAACAACATTTTCAGTACTAATCAAAACTGATATAGTGATTTCAGTACATTAGTAAACAAAACATATTACCATTTTTGTTTTAATAAAAGTTTGGTTTGACAACAGTGTTTATCTCAGTAGTAGTAAGAGGCATTAAATATCCCTTCAGACATTCAAGTGTTAGAAAACATGTCAATATTGATGCAGCTGCCAAAATGGCAAAATTTTGAGGAATGTGATTTCTGCAATTCTCTGACTGAAATATAAATGCAAAACTTCTCCAATAATGATTTATGCAAATTACTATGCAGACATCTGTTTAATATCCCAGTGATAAGAACATTATTCCAGAGTTCTTCAGCTGCCTTTGAGATCTTCTGCATAGTTTGTTGACGAAACCCAAAAACATTAGCATCATGGATACGATTTGATGTTCCAGAAAGTTTTCACATATACCTTCAGTGCATAAATGAATAGATTCAGATAAACAAGTAGGAAATATGGGAATGATATTGCAATGATACAGGCTGGGACTGACTGGTTGGGGAGCAGCTCTACCAGGTGAAAGGCCCTGGACATCTGCACTGACTGCAAGCTGAGCATGGACTAGCAATGTGTCCTGGGAGTTGACACAGTCAAAAGTGCCCTGGGCTGTATGAACAGAAGAACAGCAGGAGATGAAGGGAAGTCATTACCCCTTTAGTTGGTACTCCTGAGAGCCTATCTAGAATAACATGTTCAGTTTTGGGTTCCCCAGTACAAGAAAAACACAGATAAACTGACGCAAGTTCTGCCAAGGGTCCTCATGATAGTTGGGGCTGGAGTACTTCCCTTGTGAGAAGGCTGACGGAACGGGGCATATTCAGCTTGGAGGAGAGACAGCTTCAAGGGGACCTACCAGCTACCCCCCCAATACCTACAGAGAGGTCAATGAGAAGAAAAAGCCACACGCCCCATAGTGGTGCAGAACAGAAGGACAAAAACAACCTGCATAAACTGAAACAGGAGAGGGTCAGACTGGATATGAGGACTTTTTCCCCTGGAGGACAGGTAAGTAGTAGGACAGATTGCCCAGTGGAGTTGTACAGGCTCCATTTTGAAGATCTGCCTGGAAAAAAGCCCTCAGCAGCCTTGTGCTGGGCAGGAGGTTGGACGAGAAACCTCCTGAGACCCTTTCCACTCACAGGATTCTTCGATCCTATGAAAAAAGTAACTTTCTAATTTAAAATATAAAGATTGCAAGAACAGCCATACAAGTCCAGAATAAAGATCTAGAACAGGATACCTACTCAAATGGACCAAAAGCAGATGTCTAAGGAAAAGCATGAAAGTACAGTAGGTACATAATAACGCTCTTCCTTGCTTTCAAAGACCTGGGGCTCAGGAACTTCTAAGAGTTCCACCTTCCTGTATTTAATATCCCTCAAAGTATTTCTTTTTCATTAATTTGTCCACTTGCCTCTCAGACTTGTACAGTAATTCAGGCATCCACAATACTGTGCCTAAAGGAGTTATAAGACAAATTAAGGGTATAGTTAAGCTGTGTATCTGCTGCCTGCCAATTTCTTTTGATGCCTCCTGTTCAGAATAAGCAGTCATTCTTTATAAAACCACGAATGGCAGTCAGTAGACTTCAACCTCCCCCAGTGTTAGCATAATTTCTCACAGAGGTATATTTAAAGAGAACTTGGTGTTTTTTAAGCAATGCTAGATGAATTTACTTCCTTTTAGAAAAATAATGTAGCCAAAAGTGGAAATGATGAAAAGTAGATCTTACATCTCAGACTTCAACCGATACACAATTTTACTCATATAAAGAGAGCTCTTAAAACTGCTTAAATATTTATTACTTAATGCTGCAAATACCTTTTTTGAAAGCTAATCAAGAGACATAGATTTAGCCATATCTAAGTTTTTTTTTCCCTGAAAAAGAAATAAGAAACTCGATCTTAATGATTTAAGAGAACTTGGATGAATTTTCCAATGCTTCCAGAGACCAAATTAATTGGGAAAAAAAGTCTAAAATTCAGCTATTTGCACTCTTCCCCACCCCCCAACTACATCACCTGCAGTGATTCAATAATACAAATCCTTTTTAATAATGTCAAACTACAGAAATCATGATGGAATGAAGACAGCCTGAAACAAATAATTACAGAAGAATATCTGCTTTATACTATAACACGAGCCAGAGGAACATGAACAAGTAAACTGTAAAACAAAAATAATTCAGTAATTCACAGTATTCACATATTTCTGTATCTTTCCCCACTAGCGAGTATTGTTTGGCACACTAGCGAAAGCATAAATCCTGAAGATGCATCAAAAAAGAGAAATATATGTAAGAAAGTGATCTACACAAATAAACTGTCACATCAGGGTTCAATAATCTTGAAAAAAGAAAATTTTCAGACGTTCAAGAAATTACTGCAACTAGCTGCTACAAAAAAAAGACTAGTACGATTTAACAGGAAGGAGCAGCTTCTGTTTAACCCCTCACCAAAAGAACCCACTCAAGTCTTGCATTATGCTAGTTAAAAATAGAGTAGTCAAGAGGAAGGAAAACATTTCATACCTGATCAGTTTCTAAGGTTTCTTACCTCAGAGCCCGACTAAGCTTCTCATAGTTCATCGTGGGTTTGTTTTTGCGTTGACCCCATTTTTGTGCAACCAGTTCAGGTTGATTCAATTTAAACTCTCCTTCATCACCAACCCAAGAAATACAGTCCCGAGCATCTTTGTCAGTGAGAAGTTCTAATAAAAACTGCCACAACTGGATCTGGCCATTGTTTCCTGTTGAAATAGGAATAACAAGATCCATTTCAAGTAGTCCTTTTTATGTTCCCATCAAGGCTAAAAATTTTCAACCAACATATTAAAGCAAATCAGCATAGAATATATGATAGAAGGAAAACTTGCATTTATTTAATTTCTTCTCCTCCACAAAAACAAACACAAAAGCCCAATACTTTCTTGCACATCATCAATATTAATCTATGCAAAAAGAAATTGAGTAATATGGAAGATAAGACTTCTCATAAACTTGTTCCTACAACTTAAAAAAAACAATTATGAAACAGTACAAGTAGTCATTTAGGCACACATCTATTCCTGAAATAGAACAGATTTAGCATGATATGCTTATTCCTCTCCAGGCATAAATGTATACATGTAAATAGATTTTTTTTTTAAAAAATGATTGTTTATTCTCTGATTTTCTATATGAAATATCAGAAATAGGAAAAAAAGACCCACAAACCACAGCTTACATCAAAATAACATTTTTCATGTACAATTATTAAGATTTCTTTTTAACTCAAGCATCTGCAGTTAAATTTCTAAATTCTCAATGAGATATAGACAGCAGACCTAATGCCTAAAGGGAGAAACCCAGAGTATTTCCCACTGATGTCAGATGACAAATTCTGGGCCTAAGAACCCTGAATGACATAATAGACTTCCATGGAGAGTTTCAAAAAAGAAAAATGTAAAGGTAAGGAGAGGAAAGGATTTAACAGAACAATTCACAGCAGTGGAGAGATTCAAAGTAAAAATGACAGCAAGAAAAAATTAAAGAAATTAGATGAGTTCTAAATGATCAAAGGGTATGTATGAATAACTATAATTCTGAAAATAAACTGCATATTTGGCACGCCATTTTCCAGAAGGTGCATTCATTTAACATAATGGAATTCTGCAACTTGCTAGATTCTGAGGTCATCAAAGAAGCGGGGGAGGTCAGGGCTGGACAGAGGGAAAGCAAACAGAGCAAGTAGTAGCTAGGCTAGGATTCTGCAACATACAGTTTATTTTCTCCCCTTTCTGCAAATGGAAAGTGGAAAAGTTAAAAGCTGGAATAAGTGCTATGCAGTGGTTTGAGAGGACAGACGGTTAAGCTACAGGAAGAGACACAATTGCGTGCATTTTATTTACTGTATAGCGCTATAGCTAGCTCTACCTGATCCACACCAGGAAGATTCAAAAGCTGTGGGACCATGTTAACAGTGCCTGTGAGAGCTAACCAACCTGCCAGGTTTGCATATGCTTATGATACGTTTTGTATACACAGTCCCTTTTTGTATCTATATGGATTTTTTTTCTACAAACATTACAACCAGAGTGACAAAGATGCATCCTACAAAACTGTATTTCAAATTAATGAGTGTTTACCACATTCCCATTTAAAAATAATGTAGACAATACCTGTTCTGTTCCCAGGGGAACTTCTATCTTCCCCAGAGATCCTTGGAGCTCTCTGTACTTTAGCTGCCTTTGCACTGCTGTTTATTACTTTAATGGTGGTTGGGGTTGCAGGCTGTACAGACGCTGGAATGATCTGCACAGCTGTAAAGCGGAAAACATTGCAGAACATCGATTATAGATTGCTGGCAAAGAAACGTCAGATGCATAGGTATATATTATTTATTATCTATATTATAACATTAGGAGCTAGTTTTTTCCATTGCTAAAAAGATACATGCTGTATAAATCACAATGCTAAGAATTTAAAGATTTTTTACCCCTTACAGTGGAAACTCTGATTTTAGACTTGCAGTAGAGATGCTACATTGCACATAAAGCATTAGCTTGAGTCTACTATCACATGTATTAGACACTTCCACCAAAAAAAATCTCATGCCTTTAATTTCAATTTTATGCTGTTCCCACATGATTTCCCTTAATGCAATCTTCTCTACAGTCACCGTACAACCATTCATATCTGCTATTCAAACAGCAATGAAATATCCTGCTATTGCAATGGTCTAAGAGGATTCAAACGCTGCACTCTAGGTGGATTTAACTAGACACAAACCCAGGATGCAATACGTAGCCTATCTATTTAACGTATAAGCTGCTTACAAGTCTTCTGAAAATTGATCAGTTTTAGTAACTGATGACACTGTATTACAGCTAGAAGAAAGTTTCAAATATTTTTTTCTTGTATTGCTTTCCAAGCAAGTCCTCCCTTTCACACACGCTTTCAATTTTTTTGGAAAAAGCTTTTTTGTGAAACCAAAATGGATAAATTTTAATGTATCCATTTATTAATGCAACACATAACCTAAAATACCAAAACATCTGAAGACCTCAAATATGTATCCTAGAGATCTTATTTCAATAGAGTGGAAAACCTACCATCCAAAAACCAAAGTTAGAAACCTTCACAGTTCAGCTCATACAACATCTTTCAGCCAGTAACAAAATACTGAGAAATCAAAAATTTTGCTTTGAAGTTTAAAATACACCCCCCTCCTCTCACCAAAGAAAACTACTCTGTCTAGTGATTTTCTTACTATTGTATCATTACAGTGCTGAACCAAAGCACAATGCCAAACTTGCAAACAGTTAATTGTATGAATTAACTGCTGGCAGAAATACTTACGCTGATCAATAGTAACAGTTGCTATTTCTCCAGAGTGTTCTTGGCTAGCCAACACATCTGCAAATCAGAAAGAAAAACAGTTAAGTTTTTATTCAACCCATAAACTTCAAGTTTACCTTTACCTCCACTTGAAGATCAAAAACTTTCATATTTCACAGAGGGGAAAAAAGCCAACATTTTGTATCAGTTTGCAAGACACATGCATAGCTCATGGTCTTACAGGTATGTACAAACATTTAATGTTTCTCATTCAATTTTTAGAAATAAGTATGCCCATGGTGAACTTGAAAGTATCTCTTGCATTCTTCATCCCCTAAAACTCTTAGCTATATAATGTAAATTAAGATGGAAATAGTTCTTAGTCTGCCAAGTTATATCCAAGCATGATAAATCTAAAGGCATATTAATGTACATACAGACACATTGCTTATCAGTCGTGCTGTGCACTGACTAAGGATTTCATTGCCTAGGCTTAATACTCTTCAATTCTACATTAAATAATTCACAATCAATATTTAATTATGAAACTGTCAAATTCAGGAGATGCACGAACAAAGAATCTTAATAAAAAAACAAAGAAGGACTCATCAGTCACTACTTCCCCCCTATTAGTTTTGAAGTTTGATGAAAAATGGGGAAACAGTTTAGTATGCAGACATGCTTTGTAATAGGCATTCTTACTAATACTTCCTGTTATCTTGTGTTGTTGCCCTCATTTTAACTGCTAATATTAAGTAGAGGAAAACTGCAAAAAATAAAAGGGAAGGGGATAGAGGGATTAAGTAAAATCAGTTACAGAAAAATATCCCATACACTTTCGAAGAAGTTCCAAATGACTCCAGAGAATTTCTCCACGCGGGACTCGCTGGAAGAAGTCTTCCTGAGTGAGGCTGCAGAGCTCCCGCCCAGGAATGCTGAGTGCGTTAAGGTCAATGTCTGACATGCTGAATTCCTTCATCACCCACACGACCCAGTGGAGCACCTGGTCTGTCGACCACTGCACAGGGTCTGAAAAAAAGGGAAATGAAACTGCAATGCATCCCATTACATACCGCAAGGTTCCTCAGTACTGATGGTACAGAGATAGTCCTTGCTGTAACTTACAAGAACGCAATACAAGTGGCTATCGACCCACAGGATTCAAACAAGTGTAACCTAGAGCTCATTTTTCTATATGACCTTCTCTGAAGACCTTTTCTAAATTTTATTTAGGTGTTTCTTGTTATCTCTTTTTTTTTTTTTTAAAAGGGCCTTCTTCTAGGCCAATCAGTGCTTATATTCAGTTAAAGTCCAGTGATGGTATGTTTTCAATTATATAATAACTTCCATAAAAGTAAGTACATAACATCAAGGAGAGGCATGGTTACCATGACCCAGTCTGACTGGATGAAAAGTTGACTCCTCTTAAAATGCCAACGGAGTGGTGTGGCTTTGTGGGCAGACGGAAGTGGCAAAAAATGGATTTTCTTTAGCAAAAGCTTTTACATCAGAACTACGCACAACATTTCTCAAAACACAGAAAATTATGTTTTCTTCTTTTCCACAGGTCTTCAGTTTCAAAAAAGAGTAGGTGTCTCTCATACCAGGATGCTCTTCCTCAAGTATGTTGATCAGTGTGGGATTATGATGAAATATTAAATTCTAAACTCATTCAACATTATCCCAGTTTCTAAACTATTTAAAATCACAGTTGTACTGGGTTTGGCTGGGATGGAGTTAATTTTCTCCACAGCATGGTGTTGTGTTTTAGATTTGCGACCAAAATTGTGTTGACAGAACACGGACATTTTACCTATCGCTGAGCAGTGCTTACACAGCATCAAGGCCTCGTCTTTCTCACTCAGCTGCTCCAGCGAGTAGGTGGGGGTGGGCAAGTGGTCAGGAGGGGACACAGCTGGGACAGCTGACCCCAACGGACCAAAGAAATACTCCATACAATACAACATCACTCTCAACAATAAAACTAGGGTGCAGTAACCCTTGCACTGAGACTGGCTGGACATCACTGTGCTGGTGGTGAGTGGTTGCTTCTGTATCACTTTTTTTTCTTTCTCCCCCCCCAATATACTGTCTTTATCACAACCCAGGATTTATTTTTCTCTCTTTTGCCTTTCCAATTCTTTCCCCCATTCTGCTGGAGGGGAAGCATGCAAACAAATGGGTGGCAACTTGCCTTCCAGCTGGGGTCAACATACCACACGGGTGGGTTAAAAGGCAAGCACAATATATATAAAAAAACAGTAACATACCACATATAGAAAGACCATATTAAATAAACGGTTAAACCAAGATTTTATACGGTGGGACCCCTTGCATGCCTGTATTTAACTCAAACAAGCCAGAGCATCAAGTTTAAGGGTACTTGTTTGACATTTCAACAGAACACAACATGCAAATCATTTAAATGCCAGTGTCAAACATACAAAAATATAGTCAACTCACACAGTAGAGGAGCATACAGAAGTGGTAACAAATAACCAGGACGTGCAACAAATTTGTCGACTCAAGACATTTTAAGATAGAAAGTAAAGTCTGCTGTTTCACTCACTATTAGTATGAACAAGCTAGAGAAAGGATGGGTAAATGTATGCATCATCTTCAAAACTCTTAACACTGTATGCAATATATTAAAATATGTCAACAAGTAAGAACTGGATAGGGAAACTAAAGCAGAGATATTTACTTCGGCTGTCATGAGTAAAGGGTAAAAAAAAAAAAGACCAGAAAACTATGTATTTTTAAATTATGATATACCAAACAGATTTCACCTTGACAAGATTTTATTTTAAGAGGCAAATAAACCAAAACTTTCTAAGCCTAAAAACATTATCTAGGAACCACAACTTCCATTTTGCTTAATAAAGGACAGTAACATTGCATCATTTGTCATCAATGCTACCTAAAACCATACAATGTAGTCCTTTGGGAAAAGCCACACCAAAAACGTCTTGTCTTTAAAATCTTATCATAAATTGCAATGAATTTTCACCAAAAATCTGCCAATTTTTTCTCTTTGATGGAACATAATTGCAAGGCAACATGAATCATTACTTTTCCTAACGAGCTCCACTGTTTCCAAGCTTTCTGCTGATCCCTCTTCTGGCTTTATTTCTCATACCAATGCATATTTTCATTTTTACCAAGCTTTTGGATTCCATTAGCAGAAATACCTTTAACAGCTGAGAATTTGTAAACTCTAGTAAAATCCCACCAAAACAGAACACAAAGGGAAAGCACAACATTTTAAAGACCCACTAAAAGCTAATTTTCCATTTACAGCAGAACAGAGAAACCTGTAAGGATGAAGATACTGAACCTTTCCAGGTGATGATCATTTACTGATTGGACTTGAATTTTAATACCAACATATCAGGTCTTTTGAAAAGATTTGAGAAATAATTTCAGATGAGTAATTTCAGAGAATAAGCCTCACAACTCTGAAATAAATTGGCTTCTCTTTCCATTTTTTAAGATACATATTTATAAATGCTGAAAAAGACTTTCTTGGGGACTACATATGAACCTTCTGACTATATCATAATATAGAACTTCATGGTGTCTCATTTCAACCCAAGTCCCTGCAACGTGAACTCAGACAGTACTTTACATTTTACTCTTTCTAGGAAGACAGTTTAGCTCATTCCTGCAATAGCAAATAAACACTACTGTTCTTAATACAGAGATCTCTCCCATAATAAACTAGTATGATTTTCCTGTAAAATTTGCACTCCCACGACACAAAAGACACTGAACTTCTAAAGCCACAGTTGTGGGTTTTAGGGTTTTTCTTAAAGCAACAGAACTATTAAAGCTTAGTAACAACATTATTCAACATCACAATAACATGGCTTTAAGTAGCTTTCTTCCTCTGTTATATAGGAGAGCATGCTGAAAAATGTCAGAGTCTGCTCTGATAATGCCTTACATCTTTTCAAACATTCTGCATCAAATCCTTGACTACCAACATACATAGAAAGCTGTTTCCAAACTACTTGCCAATGAGAACAATAAAAAGGCATCAAAAAGCCATTGCTTTACTTATCGTAAGTATATTCAAAATATTGGTGAGCTATATGTCCTACAAAGACCTGTGACTTCCGTCGAATTTTTAAACACTTCCAAACACCTCCCTTTCCAAAATACACTCTAGTTCTGCAAGTCTGCTTACAGAATACAGCTTCATATGCTGAACATGCCTTGACAGTACATTTCATTCAGCAAGTCACAACAAGTAACTCAGCCAGATAATCTCCTGAACATGATATAGGTCTCAAACCTACAGTTTCAGCTCAGTCCTCAGCAGGCATTCAGAGATGCTTTTTCTACGCTAACAATAAATTAGCAACCTGCTCAGTATCAACATTAATTCAAAAGAGGGGATGATTTACCAGAATCCTTATATTCACTTCTGAATCTTTTTCCACTATGTTGAAGCCAGGTATGGCTTTCCATGCAAAATCTGACTTTACCACATACTCGGCATCCTGCAACCTAAGAAACAATTTGTTTCAGTACCTTGAGAAGCAACCCCCACCAAGTACTGAGTACAGTTCAACTTCAGATACATGTGAAGAAGAGCTTTATCACTAACATACACATTTTTAAGGAGGAAGAAGAAAACTGCTTTCTAGAAACTGCAATGACAAGGAGGTTCTGGAGCAAAAAACATCATTTTAATGAAAGTATTAGAAGCATTGATCACACTTCTCTTATGTATATCTTATGTGTGTGTGTGTATATATATATTATATATATGTAAAAATAAAAGATATTTGCATTGCACTTATCAATACCATAACAAGCCTTCTCAGAGGTATCAGAGCACTTTAATCATATAACTGAAGTTAATTATCATTTATGAAAAATATACCTGCCCTCCCCACAAAACAAACAAACAAAAAACAGAAGAACCAGTCCCCACCTCCCTACCCCAATGCATGCCCACTTCACAATCAGGTATTATTACCATACGGTATTCCAAGGCGCTCCTGCTCCTTTCTGTAGCCTTCCAATGCTGCAGCCCATCGTGTCACCTGTTCGGAGGTCTCATCTGAAATTGTTGTAATGTGTTTTGTTCCATCCAAGGTTATCACTTGAGCTTCCTCAACAAGGTGAGCTTCAGCCTCTGCATGATGAGCATCTGGATCAATCACTACCTCCACAGTTTCCACAGGCTTCACAATTTCAAGGATATTTAACTTGGGCTCTATCCCTAGGTATAGATAGAACAAACAAAACTTGAAGCTAGCAATGCAACTATAACAAAAATACTGTTTAAAAGCTTTGTGATTAGGGTTAGTATACTTAGGAAAGAAGCATGACACAAAAGAAGCATCAGCAAATTTCTGCAAGTCTCCTAAGTGAGAATTACATATTCCATTATACAGTATGTACCTCAGTAAAGTGAATACAAAGCTGTCCCTCTTTCCTCCTCCAATGTTACAGTTTCATCTTCTATATGGATGAGTATGTGGGCATACAGATCAAAATATTTGTTCTTTAAGAAACATATGGGGCCAAAAAAAAACCCAAAACAAAACAAACACCACACCCAAAACCAACCAACCAACCAAAAACTAAAAACCCCCAAACCAAAAAAACCTCCACAAGCATCTGCCTCCCTCCCCCAACCAACAGGTATTACTTTCAACCTTTACAATATTCCCCCACTTTCTCTGGGGTCTACACAGGAGTCAGAATTTTCTCTCAAAGTGCCCTGCAGGAGGCAGTGCATTCAACAGCAAGTTAAAACTAAAAAATTCTTTAGATTTTAAGCTTTCTCAGCTCTTCATTTTTTGGTTTGATATTTGTTGCTTAAGATATTAGACCATGAAGCTGAAAGATACATAATTTCGTATTCTGCATTAAAGAACACATTTAGTAATGCCACTAATGCATTGTATCACTATCCCCCTCTGTGGTCTCCCAAGAATGCATTTTCTCCAACTTGTACCTTGCCAAATTTCTGACATCGTGTAGAATATGTTTCCCGTCATTATAATATGCTAAACAGAAATAATTTCTTTTCATTTTTCTGACCTATCATTTCCATTATAATAACAAATGTACTTCTTTAGCAGACTTGCATCAAACTTATTTGCACATTCCTTCACCACTTCCAGGGGTGGGTGGATCTGTAAAATTCTGTTTTATTGTTTTATTTTGCCTTTTAAAACATTGACTAGGGTTAGTCAGCTGACAAACAGGATTCACAGAACATCACATCGTTAGAATAACTTCAGTATTTTGTGCCATGAGGTACTACTTTGTGTCCCTCCTGTCTAATTGATACTAAAGCTTAAAGTGACACGTTGATTCTGTATGTGACACAGCCTTAAAAGCTAAAACCACAGTCTATTCACAGTTTGTAAGGAAAATAAATGGAGTACTTACCTGTAGTACAAGTAAGAACAAACCAAATCTCTTTGAGACAAGTACTCCTATAGACTTTTAACAGCAATTTAGCTTGAGACAAATGTTAGAAAGGGAAAACGACAAAGACCATAGGTGCATTTTATTCAGCTGCAAGCTTTCTATGCAAACTTGCCAAGTCACACAATATCAGAGTTATACTTGCCCTTTCTTCTTTTGCCCTACATCGCTTGGGGTAAAACCATAGTTTTGCTGTTAAAATGACTGTCTGGTGTTTCATTCTGCTCATGAACATTAAGGCCAGCTGTACTGCCCTCTCCCAGCACGTGATTTTAGATTCAAAATCAACTAATATGACTAAATGTCAATCAGAAAAACGTGGTAATTGTTTGGACTCTAATTCAAGAAGAGGCTTATTTTTTCCTTTTTCAGAAATTTACTGGGGATGCAAGACAAATACTACCTTTAGTAGTATAGGAACAAGATACTCCTCATTTTGGTCACTTGATCATTGTCACATTCTGGAAAAACTGACAGCTGTGCTGCTGACAAACTTGCTGTCCTTTACCTGTTATTTGCCAAAATAGATTTAGTTTGTAGGGCTGCCAATTCAACATCTTTTCTAAGCACTAAAATAGCTTAAGATAAAGAAGTCTCCTTAAGTATATGATAAACTTCTGGTTTATAGAGTTGTTCTTGTATAAACCTAAATAAAACAGTGCAATAATTCCTGCTCAAAATCTCTGCTCAAAAATACTGTTCAATAATCCCTGCTCAAAATCTGCTTAAAAATACTGTTTCTCCTTTAAAGAAACTCATTGTAAGAGCATTTAAAACATGGACGCACATGCTGAACAGTCCACCCTGAAGTGACACTCAAGAAACCTGCTCCCTATTATATTTACTACTTATGAGTGTACTTTTAGCTACATAAAAATAACTTATTACTTCAAATCATTTTTCAAAGACCTAGTTCTGCTTTTGATTACCAGACTGCAAATATCAGAGCTACTCTAGTTTAATGTTTATGCAACAGATTCATACAAAAAAATTCTAAGGTCCAGTGAAGAAATGAAAAATAAATTAACAGGTACAACATATAGAAATGTGAAATTAAGGAAGTGAAAGTAGATGTAGACAACCAGTAAGTGATTGATTAGATGAAGAAGCAGACATGAAGATAAAGCAAATGAGAACCTCACTAAGGACAGTAAGTGTTTAAAGTAGGTCATCTAAGATTATTGTGTGCAGCACAGGCTTGTTTGAAAGTCAGACAGAAATGGGTAAGGGAAAACACTAAGGGTTAAGGTTCTGGTTTTGATCTTCAAAAAAGAAAAAGAAAAAGGCTTCTAGAGAAGAACAGTTCACTATTGCTCCACAAAACAATTCCCTGTCTGTCAAATAACTACACGTCAGGAGAACCGTGAATCTACTGCTTTATCCATAATACAAACTTGGAGATCAGTGGTAAATCTCTGTAAGGAATCAGCTTAGAAATAAACGTGTTATGAAGTAACAGTCTGACACCTAAAGTAATGCAACATTAGATCAAAATGAATTCACTGGGTTTGTCTGCATGTTCTCACATCTCTCCCTTTACCTACTTTAAAGAAAACACATGTCCAGTCTTCCTTGGACAGCATGTAAGTTGTGGGATACAATGCGACAGAATGTCACACATCCCAGAAATATAAATTGGTCCAAAAAATATAAAAATTCAAGGAGTTGAGCTATCAAGACATGTCCAAAGTTTGCCTCCAATGCAAGCCCTTTCACTGCAAATTGTCTGCAGCTAGAGAATACCTTAAGGTAGGAATGATCTACAGGCAACCTGGTTTTGTTCTCTAAATGCCTGGTATTAACCACAGCCAGAAAGAGGACACTAGACTGCACCTTTAATCTAAATCAGTATGGTTCACTACACTTATGAATCCTTCCTTTTCTTACTAACAACAAATAAAAGACCAGTTATTGCTAAAAACAGTTTAGAAAACAGTCAGATGAGGAGTTACACACTTAAAACAGGACTCAGACTTCAGGTACTTAAATACGAAGAACCTCACACGCTTAACCACTGCTTAGTCCTGAAATCTCTGTAAATACAGCACAGCTACGTACGTACACATGCTCAGAAATTCTCAAAGCAGCTGGCCACTAACCTCTTACGTCAGTCAAGCATTCAGAAAGTCTGTGGAGCAGCATCTGTTCAAAAAAACGTTAATCTTGCAGGTGAGCTTCGGGCGTACATAAAAGAACTGAGCTCAACACAAATAGCAGCTACAGACACTTTCATTCACAAACACTGCCTTGACCTGCTTATGTTTGTAAGTGGTATGTGAAAAATTTGAATGCCAGGTTAACTGAACTACCAGTTTGCATACCTTACAAATATGAAAAAGCAAAACAGCATTGCTCACGTACATAACACAGGCCTCTCTTCTCCTATTGCTTAAACCAATGACTGACAGGGATTACTGTTCCCTGCTCTCATTTTAAGCCCTTCGATCTAGTACCTGACCCCCGCAGTTCAGCTGTGTGCAAAAAGCGTGGCAAGTACTTCCATTCTACCTCAACTCTACTCTGGTGATTAAGGAGGTGGAAAAAGCCAGATCTTCCACATCTGAAGTTTTCCCAAAAGAGACTTCACCCTACGCCATACACTCAGCACTGGAAGTCACAACCTGAAAAGTTTCTTTTTTTCTTTTCTCCTTGTTTCTTTTCTTTTTGAAAAGAAAGAAAGTAAGCAACTAATATAAGGTCAGAATCAATTTTATCGTATCTCAAGGAAAAAAAAAAATCAACCTTTACAATTTAAGGTTGGCAAAATGTTAATCTCATATTATCCACAGTCAGATAGGCAGGAGAAATCCTTGATTTGATGTAACTTGTGTCTGGATTAAAAAAAAGGCCAAAATATTCTCTATGGAGGTCTTTGAAATTAAGGATTCTTCATATTCTTTGACACATGATGCAACACAGTTACTCAGATCTCCACAGACTTACAAGAGGCTTACTTCACAGCAGTTCAGAACAGGGCTGCACTCAAAAACAGCTGTTCCCACAATGGCAGGAAAACCATATACAGCTCCATTCTTCAAACTAGGAGAAGGTAGTTAAGGCAAGGTGGAATGAAAGAATAGTCTTTCTAGTAAAAAGAATAAACAGGGGAAGTAAAAAAAAATAAATCTTAAACATTAAGCAGTTGTGGCGATGCCAACCTATTAAGTGCACTGCAACCTTTTCACATTTATGCTGATATTTCATCTGCCATAACTTATTATTAAGATACCTTTGTATGAAATACTATGAAAGAACTACAATAGACCAGATTCCAGCTGGTATTTATTCCTTTGAATTTACACACATCTAATCAAAATCTGACAGAACACTTGAACTGATAATATCAGCTTGTCTCTTAAGAAACAAGAGGGTCCAATCCAGAGCAGTGATTAGCATCACTGAATATTGCTAGCTTAATTCCATAAACGACACAAGTTGGGGGAAAACAAATAACCAAAAATATTTTCAGTGATACCTCATCCATAGAACAGAAAAGAAATACAGGGATGGCGTAAGAACCTGTTTTTTCCCTCTGGCTCAAAGGGACGCTGCAGTCAGAGTAAGAAGTCCATCTCCTCCACATTACTTATATCCATGACATTATTTTGTGATTTTCTGCTATACTTAATTGCCTTTAACAGCTGGATTTCTTACAAGCTGCTTAAGTGGCAAGTATCACAACCTGAAAAACACCACCAAGGACTGTTCTGATGTTATACAAAAGTACTTAATACTAAGATGTTTCTTTTAAAGAGGTGAGAAAAAAAAAAAAGAAGCTCAAGCTATATGGTCATGCACCTCAGCTTTATGTTAAAATACAACAAAAAAATGAAAGCACAGGAAGAAAATGGAAGATAACAGTGAAGATATGTATCACCTGCATCCTTCTGAGATTGGAAGGATGAGCACTGCATACTACAAGTTACTGGGCATGAATTAAGAGCAGTTATTCTAATCCCCTGAAGAACATTTCTACTTATTTTAGAACAAAGGAACAAGAAATACTTCAATCCCCATTACATACGGGGAACTGAGGATTCTATCTAGCACTCGTCACCTGACACTTAGCATTAAAAGCAAGTCCTCAGTTCTACCGAACACTGTTTAAGTACAATTAAAACAGACAGGCTTTCTCCTGTCTAATCTATGCTGAAGCATCAAGAAAACAAAATGTGCACCCCAAATTTTGCTGATCTACTTTCCTGACATAATTCAAGAACAGATAATCAAAGATACCCTACTCCAGTAGGAACTTACTGCCACTGATGATTTGAAAACATAGCAACATACATCCATATCTGTTTCCCAAAATGGACATTGTTCTCAGTGAGTAGTGGCAGTCCTTCAACCCAGGCATATCGAGGGAGCAAACGGGAAGAATAGGACACAAAGAAGAACAGTAAAGCTACTAATCGCTGAGGATTCAGCAAGTGGAAATCCTGTTGTAACTGATACTACAAACACACAAAGACATGCAGTAACAAATGCATGTTCATGCAAATATGCATCAACAAATCCCTACCGACCTGCTTAATGCTCTTCTGTCTCAATGATTTACTGCAAGGTCTCATCCAAATAAAACAGCTGATAGCGATCCCAGCCTTTCATACCCATTTTCAGTTAATTACATATACTCACATAATCCAGTAATTCACAAAACACACAAGCTTGCACTCATCACAGAGACAAAACTGCCACCTAGCTAGACAAAAATCTTTTGCTTGCTTAGATACTTGGTCTGATATGAGTAACTACTCACCCTTAATGAAAGCCTCATACTCTAGGTAACTTGCTATTTGATACTTTTTTTTTTTTCACTTTGAAATTGATATGAAGTTTTATAAGATGTTTTGCATAGCATTATTTCATGACATTTACTTTAATGACTACCATGTATAACCACAGAACACAATGAAAGACATTCTGAAACTATACGACCATCCATTTACAGCTAATAAGAGTAGAGGATTGGGTTTGCTCACAAGCACTACTATAGTATTAATTGGTCTGTAAAACAGACAATATAACTGCTTACCTTGCCTAGATATTACTTGCACACTGAGCTGTACTGTTCCATCTGTTTTTACTCCTTGATCAAAAAGGCTTCGATCTGGGTCCAGCTTGATAAAAATGAAAAGAAAAAAAAAATTAGAATACATATTAGTCTCAAAGTTATAACAAACTCTTATTCAGTTATACTTTAGACAGTTATACTGTCTAATACATGGTGATGCCTGTAGAAATAGGTGGGGAGTTTTCTCAAATAATGTTGTGCCATCTGTGCACCTGAATACTATAAAAATCTTCCTGCTTTATTCAGATTCAAACCAAGATTAGACTCTCAGAAGTTCAGACAGCAACAAATAGTGTGGGCTACCTCAAGAGCTTTTGCTTAGAGGGTCTTGTCATTACCCTCATTCTTCTTTCACTTAGCGGTTGGGTTTTTTTGGGGTAAGGGGGTATCTCCCCCCCAATCTCACAAACCATAACCCCCCAAAGTTTTTATTTTACTCATACTGAATTAGTGTGTACATATTAAATGGTTTCATGATAATGAAGCTGACATAAAATTAAACTCTGTATTGCAATGTACAAAATGAAGCATGAATTCCATGAACGATGGAAGAAAGGGACAAAATAAGTGACATGCTTCTCTGATAAGAGTTTAAATCTTCCATAGCCTTTCAATTTACCTGGATATCTTGCAGGCAAATTTCATGTGCATCCAAGGAACACTGCAGTCTGGGTTCCAGCAACTTCTTAAGATTTCCAATTGGTTCATTGATGTCAATAGCTTGACTCACAAATTCTGCAGTGGTGTAGGTTTGCTCGACGATGCTAAGTACCAAATGAACACAATAAATCATTACCTATATGTTAATACAGCTTGCACAACACAGCACGTATAGCATAGCTTAAAAAAAAGTTAGAAAAAAAGCTACAGTAAAAACATAATACTGACTATGAAATCTTAATACCATGTATATCTGGTTTGGGTAGAGAGTGAATTACCAAATTTGGTCCCGTTGATTTTGTAATTGTGTAAATCTTTTTTTTTTTTAAACCATGTCACAGCTCAAAAGCCAAGCTAAATACCAAGATTCTTTCCAGATCAGTGTTTTCCAGATATGAAGTTATGATTAGTATATTATATATTGTTACCTGCATGTAAACTAATTCTACTACCTTGCGTAGACTGTGTTGAAAAGATTCATGTTAAGAAAAAAATACAAAAACTTAACAGGTAGGGAACAAAGAAGAAAAAAAAATATCCTCCCTCATACAGAATAATTGTCCACATCTTTTAACCAATCGGCATAAGGATAAACTTAACACCTACAAGAGACAACAGAAAGAACTACAGCAACACACAACCTTGAAGGAAACATTAGTCATACACCATGGCTGCACTGCACTAAAATGATGACACTATTGGCATAGGCATTCTGAAATACCAATTTATACAGACGGGAAATCAGAAACTATATAGATACAGTTCATAAGTAGTAAAAATATATGAGGAGCTCAGAATAAGGAGAAACTAATAGATGGTTTTGAAAGAGTTCTCCAAAGCAGGTTCTTAAAGAGCAGGTCACCTACCAGCCTCAGCTGTTTCTTCCTGATGCATTAACTGCATCTCTGTACTTTCAAAAACAGTTGTGAAAATTAGGAGGGAAGCTTTTGGAAGAAAAAACTAGGTTGAGGTAACAAAGGCAAAGGAGACTTTAATATCTCCAGTTTCAATAACCCTGTTAACAACACAATCAAGATCTACAGAGTACCATTTCTGCTCCTTTAAAAAAAAATGACCCTGGAGAACAGTAAAGCAATGGACTGGAGAAACTGAAAGGTTCGTCTCAATTGCAGAAGGATATGCTGAACCTGAAAGGTTTGCAGCAAGTATGTGTAAACACATTCCTACAGACATAAAAGTAGAGGAAAGAAAGAGAACTATTAAGAACGTAGCAAGAGATAAACAGAATGGTTTGCGATTGATTATGATAGGCTAGGGGATGAGAGGTCGGAGAGCAGCCCCACAGAAAGGGATGCAGGGACTCTGGTTGAAGGCAAGTTGAATACGAGTTAGCAACATGCTCTTGCAGCCAGGAGGAACAACCTCATGCTGGGGTGCATCTGGCACAGCACTGCTAGCCGGTCAAGGGGAGCAGTTGTCCTGCTCTGCTCTGGTGCGGCCTCACCTTAAGCACTGTGTGCAGTTTTGGGCACCACAATAGACGAAGGACGTAAAACTATTAGAGAGCGTCCAAAGGAGGGCAACAAAGATGGTGAAGGGTCTGGAGAGGAAGACATATGAGGAGCGGCTGCGGTCTCTTGGGTTGCTCAGCCCAGAGAAGAGGAGACTGAGGGGAGGCCTCCTGGCGGACTGCATCTTCCTCACAAGGGGAGCGGAGGGGCAGGCGCTGATCTCTGCTCTCTGGTGACAGCGACAGGCCCCGAGGGAACGGCGTGGAGCTGCGACAGGGGAGGCTCAGGCTGGGTGCTAGGAAATGGTTCTTCACCAACAGGGTGGTCGGGCACTGGAACAGGCTCCCCAGGGCAGTTGCAGCACCTCGGTTGCAGCACCGAGCCTGCTGGAGTTCAGGAAGCGTTTGGACACTGCTCCCAGACACACGGTCTGATTTTTGGGTGGTCCTGTGTGGAGCCAGGAGCTGGACTTGATGATCCTTGTGGGTCCCTTCCAACTCAGGGTATTCTGTGATTCTATAACTGCACTATACTGGTTGCCAATAGTGGCTACAGTTCCACTGCAAGAAACTACTACTTAATTAGATAAGAAACAGAAAAACTAAAGAGAATACAAGCAAAATGAAGAACTTTGTATCCAGCAAGAAAGCTGAAAAACTGCAGAAACAATCAAGTGCAGGAGTATGGAGATGAGAGCGATCCAATTACTTCTGCCAGTTTCAAGTTACTTCTTTTGCCTAGCTTGAAAACACTTGTACTTATTTCATAATCACAGCCATCTCTGAAGCATTACACAACACCTAATAATAAATCTGAATAACTGAACTTAGCATGTGCAACCACAGATCTGAAATCAATAAAATAAACTAAACAAATAAATAAAGCCTAATGACCCCAAAAAGCAAAGACAGCAGTACGTACCTTTCTTCAGTGCATTCCTGTTTCTCAGTCCCATCAATTTCTATTTCTATCAGCTCCTCTGCATCTCTCTTAGTCATGGCTAAAATGTCTTAAGAACAGAGCTATGAACAAAAAAGAAATATTTTTGTAAGTCACAGACAAACAAAACTAGATGATGTTTTGTGTCCTGTCCAACATTTTTAAAACCAAATACCTAGATTGCTTTTTAAAGATAAAAATTCACCTAAAAATGAAAACCAAAACCTAATACAAATTTCACAAAATAGATGACAATACCTGTTTCTCAAACAAATGTTCCAGGGGACAAATTCAGGACTGTAAATGGACATAAATATTGAGTCCAAAGCCTTGTTTTCTTGGAGGCATCCCTATTTATTGAATGCTTTTAGAATAGAACAACTACAATGGCTGGTTTCAAAGAACTTTTAAAGTTCTTTGACAGTTAATGCATATTTTGCTGTCTAGATTCTGCTATGTATTATCTTCCTCTTCACACCAAAAGAAGCTATCAAGGTTTCAATCCTGGAATCATTCCTTCTGATGGACTAATTTATCTCAAATCCAACTGTTAATAAGAGATTTTTAAAAGCTTCTCAAAATGAATAGTAAACAAGTCATGCAGTTGTTACAGAGAAGGTTTAAATACATTCAAACTGCTCATCGTATCATGTCCTTCAAAAACTATTACGTAAAATTAATTTTGTTGCCAGAAGAAATCAAATGCTGTACCTGATGTCAATCTGTAAGAAGCTATCAGGGCTAGACAGGAAGTAAATAGCACCTCACTGTATCTTACCACCAGAACCAGAATCTGTTCCACTCTCAGACCTAGCTCCATGAAAATCCCCTAGCTGCAAGGGATGGGTTTATTGAACTTTCAATATCATCATCCTCATGCTAAATGGGAAAGAATGAAACACTGCTTCTGAAGAATGTAGACAAGCTTAATTAAATCTCTGAAGGAACTGATGCTTGCATTGCTATAGGTGATCTGGTTGACTGCGAAGATTTTTGGAATTTAAGGTTTGAGCAAAGTCCCTTACTGAAAGCTCCCAAGGAAGCCAACTGGTACTACATAAAAAAAAAAAAAAGGAAAAAATGTCTCACGTATTAATAATCAAATTAAAAAAAATCCAAAACAATAGACATAAGTTATTTTTTGTGAGGAGGGGAGTTTACCAGCAAGATCGCAAAAACAGCTGGGCTAGAATTTCTGCTCCTTGACGTGTTCACGAGTTATTTATTAAGAAAACCGTGGAGAGATGCAGAAAGAACTCAAGACCTTGAATGATTTATGAAAGAAAATATTCGATATTGGCAAATGCAAAGTGACGTGCAGTGAGTAGGAACACAGTAACTGGAACTGTATAGAATTCGGTAACACATTTTGGAGTCCCTGTGGACTGGACACCAAATTGGCAGCTGGACTGGCAACTGTTCACTCCCTCTTCAAAGGCAGTTTGCCTTTTTAACATTATGTGATTGCACTTTGCAGGCTACGTTACACTTCTGGTTACCCTGGGGAGGCAGAAGAGGGGAGTGCAGGCACAGAAAGCAGGTATGGAAAGAGGAAAAATAACATTACCAAAATGTGTGAAGTCACTAACAGTTTGGAGAAGACTAATGGGGAAAATCATTCACTTTCTCTTACACTAAAACAAAGAGACTCCTGATAATATTATCAGGCAGCATGTTTAGAAAAAAACAGACATTTCACATGAAGTCTAATGAAACTTGTTGCTACAGGACTGTGCAGAGACTGAAAGCATACATATGTTCAGATGGGACTAAACATGCAGACCAGCTCACCAGAACTAACTACAAAGGAGGGAAGACCATAATGCCAAGAATCAGCTGACAGACTCTCCACAAGAAAGATGCCCGGCTAGACATCTAGTACAGCAACTGCCTGAAACTAGGTAAGTAATAATAATAATAATAATAATAAATAAGAAGCAAAACACAAGAACAACTACTTGCACTTCCTTCTTTGAAAGTACTGATGCCATACACTGTCCTTAGTAAACTTGCTGGGCCTTCCATGAAGAATATTGCGAAACAAGAGAACCCAAACAGCCTGGCTTGCTAGGAGGTTCAATGTGGTAGCAATACTGCAACAGCAGGATTTGTTTGGAAGAACATATAAAACTCTGCTTGCAGCCTTCTGATTTCTCCCCGAGCCTATAAGGCCCTGAGACTTATGTGGTATCCAGGTAGGAATCTGACCATAATACCAGATGCCAATCTCCACTAACGTAAGAGAAGGCACCTGCTAACAGGGCCTTTTCCCCTCTGTGACAGCCCAGTACTACTCCAGTATCTTTTACAGTTTGGCTTCTGCAGTCAGGGGAAAAGTTCCATTGTTTTGTTAAGATCAAACTTTCCTTTTCCCTAGAACACAAGGAATTAAGCAAGTAACAAAACCATCATGACAGGGGCACGCACTCTTCAGTAGCAGTAGAATTAATGTTGGTAATCCTACCAGGTAATTGTGAAGGGGGGGCAGTTACTGGAGCCCATGCACATCGTCAAGTAATACCGAAGCACACTCAATTAAGATGTTTGTGCTCTGGAGGTGCTCCCATGGTTCAGCTGTTCACGAAGCATTTGGTACTATCCACCCCTACCATTATTTCAATTGATAAGTACCATACAAACTATAAGGCAGACAGTTATATTATTATAAGGCAGACAACCTGTCCTTCACAGAGTACCCTTCGTGAGTTACCAGCCAGTTAGGATATAAGACAAAGACACTAAAAGTGGCGAAGTCATGCCAGTTTTCAAACGTTTTCCAACCGTACCGAAACACAGAAGTTAGAAAATAAACCTGAACAGGGAAAAGTGACCGTGCAGCATGTGCCTGGACAAACACCGGGAAGCAAACTGAGACGCCAAACGACCTCCTACGTTGCCAGCCAAAAGCCGCATTTATCGCCAGAAGAAGTTTTCACAGAGGCTCGCCCAGCCAGAGGAGAACCCGGGGAGCGCTCCCGGGCCTCGGCCCGGGCTCCTCGACTCGCCCGAGCCGCCGCAGGACCAGCGGCGGGAGGACTCCACCGCCTCCGCCCGGCTGCCAGGGGCACCTCTGCGCGCCCCGCTGCTGCCGGCGGCCGCGGGAGCCGGGCTCGCTTCCCGCTC
>VXAL01011454.1:193467-233364 GCA_013399475.1 Chauna torquata | reverse complement strand
CGGGAGACACCATGCTACCCTCGTTTTTACCACTTGTCTATCCTTTAATCTAGGTTCAACAAGTTCTCAAGACTGTGGCTAGATGCTTTACTTTTTGTCTAAGTGAAGGTTCCTATAAACTGAGTCTTACATTTAAGATTCCTTGCAGCAAAGAGAACAGGTGTTAATAGCCCACCTGTCAAAACCCTTAGCTCTTCTGAGTTTCTACCATTGACATCAAGAATTCATTCCTCGTGGTTTGTATAATGTGGAAATCATCTTTTGCTGAGTGGTTGAAATTGTGTACTCCATTCACTTAATCAGCTCTACGAGACACTAACCAAGAGGAAAGAAGAGCTTGGTTACTGGTTCTTGTATCAGAGCGAAGTTGGAAGTTACTGGACTACATGACTCTACTACATTCTGGTCAATTTTTTCAGTTCTTCAGCTGCCTTTCCCCCTCCACCTCAAGTGTTGTTAAAAGGTGTTGCAGTAGAATGTTACTAAGGGGCATGTCTGTCTTAAACCTTGTTATACACAACTCTAAGGTGAATAAGACCTGCCTCAAGTGTAGTTTTTTCTTTATGCTGCTGTGGTGGTTTAACAGCTGATGGGCAGCTAAGCATCACAACACTGCTTTCTCACCTCCCCCTCCTCAGAAGGACAAAGGACAAATACAAAGGCAAAAAGCTTGTGGGTTGAGACAAGGACAGGGAGATCCCTCACAGTTACTGTCACACACAAAACAGACTCAGCATAGGGAGACTAATGTGATTTATTGCCTACTAATAACAGATTAGAGCAGTGAGAACTAAAAGCAAACTACAAACACCCCCCCACCCCCATCTACCCTCTTCTGCCTCCTCCCCCTGAGCACTGCAGGGGAATGGGGGCTGTGGTCAGTCTGTATCGCTTTGTCTCCACTGCTCCTTCGTGGTCACTGCTCCAGCGTGGGGTCCCTCCCACGGGATGCCCTCCTTCCCGAACGGATCCTGCGTGGGCTTCCCACAGGCTGCAGCTCTTCAAGAGCTGCTCCAACATGGGTCCGTACCACGGGGTCCATCCTTCAGGAGCAAACTGCTCCAGCATGGGTCCCCCACGGGTGGCAGCTCCCACCGGATCACCTGCTCCTGTGTGGGCTCCTCTCCATGGGCTACAGCTCCAGCCTGGAGTCTGCTCCTGCAGGGGCTCTCCATGGGCTGCAGCCTCCTTCAGGCCACATCCACCGGTTCCAGTGTGCATATCCGCTCTGCTGTGGTACCCCATGGGCTGCAGGGGGACAGCCTGCTCCACCATGGTCCTTTCCATGGGCTGCAGGGGCATCTCTGCTCTGGTGCCTGGAGCACCTCCTGCCCTCCTTTGCTGACCTTGGTGTCTGCAGGGCTGTTGCGCTCATTTTCTCACTCCTCTCTCCCAGCTGCTGTGGCACAGCAGTTTTTTTTCCCCCCCACTTATCTTAACTCTGCTCTCCCAGAGGCACAACCAGCATCACTCACTGGCTCAGCTCTGGCCAGTGGTGGGTCCCTTTTGGAGCTGGCTGGGACTGGCTGTTATCTAACATGGGGCAGCTGCTGGGCTCTTCTCACAGAAGCCACCCCTGAAGCCTTCCTGCTACCAAAACCTTGCTGCATGAACCCAATACAGCTGCCCACATGCAGTCATACCCTGATACAAGCAGTGTACACCTATACCTCCACTTACTTGTACACAATGCACAAGAGCTTGTTTTAGCTTGCCAACTTAAAGTTTAGTTTTCTTTGAATAGCGGGTGAATGGTGGTGTTTTAGGCTGGAATAAAAAGAAACTAACGTGGCTTTTCTCTCTTTGCCCCCTTCTTCCTCCTTTAGAGCCCAACTTTGAGGAGACTCCAAAGTAATCTCTGCAGGTTGTGCTCCAGGCAGCAGTGTACATCCACAGAGCTGCTGAACACGGCATCAGTTGTAATTTAATAAATGAAGTGTTTCAGTTTGATTTCACAAGTGTGAACAAGTTCTTAAATGTATGGGGATCCTAGTTACCTCTGATTGTCAGCTCTTACCAAGGCAGCTGAGTAGCATTTCTCACTGTTAATCGCTAAACTCCTTTGGCAAGCTATGCTAGTGCTAAGAAGATACTGATAGTGATACACCTAGAAGAAACTATTTGTTTTCCTGAGTTGGTGACATTTCAAGCTTCTGCAGGAAAAAAAAAAAATCACAAAAGAACCCTAAATCTGTAGCAGAATCCAGTGGAGGTGATGGACCTGCACAGCCAAAAACATAGGTACAAATATGCTCATTTTACACTGCATCAGTGAACACAAGTGTGGTGAAGTGTTATCCTTACAGAAGCAACTGAAACCTTTTAATGAGGTTGTGGGGTTTAAACTTCAGTAACTAAACTACTGACACCAATACTTAAGGTTCTGAGGAACTATTTATTTGTAACACTTCAACAATTAGGGTCCAGATACTACAGCTTTAGTTGTACTGGCATGATTTTTTTCATAATGCAAGTTACGTATGCAGTCTACAGAAAGAATACCTCCTTGCAGAAGAGATGTTGTAGGTATTTTATATTGGACAATAAAACAATGTTTGGGCCTCAATTACAAGCAGCTTTGTTCTGCCAGGATAGCGAGTTAAGTCTGTGCAACTACTTGCGCACTTCTAGATGGCTCTGGCAAACCTAATACAACATCAAGATGCTCACAAGAATAGAGTCAGAATGGCAGGAGAGTTTGAGTCTTTGACAATGCTGGAGATGCAAGTAGTAAAAGTACTGGTAACAAGTTCACCTATGAAAATGATTTGGATAGGCTGTTCCAAGCTACAAGGGTGAATCATTTATTACTGCATGTATATATCAACAAAATGAGAAGTCATCACACAAATTGACTTGTGTATTCAATTTAGTTCTGTCTTTAAGTTAAGGAGTTTTGTTTGTTTTTTAAAAAAGCAATCATACACAATTAGGTTGACTAGATCTAAACAGTAGCAATTTCTATTTTCCAGTACACAGAAGCAATATTTACAGAGTAGAAGTCAAAAAATCCCTTTGATATTTTTGTATAACAAGTAGTCATTTGATGTCCCTCACAGAGGCTGAAATCTTCTAGATAACAAAGGACTTGGTATGCTTGAAATCCTAAATGAAGCAAGCAAGGTGACATAAGTAAGAGTTCAAGTGTTTTAACCAGATTAACATTTAATGTATGTTTAGAAGAAATTCAGGCATGCAGACCAAAAAGAAGCATGCCTGAAACATTGTCAGTTAGTATACGCTCTTTTCTGCAAAATGCACTATTACACAGAAAAGAAGTAATACCCTATTAAAAGATGTAAGTATTATCATCTGTTGAGCATCTGATTCATAAGCGCATTAATATTGCTTCTTTCCACTCAAAGCAGCCAGGTAGTTGGCCTCAGAGTTTATCTACATACTAGATGAAGAAATACATGCTGTATAGTATGCTCTGTTTTCATTAAAGGATTGCGGTAGCTTTCAGAGAGCTTTTAAGGCTACTAGGGTAGCCTTAAACTGTAGATAGTGAAATTAAGTTGTTCCTAGTTGAAGTTTTAGTTGGAGCTCCATTCTTTCTGCACCAGTTTGGAAAGCTGGAGCAATGCACATGCAGTTAAATGCTTTGAGCCCTCTCAATGAGGAAACAGGAAAAAAAACAAGTTTAGCTTCCGTATTTAGTCAAGCCTTTTGACCCACATTGATCTCAAGAGGAATTAAGGCCCAGATTTTTTCTCAATGCTGCCTTGGAGTTTGACTTTCAGTTTCTTTGGTTAACTGATATGCACAAGCACATCTCAGTGGAACTCTTCCTCACAACAAATGGCACGGTTAAGGGACAATAACTATTATTATTTCCCTTTCCAAAGGTATTGATGGCATGTGAGGTCTGGCATGTGTGCAAAAGCATCACAGACCTAACGAATTTTGACAAAATCTGAAAATTTAAACACACTATTAAATGCAAAATACTTGCCTTTTCACTTGTAGATTGAGAGTTGGACTTCTTTCTGTTAATAGAACAGAAAAGGAAATTAAGTTAAACAGCGACTTTTCTGGGGTTTGTTTTAGCCCTTTCAGAACTTTATTTATGGATGCATTTGTCCTGATTTTCAGTAATCCTTAGGGTTTTTTCCTCTTAGAAAAAAATTACAAAGTCTGTAACAAGTCCACTAAATGCTTTTAGACAGCTGTCATTATCTCATGAACCACTGCCAAATTACCTTCCCTAGCTTGTCCCTTCAAGGCTTCCAGTTATGCTTTGTCTAATTCATGACCAGCATACACAGCACAGTATTTTTAAGTAGTATTTTTCTTTACTACATTGCTGTTTTTACTTGCTGTTATGTAAAAGTGCTAAGATAAACTTTTAAAAATAAATATATAAATTTGGAGGCCAGCCTCCAACAAAACATGATTTTAGTCTTGTGTGGGAACATTAAAATAGATCAAGGAATTCTGACCTGCTAATAAGAATTACCTGTTGGCAATTTAAGTGCATTAAATTAATCCATATCAAAAGAGTAGACCAGATGACCTTAGAAAGTCTCCTCCAGTCATATTTTTACAAAACAGTTCCTGAAGTAATCTGTAGTTATAGATATGAGGACAGTTCAATTTGGCTCTGAGCATCTTTTGTCCAGTTTGAAAGAGGAAAAATGCATGCCTGCAGATGAATTAGGGGTGTAAACCGTAACTACAAAAAAAGATGTCTCTGTACATTTATCACAGTAGTAAAAATTAATTCATTTTCTGACCAGCACGCTGGTTCTAATGAGGAAAGCAGTTGGTGTGCCAGATCAAGTTTATTTCAGTGTTCAGAAAAGCCACTGTATGAGAATCAGGTCAGAAAGACCTTAAACGTCACAGTTACTAAATCATCAGAAATGTAAATGAAGTTTACAGTGACTTGCATACAATTTGCATAAAACATTGAGATACTTACTGGGAAGAGCTTTCCTCTGGGGGAAAAAAAAAGAAAAAAAAAATTAGCACAAGAGTAGTTTCCTTAAACTTCTTTGAAATATTTACTCATAGCTTCAGTTGCTAAATGAAATTTCTTATTTTGGTGCAGTGAGTTTGAACAGAAAAAATTAGGTTGCTTTCAAAGGCAAATTAACTTCTAAGTGAATATGGATTCTAACATCAGCTCTGTTACCCTGTTACTTTCAGGCAGTGGCCTTTCTCAGACTGACATTTGGCACCCCTTCTTGCTGTGCTGAACTCCACAGGCACTAATATAAATGCTATGGAGAGGTTGCTTGGTGTCGAGGTTTTTGCAAGTGATCCTCAAAAGGAAATTTTCTCCACGTGCACTTTCACTGCGAACCAGAAGAGGGAGCCAGTAAGTTAGCTCCCCTTCATCAGAACTCAGCAGCTCAAAAAAAAAAAAAAACCCACCACCACCACCAACAAAAAACTTTTGGACTACAAGTAAGTTTGTACAGCTTATTTTTGTGGTGCCTTTCTTTCTCATCCCCTCTCAAAACTAGAGCAAAGAAGCTCTAGAAACCAAGGTTCTGCTTGTTGCTTTTCCTAGATTGCTGTCCGGTAGCCTTGTGCAACTGTACAAACATTTTCATTTCATTCTTAAAATATCTTTTGCAGTAAAAGTAGGCAGAATAAAAATGTCTGCACAGTAAAGTTGCTGTTGTTTAATACCATGGAGTTAGAGCCTTCATGAAAAGAAGGACATGTTACAGTCAACAGAAGTACAGCCCTGTTTTTTGACACAAAGAGTGATTTTACTGTACTTACTTGTAAAATAACCCTTTTTTTGGGCATAAAATACTCCAAGGCCACATAATGCCATTACCAGAGCCACGAATACGACAGCAGCGATGATACCACTTACATTAAGGTCATCTGTAATTATAAAAGATAAATCCAATGTTGTAAGTTTTAAAAATTTCAATTGGCTGGATTTTTTTCCTTAATTGCTACAGGTACATTTTCTATTTATGGGTGGACTTTGGCCCAAGGTTTATAAATTAGTTACTAACACATAGATGTGGATAAACTGTCTAAAAGTATTGCTGTATCACAGCCACGCTAACGGGAGTGCTTGATACACTTCAAATATTGACTCTGAGTCAGAAGGAAGGAAGGAAAAAGAGATGTCAAGGGATACAAACTCCTTGTCATATCTATCCACAGTAAGTCTTGCTCAAGTCATATGTCTCTTAAAGATTTCAAGGTATTTTGCCTTAGTCTATTTAAACAAGTGTTTTCATACATAGTTAGTTTGCCTAAAATAATTGAAACAGCTGATGACTGTCATGTCAGTCCTGAAGAACTCTCCGGGTTAGTTATTTAAAGTTCAGTATTTTTTTAAAATTATTTTTAAGCAGCAAGGCTTTTAAAATTTAACACACTAAAGGCCAAAAAATATTAGTACATACATTTGAAGTTAAATTTTACACTGGGCTATTGGAAAGTCTAGCCATTTTTATTTTGAAGATGACAACCTATGCCCATTTCCTGATATAATCCCTAAATGCTTCAGGCAATCATCTATTTTAGCAAAAACATCAACAAGCAGAAACATTTTCATTGTTTTTTGTTATTTGATCCGTTTTCATTATATGACAAATTACTCATTTGGATCCTGACTTTGAACATACATTAACACATAGTTGGGAATTTTACCACCAAACCTACCAATTTTTGTGCACTGGTTGACAGCAGTTCAGGACTTGGGTGAGTATTTCCAGAACAGAGGAACTCTATCTTAGTAGGTTGTAGAATACTTGCTTATAATCAACCAGGAATGCATTAAAAGCCTTGATATAGTGATTTTCAACAAAGTTCCAAGAAAGCACCAGACAACTTCTTTATGGAATACTTTAACAGGAAATAGTACAGCTTCTGTGCAGTATTTGTTAGGACCTTTTAAAAACTTCAAACATCTCTTTATCATTTTTTTTCATAACGAATCTGTAAGAGCTAATTTTATATTTCACAAAAACATTCATACATTTTGGCTTATTATAGATTGTGTCTTTCCAACCTGTACTAAATAATTATATTAGCTAACCAATATCACATTTCACCTATACTGTGCAAGTAGAAAAGAAACAGGCAGCAGGATTTTTTTTTTTAATGTACACTGACTTTTTTTCAGTGTTCCTCTGGCAGGTATAAATGAGTTATTTTCAGTTACAGCTCTGATCTGTCACACTATGATCTCACATGAATGCATTTCAAAAGGGAGGCTATTCATAAAACAAAAAAGCAAACAAAAAACACCACCAAAAGTCCCACAAAACACAAACACACACACACACAAACACAACCCACACCACAAAACAAACAAACAAAAAACCCCAACGCGCGCACACAAAAAAACCCCAGTGGACTGGTACATTATGCTGTACAGCGGCCACAAAAGCTTTCTGAAGTATTAAGGACCTCACATGGATGCTGCTGTTCTGTGACGTTCAGTGTTTAGCAGCCTCAAGGTGGATACTGCAATAATTTTAAAGTACTCAACTAGCTGCTTTTCTGTCAAATGTAATGATACATGTTTGCGCTGCTAAAAAGGAATGCTTTAAGTAGCCACCGTAACTACATATAAGGTGCTCTAACACATGAATATTATTCCCCCCCCCCCAAAAAAATACCGTAATTAAATAAAAGGCTGTAATTCAATCTGGTTTTAGCTTCTCAGCTACATCATGCAATGAAATCATTCCAACTGCAAGACTGCTTTCTGCCCCTATTTGCTCTGACACATACCGACTTGCATTCGCTTCGCTGAGCATTTCTGAGGTAATCCAATTCCGTTGGAGGCTTCACAGAAATACTCGCCAGTGTCATTCTTTGTAACAGTGTTAAATAGCTGTTAAGACAGAGTCCAAAACCATTATCAGTATGGGGGGAGTATGGGGGGGAAAACAACAACAAAAACCAAGAATTTCCTGCAGTACAGAAACGTTGACTTTTTTTTTTTTTCTCCCAAAAATCTGAAAGAAAGAGAGAACTTCAGTCTCATGTTCACCTCAGTTCTGCTCCCTAGTCACATCCCCTGATCCTTAACTTCAGCCACTGGTCCAAGAGGGTCTTTTAGATGAACATTTTAATTAGATGGAGCATATCTAGAAGGAGATTCTTTTTCAGTGGATCAGTACTTTCCAGTGAAGTGTATTTTCTTAGACATGCTCCAATTTCAGAATCCCTGAAATTGAAACATTTTGTTTGTTTTTCAAAAAAAAACAAAACACTTAACGTAGTACAAAATGCATTTCCCAAGGATTTTATTCCATAAATGTCACTTTCTCTGTTATTCCAATGTAGAAATGCTGAACTGCAGTATTTATGAAATACTATTGATGTAAAAATTAAAGTGAGAAAACAAAAAAAGGACACCGACCTCATGTCAGTTCCTGTTTCTCCGTATTTATTTTTTATAATTAGACCTGTTTTCTCCCTTTAATATACCCCATACATTATAACTAAGATTCTTCAGAAATGACTAGTAATTTTGAGTAGTCCACTGAATTTTCAGTGTGCTGAAAGATCCACAGCACCTCTGAATGATTAGGCACATTTCAGTTTCTGAATTTGATCATATATAGAGTGGGGTGTCCATTGAATGACTCTTCTAAATAAAATCTCAGATTACAATGCATGGTAAGTAGTATGTGAATTTTTTTATTTTTAGAAGGATCAGCTACAATGCAGGGCAGGGGGAGAAGGGGATGAGAAAAAGATGGCCAGTTCTCAGGAGGAACACAACAGAAAACACACTAAGCTTACTTGAAGCAACTACTCATTCCCACTGACAACACAAATACAGGACTGGAACCTTTAAATGCCACGGGATTGCAAAGATTCTGGACTGCCCTTGGTGCTGCACTTCCCACTAAAGCGTGTGAAGTTTCCATTTTAGATTTTAAGGCGCTATCAAATATAACTCTGTTGGCGTACTAAGAGATCATTCTCACCTCACACTGGCTGGCTGACAAGGTGAAACTTGTTATTTATTTGCTGGATTCTGCTCGTTTATCATTACTACAGCCTTATAACTCACCTAGTTTGCCTATTACACTCAACCTCTATGGTTTGTCATTGGTGTGAGGCAGAAACTGTACCCTATACATTTGTTAGCACATTTCAGCATGACACTGATCTCTGACAGACCTTGTGCCTTGGATTAAGGCCACTGTGCATCATTGTACTGAACAGTAAATCTGGTCTTCTTCATAGCTCATCATTACACTTACCAGAGTGCCAGACTTCTTATTCATGGTGTAAGTTACGTTGGCTGCTCTAGCGCTGCCTGCTCCTGTCTTTTCCAGTAAGGCAACACCATTCTTGTACCACTGGTACTCGGACGGAGGAGACCCCTCGGTTTCCTTACAGCTCAGTTCCACTACTGTTCCCGTCATCGCAGAGCTGGGTACCTCACATATCGGAGTAGCTGGAGCAACTGGACAACACAATTGCACTTGTTACGCAGTCTTATTGGTATTGTCTATCTCACAACAGTTTGAGAGTGACCGAGGAGTTGAGCACTTCTGCACGTGCTTAACTACCATGTTAATGAACAGAGAGGCTCTGGAGACAGGGTGGAAGGCAGAGTCCTGCTACTGAAGAGCACTGTAAAATTTGTAAGTTGCTAAAAACAGTGGAAGGCAGAGGTTTGCTCCCAGCCTCCCCCCAACATGCTGTGTCATCCTGTCTCCCAGTATTTTTCTTCCATAGTTCTCTGAGCAGTGAGCATCAGTGTGGAAAGAGTTCAAATGCTTTCCTTAGGTTTTGCTGGAGTATTCAGAAAAACTTGTCAGGTTCTGCATCACATTCTGCATCACAGACGCAGGACAACTCAGCTCCTTCTACCATTAATATGAAGACCTTTTTTCCAATTTTTATTATGTCAACAGAAAAGGAACTTGATTTTTTTTTCGGTACCTTGAAACTATCCAGAAGAAAACTAACAGTGAAGAGGCACATATAGTACATTAAAAGCACGAGTGACACCTTAACAAGTATTCATAGTTTCTTCTTGGCTGACTTAAAATAAAAAGCAAAAATTGTAAAAACAAAACAAAAAGCCACACCTAACTTCCATAAACTTTCAAAAAGGTTTGTGCAGAAGACACACAAACACCCACCACTCTTTTCAGGCTCCAAGATTTCAACTTTAAATTAAGAAGCTACATTTAAAAAAGGAAATCTGTTGAGAGAGTAGAAGAAAGAAGGAAAAAGTGGGGTTACCTCATTGTTGGAGTTAAGCAGAAGTTCATGAATTTATTAACTTTTATTAAGAAGTTTGAGATTTTATTTTTAATTTTAAAAGATCAAATATTTTTCTGTTGAAAAAAATACAGAAGCTTCAAAAACAAACACTTTCTTTCCTCCTTAGAGGTGAAAAAAGGAAGACTACTTACCTCTACCATTCATTAATTGGGGAAAAAATAGGAGGGACAATGGAAGAAGAATGTGCTCTGTATTCACTTTTCCCTCCTCTCCTCAGTTGGGAAAAAAACAAACCAAAAAACCCACAAAGGATAATAATAACAACTAAAATAATAATTAAAACCAAAAAACAAAAACAAAAAACCAAAAAACAAAAACAAAAAACCAAAAAACAAAAACAAAAAACCAAAAACAAAAAACAAAAACAAAAAACAAAAACAAAACAAACAAAAAACCAACAATGTCTCTCCTGTAAAAAAAAGTCCACAGCTGGCATTGTGCAGACACTGCAGCAGTTTCTCCTTCCAAAAACAGCAGGAGACTGTAGCATACTGGAATGAACTGCTGCTTTGGAATATTTGGTAAGTGTTGACAGATGCTGACTTTCCAGTGCCAAACACCATGATCAGCTTATCTAGATTCTCAGCCACTGAGCGACTTCAGTTTTAGTAGAAACGGACATTTCACCACCACCACATAAATTAGCATACTTGCTAACTTTTGACAATGAAAATACACATTTATATCAATAAAGAAACTAGTTATGTTCTTTGGATTATGCTATAAAAGATTAATGTTTGCATGAACAGGTGTTTATAATCCAACCCAAGGAAGACCCAAAAATCCAACAGCCACACACTGGATGGACAACCCTACATGCAACATCCCTTGCATCCTTCAATTTCTTTATGGAAGCCCAAGTAACAAAGTTTCCTTGTACCCAATACTGTGAGAGTAATAGTAGCCTCTCCCAGGCGCTGCCCTTCTTCACTCTTTGCACTGATTTCACAGC
The DNA here is from genome assembly GCA_013399475.1 of Chauna torquata. NCBI lineage: Eukaryota > Metazoa > Chordata > Aves > Anseriformes > Anhimidae > Chauna > Chauna torquata. Next base: position 222,173 of record VXAL01011454.1, on the reverse strand, counting down.
GGTAGGTCCCAGAATCCCTTCTAGTCACATTTCTAATACGGATTCCTGTATTCAGCATCTCTGCTCGGTCTTTAAGATCGCCTTTAAGAGAGAACAGACAGAGTGGTTTCTGCTCATTGCTTGTAGAAAATATCTGTCTCATTGGCTTGTTCTGAAATCACATACGATTTATGAACTATTGCTCATTTGTTCAGTGTTAGTTATCTGTAACTAAGGGGCAACATGTACTCCCCCTCCCAAGATGGTAAGAACCTTCCACAAACCTGTCCATTTAGTCAAAACAAACAAACAAACAAACAAAAAAACAGTTCAAAAACCTATATGTCATACATTTTCCAGCTGGAAGATGGATTTTTTTTTCCCCTCCCATGGACATTTCAAGAAAGCATGTGTAGCAGTAGCCATATGACCAATATGACCAGAAAGAAAAAAAAAAGATAATTTTCCACTTGGAGGGATAGCAATCACTAACTTATTTCTCTTACAGGAAAAATTCTGAGTGAGACCACAGCAAAGTATTTGACATTTTAACTTGGCAAGAAAAAGCTGCTGGATTTAGCAAAAATATTGCCATCAGACTTCTTACAATGAGATTTTCTTCATTCTACAGCTTGTTATGAAATTAAATTTACTTGCACAAACAGAACCAGGAGTTCCAGCATCTTTTAAATGAAATATATGCAGAAAAAAAACCAAGTTCATCAACAAGACCAGCACATCTTGCAAGCTCTACAAACTAAAAAAATTGCAGTGGCTTTATTTTACTTCTCAGGCTTTATTTGTTGCGTACAAGGTACCAGAGACCCATATTTTCTTCAATACATAAAGCTGTGGTAAGTCTTTTAAAGAACATATAAGCAGAAATTCTATTTCTGAAAAGGATGCAAATAATTTAAAATGTACTGCTGAGTTTATATTTTATGTATATAAAAATTGTTGCATTATTCATACCTAAGCCCCCAGCTCTACAGGAGACTTCAGAAATCTCTTTGTACAATAGGAGTGCAGAGCTTTCAACAGTTTTGGGGAGTTTATGTTTGAATGTAATTTCATTTTTTAAAAACTTCAAGAAACATGCAGGGCCATTTGTCTTAGTCTCCATTTTTATTATCTTTACCTCCATTAAAAACATGACTAGTGATCATGAATTTTCTAAGGAAAAGATTTTTTTCCCCCGAGGAAGCATTCTTTTCCTCAAAAGGACTGCTGTTCAGTATGGAGAGTCAAGAGCATCCTTTGTCAGTCATTTTCCTAACGTTATTCCTCAAGAAAGAGTTGATATGTATGCCAGAGAATGGCATGTTAAACCATCAGTTTAAGCCTATAGTATCATACCTGTAAATTCACCATTGTAGTAGACAAATGAAACTCCTTGAGACTGGATTTTCTTCCATTCTATTCTTAGACTCATCCCTTTTGAAAATTTGTGCTTGCAACTAAGAATAGCCTCTAAGGAGGGGAAAAAACAAACAAAACAACAACAACAAAAGAACAAAAAGCAAAAGAGAAATTTAGAGCTTTTAGCATTATATTTGGTGCACATTTAGCTTCCTTGAAATTAATATTCCCCCTTTGAAAGAGCTTGAATAGTCAGCAAGGCCCAGATCTACTTCTCAAAGTGATGTCATCAGACCTTCTCCAGATTTATGCAAATAGAAAGGGGAAATAGAAACTAGTAATTTCCCCATAATTCAGTGGCCTTTGGATCAAACTTCAGATGTTGGATGAGCAGAGATTCTGTACTACTACCCTCATTTTATGTTTTAATATTTTTGTCAGTGAGCAAACCACCATTAAAAAAGGTCTCTGACCCAGTTATCATCTGTATTGTGAATTACCATTCTGAACTCATTATCAGTAATTTACCTGTTTAAACACAACTTAATGCATATGAAAAACATACCAGTAAGATGGTTAAATATTCTAAGTAACTTGAGTATTCAGTTACAGTTTCATGTTGGTTATTTTAAGGGTATGTAGAAGGTAAGAGTCTTCTCCATTACGGTTATCCAGCCAAGGACCTTTTCAATGCAAAGGCGGTAATAATAAGGGGGCAGCACAAACAAAAACAGCGACACAAACATGCCAGACAAGACACAATGACAAAGACCACCAATTAAGTCTCAAATTAAACTGATGGGCCTGTGGTGCCAGCGAGTGAGGGTCTCTGTGTCAACAGTAGGAGAGGCCATGGATCCTGGGGGTGTGTGGATCCTACCAGGATCGAGGGGAGGGCATTGAGCGAACTTGGGGCCAGCAACCAGGGTCACACTGGGGGTGTAAGCATCCCTGTGCCTATGGTGCTGGCTGCTGGAAGTGGGGGTGTGGTGTATGTGCAGTGTTTGTATCTTCCCCAAACCTGGTTTGCCTGGAGGCACATAACTCACCAGCAAACCTCAGGCTGGGTGAACTGGCAAGTAGGAAGCCCAGGGTGTCCGGTCTCCCTTGCAGCAGAGCATGAGCATATGCCATCTCTAATATGGAGCTTGCACCACAATAAACGTGGCCTATGGTCAAGGCTATAGTTATGACTGGGGAACTGAAGAGGGAGAGAAGACATGACAAGCTGAATAGGTGAGTTATTGGGACAAACTCAGTGTTTCAGTAGTTCCACTATCTGTGGAACAGCATGATGGAAAATACATCTTTTCCTTCCTCCAGTAAATAACTCTTAAGTCAAGGTATTAATAAGAATTGTCTGGATTCTTTCTTCTGATACTGTCTCCAACCACACATCTGATAGGCTCTGAGTCTACTAATAAAATGAAATATAGTATCTCCCAGGAGCTTCTGTGAAAGAACAAATACAGTGTTGATCTCAACTGCTCATCTCCCAGTACAGGCCAGAGCATCATGGATAAAAGGCCTTTATAGTTTTGGCAATGCCTGTCTAGTTTTCACGAAGCAAACATCCACTGATCAAACATAAAGCCAATCTGCATTAACCGGCACCCTCATTTCCAATCTCAGCAAAAAAGGCTGCAGCGTGATTAAGAGGTACCAACAGATCTACCCATTCATTCTTTAGAGTCTGATTTCCTAGGTCTCTTCTATGGAGGAACAAAAAGCTTTAAAGGGGCCAGGCTGGTAACACTGGGGATCTCTCATGGGGAAAAAATGTCCAGACTTGAAAGAAAAATTGAGGCAGGAGGACATTCTTTGCCAGAAACATGTTACACACGCGCTGGCTGCTTCAAAAAAACACGCCGTGCAGTCAGGAAGCCTGAGGTTCCTGACTTCAGGTTGAGTGGATGGGTGGAGGCTTCCTGAATCTTAAGATTTCCTAAAGTTTCCTTTCCATTTTGTTTTTGTATCCTTCTAACAAAGAAAAGCCATCATTCAAGCTCAGCTTGCTTTCGCTACTGACCTTGTGACATCTGGCTGGTCCCATGAACTGGTCTATATCGGCTGACACAGAGATACAGCTCAGCTGAAGTGTTCTCAGCTTAACAAGTCACCTCTGTCCTGAATGAGCTGCCCCCATCTCGCATGCCACATTATTTTCCTTTCAGAAAAATCTAGCATTAATGCCCTCCCACTAATCTTATCCAGAGAAAAGGTACAGAATGGAAGAAGAGGAATGAACACAGAACAGAGACAACATAATAAAAACCCTCCTTAGTTATAGTTTCCTTCTCCTGCTTTTTCCCATACTAATGGAGTCAGTGAGAAGTATTCTCCAGAACCGACCTACTTGATTTTCATTGAGGTAGACCCACAGGAAGCTGTGCATCAGCACAGGCTCTACCAGCCCCGGAAGAACCTTCTGGGATCTTGGAAAGGTCTGAACAATGTTTACTTTGAATTTATGTCTGGTCCGGGGTGATCATTTGATTAGCCCTCATCTACAGTAACAGGAGTTGAAAGAGAAAAGGAAAATGCATTTCGGATCAGCTCCATTTAGATGAATAGCTAAGTCCGTCAGCCCCTACCATTCCCTTAGTGCTGCTACACAAAAAGAAATTAGCATAGCTTTTAGCTATGTTAAACTGATCTCACTATTATACAAATAACAAAAGAACAAAGTACAAGCTACATATATATTGAGAGAGAGAGAGAGAGAGGCTAATTAAGCTTTAATATTACCTCAGGAGCTCCTCTCTCCTCTTCCCTGTACTGAGCTCTAAATGTATTAATTTTTCTTTGCCAAAAGTGACAAAAATAGTTGATAGGAACCCAGCTGGCAGTTTCAGAGACCACTCAAATATTTCATTATTACCTCTGACAGATGAATAAAGCCTAAACCTCAGCAAGCAGTTCTTCTGATTCCCAAATTCCCATCTCTCTGCACTCCAACCAAATGCAATGGAAAAAATAAAAAAAGAATCAAAACCCCCCCACATAACCCACAAACCTTACATACTTACACACTACTAGGATCTCTTTCTCACCTATCCAGCAAACATCAGGTTTTCTTCCTTGCCTCCTTAACTTCTGTAGCTGATTATTGAAAGTCATTGTCATATACATAATAAAATATATATATGTTTTTAAAACAGCCGTAATAGTTACTGGCAATTAAAAATAGCCATTAAATTATAGCTACTGACAATAGCTGATTTACAATTTTTCTCCCTCTATCTCCTCATGTCTGTGTTTAAAAAGATAATTAACGCCCCTTTTCCATCAGTTCTCAGCACTTCACATGGAAGGAAACCAGACAGATGTTACAGAGTGGGATATTAGGACTGACAAACAAGTCACAGAATCACAGAATAGGTGAGGTTGAAAAGGACCTCTGGAGAGCATCTAGTCCAACTCCACAAGTAACCGAAAATGGGGACAAAACTAAGGTACAAGTAGAGCCAACGGAGAGATCAGCAGCAAGACCCCCTGGGAAAAAGGAGGACAATCTTAACTGCAAAGCTTCTGTTTGCATAGCTTGCATGTATTTATCACATATACTTTTAACAATGAGCATACCGTACCCTTAAACTCCTCTGCTTTTACGTTTTTGTTATCCGTCTCAATAGAAATTCCAGTCACCTTACGATCTGCAAGGGGACAGAAAAAAAAAAAAAAATCAGCAATAAACACTTATACTTTCATAGATGTTTCAGCAGTTACAAGCAATGTTTTTGTGACTTTCTTACACAGGACAGATTGGATATTATCTGCAAGGGAGAGCACTGGACCAAGACCTAGAACAGGGCTGGCCATGTGGGTGGCCTTGAACAATTCATATTTTCCTCTCTATGCCCTTGCACTTTTTTTAAAAAAAAAAACAACAAAAAAAAACCTAGCAATATTTCTCTTCTACAACAGCATATTTACATGTGAGAAATTCTATATAAATAGTAGGTGTTGTTTTATACTGGGACAACATCTCAGTCTGCTTTTAACTCAGGAGACCTGTATTAACCTGTGAGTGTATTTTCCATTGTATCTCTATTACAATGCAGGCTTGTTTACTGAAGAATACCATGTACTGCTTCTCCAGGATAACAAATACATGCAGTAACTGGCAGTTACCTCAAATAATTCTTGTTGAACTGAGAAAGAAACATGAGTCAACATTTCTATAGTTTTGTATCAAACAGGAAAACAAACAAACAAAATATACATTCTTCAGTCTCTCTTGTATTGGGTATACTGAAATTCCAGGCAGAACATGTGAAATCACCATTAGCCTTGCATCAATCCCCACCAAGCTACCCTCTCCCTCACTGCATCTCACTATACTCCCTCTATCGAGAGCTGCTCTCCTCAGGAAAGGACTCCAGTGTGCATCCCTCATGATTCAGAAGTGTTTCTGCAGGGCAGAACAGTCCATCACTGTTATTCTGGTTATTTCATGGCAAACTACAAGTCTACAAAGTGGTTTAAACTTTGCTTAAGTACAGCTAAACACAGTTCTTTCCACAAATTTACATTAACATTTTTTTTCAAAAGCATCTCAAGTTCCAGTGGGTTTAGATCAGTTTTGGAGATAGCATGGACACTCATCTCATGCTGTATTTACTACGTCCACATCAGCCAACTGAACAATTGCTACAGACGGTATGAGGTAGGAAATGAGCCCCTCTCCCCATCAACAGTATTTAGAAATATGGCTTGTTCAAGATAAGAGCGTAATGTTCTTCAACTGATAGAAACTAGTTCAGCCTTACTCCATTTAATCTTATCTCACTAGTTGCCTCTCTTGTGCATACAGACTTCCTTTGGTCAAGAATTAATTTCCCGTTCCTCATTAGGCATATCTGGGATATCCAGTGTTGATCTGAAGACATGAACAGATCAAGAATCCTTTGCTTCTTACTGTTTTCTTTTGATCGCTCATTACTTCTGTCAAAAGTGTTCCCCATTTCTCACCTGAGTCTATTTGGCTTTCAGCTATGGGTTCTCACAGCTCTGAGTTAGGATGCTGTATTCTTTGTATAAAGATACCAACAATAAGCCATCTCATGATTTTCTTCTCAATTAAATATCATCCCTTGTTGTTCAAGTCTGGCACTACAAATGGAGTTATCCATCCAAACTGTTAACGTGGCCCCTTTCTCCATGATTTTCTAGTTTTTTGTTTTTTTTTTTTTCCAAAATCCTTTAAAAGTACTGATTGCGGCCTATAAGTATCTTTAACTATTGTGTCTGTGAGTCATGGAGCTGTGATTAGAATAGCTATTTGAGTCACCACCACTACAGTAGAAGTTCAGTTGCTCATTCACAGTATCTTGTTGTGGGTTGACCTTGGCTTGCTGCTGGACACCCAACAAGCTGCTCTCTTGCTCCACCTCCTCAACTTGACAGGGGAAGAAAATATAATGAAAAAGCTTGTGGGTCAAGATAAAGACAGGGTCATCACTCACCAATTACCATCACAGCAAAACAGACTCAGCTTGCGGAAAATTAATTTAGTTTACTATTAAAATAGAGTAGGTGTAGGGGGGATAGGGAATGAGGGTTGCAGTCGGTCCATAACAGCTCCTCTCTGCTGTTCCTTCCTCCTCACACTTCTCCCTGCTCCACTGTGGGGTCCTCATGGGCTGCACTGTGGGTGCATGCCCCAGCGTGGTCCCTCCCCAGGCTGCAGGGCAGCTCTGCCGGGGCAGAGCCTGGGGCACCTCCTGCCCCCTCCTCTCCCCCGGGTGCCTGCGGGGCCGTTTCTCACACCGTTCCCTCACCCCTCCCTGCCGTGTGGTGTTTGCCCGCGCCTCCCCAGGCTGTCCCCGAGGCGCCCCAGGGTGGCTGCGGGGCCCGGCCGTGCCCTGCGGTGGGGCCGTTGGAGCCGGCTGGAACCGGCTGTGGCCGGCACCAGGCAGCCCCGGCCTCCCCTCACGCACCAGCCCCGCAGCACCTGGGTACTCGCACACGGTACACCTGCACTACTGCTGAGGTGCTGTTTTCTAGGGTATCTCACTGCCTCTCTTCCCCCCTCCAAACACATCTCCAACATTTCTTTTTTCTACCAAAATACAGCTTCACACTTGGCAACGTAAAGTGAATTTTCATATTTGCAGGTTACCAAAAGATCCAAATTTGTGTGCAACTACCCTGTCCTCAATATGTTTTAGTTGTTTCATCACCTTTGTGTCACTCCAAAGTAGTTGCAAAAGAAGTTTAGAATATGAAAGTATAAAGTGAAGATGACAATTCAGGCAATGCCATTTATGTTCCCTTAGAATACTGAAATAGCAAAAACATTTCCATTACACATAGTGCTTGCGAATTTTTTCCACCCCGTCAAGATAGGAAACTTTCTTGTTGGACTTTTAAAAAAAGAACACAAAACAAACCATAGAAAGAACCCTGCTGAAACCAGAGGAGGGAACCCCTCCTCTCCTCCAGCCCCTGCTGAAGTAACAGCTGTTCCCTCATGTAGACACACAGCCCATCTCTGATTTTGTCTACGCTTGGTCTAGAAAAAGGGCTGAAATCACTTTCCTTTTCATCTATTAAGCTTTATTTAGATTTATGGAAAGAAAGTCTACTTTTTCCCAAACTACACTGTTCCTAGAACAATTAAAAAAAATGTCCAATATGCCAATAGGTAACACATTATGTTATCTACTTAAATAACATCTTCCTTCATGTTTTCATGATGGGGGGATCATTTTGTTCTGAGGCCCTGACAGCAGCTAACATTTAGGTACGAGGCATTTCTAGGATTTAAGTGTGTGGGTACAGCCAGTTATAAATTACTGGCACATCAGCCTTCTCTGTCTGGACACAAAACAGCTTGAACACATGCAATTCAACACTTTATTACATTCACTGTTTCATAAACCTGAAAATTCTCTCTCCTCCTCTTTAATACAGAGGTCATGAAGCTCACCAACATGCTTTAAGTATTCATGAGCTAGAATCCACAATAAGAAATAATGTTTGATGACTTCTGGGGCAGGATCATGGTACTTACTTCTTGGTATGGAAGTTACCATGAAACTACTTTGTGTATTTTGTATTGGGAGCTTGCAATTGCACCATGTCTGTATATTTCCTCTTGCATCAAGGGAATTACAGAATATACAACAATTCTAGTATGCAATTAATACGTACAAAATATGCCAGGAAAAAAAGAAAAATTCATACTCAACATGCACACAGCCTTCCTCATCACACACAAACCAAAGATATACATGCTCCTCTTCAAGAAGCGCTGGAGTCTGACCTGTAAATTAAGCTGGTGCAGAGACAGCTGACAATTAAAACCCGATCAAGCAGAAAAACAGGAGACGTCTTTAAAGCTAGAGCACCTCTTCCTTAAACTGCCCTTTTAGAAATCTCTGCCGATTATTCAGAATCCAAGACTTAAGCACTGTATTTTAATTCACCATATAAAGAGCAACAGAGAGAAGATGACAGATTACTGCACGGCTAAACTTTTTGTTCATCAAGTGCTTCTATACACAGACTGCAGAAAAAAAAAAAGTATTCTTACATGGGAGTAACTTCATTTCTTTAGAAGTAGGCCCACAAAACGCACACTTTCCATTTGATAATCACTCACACAGCTGTAAATTGACACTACCTTGAGGAATCAAAGAAAAGCACATTAGTCAAAACAAATCAAAGGAAACAGTGGTGCCTGGAGGAAATTACATGAGAACAAAATCAAAACAAAGTTATAAGTACAAGAAAAAATGCAGTCTTGGGGTATTTGTTTTGCCAAGTTCTAAGTAGCAGGTGGCCTAGAGCAGAGCTGAACAAAGGATTTCAGAGGATATTGAAAGTTTAGGAAGTCTGATGTCCCAAGAATAAAGCTATAACGCAGACAGTTCTCTTACAGTACTCCCCAAAAGAGAACAGGAAGCCAATCATGATGTACTCAAATGATACAACCTCAAGTCTTGCCACAGTCTCATCATTTAAACACTCATATGTGCTGTGGCTCTTCTGTTGCTGTATATTTTCCTAAGAGAAGTAGCCCATAGATGGCATTGTCCATAAATGGGGGGCAGGAGAGGAGATGCTACCTAACCTTGGACAGGATTTGCGTATCACCTCATAAAAGATTAACTCCCATTCTCCTTAGTAGTCCAAAACGTGGTCACTACAACCAAAAGGCTACCATCCTGCTCAGGGTGGCATTGGCAGGCTGGAACAACGTTAACTGCTGGAGGTGGGAGAACAACAGGCAACCAGGGCTCAGACTGTGGGTCTTCCCAGCTGTGTTGCTGTCAAGTGTTTAAGCTGTTTTTGTCTTCCATCAATTCTGCTTGGCGAATGCTAGCCTCCAGCGAACGCGCTGGAGGGAGAACTGCAAGAGTCTCCAGAGTGTGTGCCAGAGTCCTTAACCAATCTCTGAAATCAGTGATTTACGCACCAAAATGTAGCCTGAAGCGAGTAAAAACAGCCTCATTAGGGAAATACAACAAACATGGCATTAAGAGTTCAAACTTTGGACAAGGGCTTGGAGAAATTACCACACATCATGGAAAAAAAAAAGCTCAATTTCTGTCTTTCATTTATCTTGAGTTATAAATATTCTTGAATCTTAATAATAATAGAGCAGGATTTACTTTGGGCAGAGCTTATCTGTTTCACAAAAAAACCAACCACCCTGCATACCTTCAGCGACAGAAAACAAATAAGGGAGTAGTCTCATTTTGGGGGGAGGCTGCAGAGTGGCAGTAAACGGTCCATTGAAATCCAAATGTGGATAGCAAGTTTGTATTTTACTAGGCATGGTGTGATTGCATAAGCATAGCAACCCAAGGAAGAAGGCACATTTTTGGGCCGACGAACTAACGGGGTCTAAAACACAAAAGGAATTTAAGGACATTCTCAGCCACCCCTTCTCTTATGTGGTAGCTCTCAGCAGCATCCTTGTGTTTTGGAAACTGCTGGACTTCACCACAGCAAGGTTTAGTCATTCAGGCACCGGAGCTGGTGGTAACACATACAGCTCCTGAGAGTATCTTAACATGCTATGAAATATGTGGCAAGATTTTAAACACTGTTATTGGCTAATTAGGACATAGCCCTTACAGATGTTTTTAATCAAGGGGAAAAAAAAAACCAGGGATCCTACATGTGGATCCATCCTACATATGGATAACGTGTACGTTATCCATTTGCCAAATCAGTGCCAAATGAGAAGTTTTTCCACCAGCTTAAAGAAACTGCTTTTAACTAAGTTAAGACCTTATAATTTTAAGGAAAACTGTTCCTCAATATGATGCAGTGCTGGTTTCCTGGCACTACAAAGAATTTGTTCTAATTGTATCTGTGCTGCTAGTGTTTCAAGCTGCAGGAAAAACATATGGCTAGTTATTTTCACTCCTTCAACAGTACTAGAAACGCAGTATCTTGGTCTTGATTCTTGGGAATGACAGAGGTACAGAAGCAGCAGGCTTTTAGATATTCAGAAGGGACAAAGAATAAGGGGATAGGGGAAAAAAAAATCATAGGCAGAGTAACAGCCTAATTTCTATGCCACAGGAAGCGCCTTTTCCATAACCAGATCAATAATTGCATGAAAAACCTTGTAAGGTACTTCAATTTGTGCATATAGATACCTGCTAGCTTTCTCTCCCTCACACCCTCCCTCTTTTCTACAAGCCCTCTCCTAATTCCTGATAAATATCGTATTTATGGAGAAATGGACTTGTTTTTCAGAGCATGGGAAGAAAAAAAAAAAGAGAGAGAGCTAAATCCAATATTTGGTTTGGCTTCTCTTTTGGAAGACCAGCTATTACAAAATTAAAATTCCAACTCCATAGCTAAGCAGTATCTGACACACACAAACTGACCATTCCCCCGCTCCCCCAGAAACCAAAAACAATTCCCCCCAAACCCTAAGGCATTTTTCTCCCCTTCCAGCCCAGGCTCAGAGCCGCTCCCCCAAGCAAAGCCATACACTTGAAGCTGATAACAAGGCCAGCATCCAGATGGTAGGGTAGTTAGAAATCTAACGCACACACATTACATGTCTTGCTGGGTAAGTCATCAGACACTCTCTTTACCCTTTTTCTTTAAAAGATCTCAAATTAAGAGCAAAGGCAGTCAAATTTAGAAAAAAAAAAAAGAGTCTACATACACCCAAGTAAGACAAAGCAGTCAAGTTTTAAGGTACGCTGCCTTCAAAACCTCTATCATAACAAAGCAAGGTGTACTTTAGGCTGGTTTCTCAAAACATGACAGAATAGTAGGCTGTTTCAGAAGAAAACTTAGGTTAAAGTGATGAAGAATTTAAATGGCCAAGCTGCTCAACTTCAAATAGTTTTTCTTGGATTTACCACTTATTGCACATCCAGGGGTCTAAAACTTAATACAAAAAAGTGCTATTTTATTTAGCTGTAATATAAAAATAAAAATGAAAACAATTCCTCATACTCATCTGTTACAGAAAGTAGGTTTTTAAATCAGTGTCAGTAATTCTGCCTTCATGATGGAAATCATGTGAGAAACAGAACAGAGAACCACACATTCATCCAGCTGGGAGTTACTCACGTAGGGGAGAAGAAGCTTTGTCTGAGAGTGACTCAGAGTGGGATTTCTACCTGTACTGAAAGCCAGTATTGGATGATCTGAGGAGCTCTTGGTCTCGCAGGAGGGAAATAGCTCTTTTGTTATAATGCCTCAATTACAGAGCAGACCAGCAAAGTAGTTTTCATTCATGGTGCCAGCCTAGGAATGATTTAATGCTCGGCTTTGTGCGTGCTGTTCAGTACAATCTGAAAGGTGAGCACAACAGATGATGTTGCCTTTGCAACATCAAGATGTTTTTTGCTTAACTTGAAGGTCAAGAATAAAAAGAGACTGTAGTTTTCCGAGTGAATTATTGGAAGTTACCAGCAGCAGTCCCGAGAGTTTAAGATCACATTAATGATCATTTCAGAGTGCAGTCCCAAGGACAATTGGCCCTGTCAAGACAGAACTGGAAGTGCTTGTAGAGGAGAAAGTAGGGAATAACAAACAAGTGGCACGGGACAAGAAAGGAAGAGATTATTTAGGTCAGCCTTTGCAAAGAAACTAACCACCAAAGTAAATGAACTCCAGAGAAACTAAACAGCCTCTTAAGTGTTTTCAGCAGACCCAAGACAAATTACTGCATGACATGGTGGGAGAAATAAAAACATTCAATACATTTTTTAAATTTATAATCAAAATGTAAAATACCATTCCCTTCAAAATTTTTTTGCCTCCTCCTTTCCTCCTCGTGTTTGAATTCACAGCTTGCAAAGGTTCAATGCAGTGTAGACTTTATCCCAACAGACAATGCAGAGAGCGTATATTATTAACCAAATAAATATTTATAACTCTCACTTTTAGGAGACTCAAAACTGCTGCTCTTCTCGTCTCCATGGAGCTTCTGACACAGGGGGATGGGGATTTAACCTAGCGAGGCCGAGGCCTCACAAAAAGGCCCGTTTTCCCCCACCCGCCGGGGGCTGCTCCACGTCGGTTTCCACAGCAACTCAGCCGCGGCCCAAAGGCAGCCTGCGAGCCCGGGGCTGCTCCCGCTGTCGCTGATTTTAAGATGTGTCAGGATGCTGAGGACTTGTGTCTAGTACCGTTGCGTTTCAAAAGACCATCAGAACAGGCCATGGGAGTAGATGTCTCCTTGCCGCTGCTGTCCCACCCACCTCATGTAACACAGCAGTAGAGTTGAAGAAACGGGTTTCCAGTTGCGCTACTGGGTGTAACAGTTCAGCAAAACACGTGCCTGTGCAAATACCTACAGAAATTGTCATAGTGTGATTACCGAATTCACAAAACAAAGCTGGGTCCCCGGTGCAAACTGGCACATTCCTCTGAAGTCAACAGTACCAGGCTGATTTACATCAACCGTAAAATCAGCCCTGAAACACAAGAGAGCTGAGAAACTAGAAAAAAGAAACAACTCCCTCAAAAAACCTGCAACCGTTCTGGCCCACAGGTCAAGACAGGAGTGTCATGCTAGATTTCAGAGGTCTGCACAATGCTTAAGTGACTTTTGTTGGAACTGCTACGCAATTTCAAAAGGATAAACATTTTCAAGAAGTTGGGGCATTTATATACCTACAATACGCACATACCCAAAAAGCCGGAAAACAAACTTAGCTTACTTTCCAACTGTGCCAACCAGCATTATGATTCCGATATACACTATGTAAAACTGGGGTTCCTGCTTGCTCAGGACCAGGGTCATTTAAGTCTCTTATGGTAGGATCATGGTTCCAGATTCTAGGAAAAACATAAGGTCACTAGGATTTCAAATCATGGAAACAGATATATTGTTCCAGTGAGGGGATGTCTCCTTCCACAGGGGTAGTCTCATTCATAAAGCTGGAACCAAATTTCCTGTGCAACCTCAGTCTCTTCTCAAGTTTATAGCAGTTTTTCCCAGTAGGTCTTCTCAACCTCTTTTTCATTAATTTAAGCTTTCTGCAATTTATTTAGCACTTTCTGCAAAGTGCTTTCACTGCAGAGAATGAGTACATATTAAATTCTAGCTTCTAAATGTAAAGGAGTACATAACTAGCCAGAACTCTGCATTGCAAAGAGATCCTGCGTAGGAGGTAATACAGCTCATTAGACCAACTACACCCAAATGTCTCATTTTCAGAAGAGCGTAATCAAAACCAAGTCAGCAGTGTCACCTTACATTCCCCACTGAAGGAGATGATCCATCTGAAATCTGGCAGCTTAAAAAAAATTGTCTCTGAAGCAAACATTCACCTAGAATATAGGTGAATCTATACTAATATGGACTAAATGCAAGAACAACTCCTCGTGGCGAATTTTTAAAAAGGGCTTTGCACAGGCTTCCTGCCATTCAATTTTTGCTGACTTTGGGATGTACCATGACTTCATTCTAGCTAGTGTGTCCATTTAAAAAAAAAAAGTCTTTCCAAAAACAGTAGGATGCTCTTTAAATGGAAATACTCTGTGAGAGGCTTGTGTAATGCTCTGTGAATTTGGGATTGAGGCATTTCCAATACATGGGGGCGGGGTGTCACTTGACTGAATTTCACTTGAACTGTGAGTTTTAGTACTGCATCTTGTTAGTGATCAGCAGCACTGAGCTACGTATTCTAGCTTTTTTTCCCCTACAGACCAGATTCTTTGCTAGCATGAGCTGCGACCACAATGACCTCTTCTCTCCTGGCCAAAAGAATCTGGTGAACCCTTCCTAATCATCTGCACGCAGCTTGCCAGATTAGCTCATCCCATTTTCATTCACACATGATCCCTTATACTGCCAAGTTTGCTCAATCGTCTCTTCCTGCCAGAAGCAGCTAACAGTCATGTTTGATGGCTATTACTTTCAACCAACATTGTGGTTTACACTACAAATACATATCTTGAGCCTTAATTCTACAGGCCTTTAACAGACAGCTCAGTTCTTCAATATCTTATTGTACAGAAGCACCTTCTGGCATACTTGAACAGGACTGAAGCCACTCTTTCAATTCAATTAAGGCTGATACCTATCGAGAGGAGCTAGAACAAACAGAAGATGTTTTGCACGCTGGAAGGAGAAGGGTGATTAGAAGAAATCCTCCGGAAGCTACAGCCAGGAACAATAGGTCATGGTGTAATAGGTGCCAAATTTTCCTTAAAGGGGATGAAGAGGGTAAAAGACAAAAAAAACACAAACAACTTCAAGTCTTCGTGACATTAAAAGCTACACAAGCAAAACAACATATGGTTATTCAGATTAGAGAACATTAGAAGAACACTGGAAAGTTACACAGGAAACAGGAATAAACAGAGTAACTCTGTGCTTTATTTATTTTTAAATCAAGCATAAATGTTAACTCAGTAATCATCACAGCTTTTCAACAGAAGAGATGTGTCAGGAGCCACATCCTTGAGAGTGTTTGGGTAAGGTTAGCTAACAAACAATTCTCCTGCTTTGCGTCAGAAGAAGGGCAAGCTTGGGAAGCAAGCTATCATTCACAATTCACAACTGGAACAACTGAAGTTTGAAGCTTCATGTAATATGATTTGATTATCTTGTCAGCAGATACTTAAACTAAGAAAGTACCAGCTGTTTCACTGCCACAAAAGTGAAACGAAAAAAGATGTCAGCAATTCTGTAATGATGTAAAACACAAAATAAATCCAGGGCACAGAATGATTTTACAGAAGACAAATCTTGTCAGAATCAAATAGCCAATCTTGTCATAATTCAGAGACAAAAATACTACCAGGAACATGTAGAGATAGGAATTCTTTACTGTTATTTTTTTAAGCCATTAGATATTTTTGGAATGAAAAAATCTGATTAATGATTCAGCCCCCTAGCCCACCTTCTCAAGTGCAACTGAGTGCTTAAAAATCTGGTGGTTATAACAGCTCTAGCTGGAATACTCTACTGTTCTCATAAGATATATGCTATCAAAATCCCTGTATTACACTTCTAAAATACCTGGTAGTCAATAAATCAATACATTTCATGAAATCATGACTTCCAGATAGGCATATATGCTGCTTTAAACTGTTCTGCCATCTGCTTTGCCTACTTCTGCCTGTATTCTCTTTATAACTAACTATTCCTGAGATACTGATACTTTATAAACTCATGTGACACTATTTTTGCCTTACCTTAACTTTCCCATAGAAATAAGACTAAATGGAGTACACTTTGGAGTACTCGACTCAGGTTAACTAATTTCTGTTCAAAGATCTCTCTTTTTGAGAAAGTCACCTGAAGAACAGTCCAAGGACTATGCTGGCCTAAAGATTATACAGGCAGATTCACATCAGCGTAAGCACTGTGATCACATGGAATTCAAACACAAAATAAGGTCTTCAGATTTCAGGTCTGAAGTCACAGAATCACAAGGTTGGAAAGGACCTTCAAGATCATCTAGTCCAACCGTCATCCTATCACCATTGCTACCCACTAAGCTACTAAACCATATCTTGTAGCACCTTGTCCATGCGCTTCTTGAACACTGCAAGGGTCGGTGACTCCACCACCTCCCTGGTCAGGCCATTCCAGTGCTTGACCACTCTCTGAGAGAAAAAGTTTTTCCTGATATCTAACCTAAATCTCCCCAGGCGCAACTTGTGGCCATTACCTCGAGTCCTATCATTAGTTATCTGGAAGAAGAGGCCGACCCCCTCCTCATCACAACCTCCCTTCAGGAAGTTGTAGAGTGCAATGAGGTCTCCCCTGAGCCTCCTCTTCTCCAGACTAAACAATCCCAGCTCCCTCAGCCGCTCCTCATAAGACTTGTGTTCCATACCCCTCACCAGTTTCGTTGCCCTTCTCTGGACACGTTCCAGGGCGTCGATGTCTTTCTTGTAGTGAGGGGCCCAAAACTGAACACAGTACTCGAGGTGCGGCCTCACCAAAGCTGAGTACAGGGGGATGATCACCTCCCTGCTCCTGCTGGCCACACTGTTTCTAATACAGGCCAGGATGCCATTGGCCTTCTTGGCCACCTGAGCACACTGCTGGCTCATGTTCAGCCTTGCATCGATCAACACTCCCAGGTCCCTTTCCTCATCACTGTCTTCTAGCCACTCAGCCCCAAGCCTATAGCGTTGCATGGGGTTATTGTGGCCAAAGTGCAGGACCCGGCACTTGGCCTTGTTAAACCTCATCCCGTTCGCCTCAGCCCAGCAGTCCAGCCTATCCAGATCCCTCTGAAGGGCCATCCGACCCTCAGGCAGATCGACACTACCTCCCAACTTGGTGTCGTCTGCAAACTTACTGAGGGTGCACTCAATCCCCTCATCTAGGTCATCAATAAAGATATTAAACAAGATAGGCCCCAGTACCGACCCCTGGGGGACACCACTCGTAACGGGACGCCAGCTGGACTTAACTCCATTAACCACAACCCGCTGGGCACGGCCCTCCAGCCAGTTCTTTACCCAGAGAAGAGTATACCTGTCCAGGCCACGGGCAGACAGTTTCCCCAGGAGAATACTGTGGGAGACCGTGTCAAAGGCTTTACTGAAATCTAAGTAGACCACATCAACAGCCCTTCCCTCATCTACCAGTCTGGTCACCCTATCGTAGAAGGAGATGAGGTTGGACATGCACGACCTGCCTTTCGTGAACCCGTGCTGGCTGGGCCTGATCCCCTGGATGCCACGCAAGTGCCGTGTGATCTCACCCAAGATGATTTGCTCCATAATTTTGCCTGGAACCGAGGTCAGGCTGACAGGCCTGTAGTTCCCCGGGTCCTCCTTGCGGCCCTTTTTGTAGACGGGAGTCACATCGGCAAGCCTCCAGTCCTCTGGGACCTCTCCAGATAACCAGGAACGCTGATAGATGGTGGAAAGCGGTTTGGCAATTACCTCCGCCAGCTCCCTCAGCACCCTTGGGTGGAGCTCATCCGGTCCCATGGACTTATGACATTCCAGTTGAAGGAGCAGGTCTCTAACCGTCTCTTCCTGGATCTCAGGGGGGCATTCTCTACTTGAGTCACAGGGGACGTCATGGTCGGGAAGTAAAGTACCCTGAGGATAACTGATCCGGCTATTGAAGACCGATGTAAAGAAGGCGTTGAGAACCTCAGCCTTATCCTTATCCTCAGTGATCACATTTCCCGCTGCATCAAGTAAAGTATGGAAATTTTCCTTGGTTCTTCTCTTGCCGTTGATATATTTGTAAAAGGATTTCTTATTCTCTTTTACTGCAGTGGCCAATCTGAGTTCTAGTTGGGCTTTTGCCTTTCTAACTTCCTCTCTGCATATCTTGGCAACCTCCTTGTATTCACCCCAAGTAGCCTGTCCTTTCTTCCAGCGGACATAGACTCTCTTTTTCTCCCAGAGTCTCAACAAAAGTTCCTGGTTCATCCACGCCGGTCTTCTTTCCCTCCGGCTCACCTTACGGGATACAGGAACGGCCTGCTCCTGTGCCTTCAAGATTTCCTTCTTGAGGAGCATCCAGGCCAGAACAATCTATTTTAGTAAGAAGAGGATCTGGCACATTTACGTATTTATTTCCACTGTTGTTGCAGTGCTGTGCATCTTGCACAGCCTGTATGATAAGAACGAGCATCAGCAGAGCTATGAATGGTCAAGAAGCCAAGAAAGGGATGGTTTGTTGAATAACAGATAGTTACCTGCATTTCTCTCCTAGAAAAGTAACTCATCACCATCTAAGTTCTGCTGAAAGCACCTTTGTTAAAAATAAGCCTGTAAGCTTTTTATGCTTTGTGCTTATGAGTGCCAGGTTATGTTTTAAGGCAGCTAAGGACCAGGCTCCTTACAAGTCAGAATGAATTACTCTTTCACAAAAATAGAGCACCCACTTCAGAGCTTACAGACATGCAACTCCTTATAGTGAAGTCTACATATACCTTCCACTTAAACAGCCTGATTTCTCAGCCAAGCCCCTTGACAGATTTAGCTGTAAGAGCTTTTTTGAATTCTGTCTACCCTGCACGTTTCCCATCCCAAAGCAGAGACAGCTAAAGGTCATGGATCACTTATCACTCACCACAATTAACAATTTAAAACAATCAGATTTCTTATTACATTTCTGCTTACAAGACTTCAGCCATATGGACAGGGGTCCATAAGATTATAGGGATTCAAATGCAGCATCTAGCTGCAGGATTGCAGCCTTAACAGCAAAATGATGCTGTAAATGTTTTTTCTGATTTTCAGATGATTAGCCCCATCCCAAAACTGAAAGGGTTTAAGTTACTAACCCGTCTATATTGGACATACTATTTTAAATAGTATGCCTGTAAGCAGGGTTACTAGGACTCAAGTCAACTTCTGCATGTACATATTGAACAAAAGCTGCACTGTTAGTTCTGCTGATATTATTGATATTATCTCATTCACTTTGTATTCATGCAATGTAAGATAATTCAGCTTCAAAAGAAGGGCAAATTCCTCCCTACCCTCTCTCAGTCTTTTGTTAAATGCTTGCAACATCTAATTTCTGCTGGAAGCCATAAATAGCATTGCTTCAGTAATGAACAGAAGATCTGCTCCCTACTCATCCCACTCTGCCTCCAAGTTGCTCTTTTGCTTTGTGAGGAGAGGGAAAAAAAAAAAAAAAAAAAAGCATACACTGACATGCAATCAATTGTTAAAGGTGCCAATAAGATCCAAACTCAACTTTGCCTCATCGCTCCCCAATAACCAGATAAAATTAAAAACTGTTTTGTTCGGAGTTTATTGAATGCTAGGCTAATCATATATACTACCTCATTCCCAGGTTTCCAAAGTAGTGTAAAACAATCTTTTGGTTTTAGTAGATTTTATCAGTAAACAAAGTATCTGCCTTAAACTTTCATAACATTTTCCTAAGAAAATACAAGTTTTCTGGGACTTTTTTGTTGGATTGAAGACTAGCTTAAAAAGTAAGAAAAAACCTTCTGCACTGCTTTGTCGTTCCCTAGAAGACATTAAGTTTGCTTTAACTCAAGAAAAATATTCTGCACCTGCAACTCTCTCAGCTGTATATATAAGAACTGG
This sequence comes from Chauna torquata, assembly GCA_013399475.1. Lineage (NCBI taxonomy): Eukaryota > Metazoa > Chordata > Aves > Anseriformes > Anhimidae > Chauna > Chauna torquata. Next base: position 202,349 of record VXAL01011454.1, on the reverse strand, counting down.
CCATGCCCACTTCTCTTTCTCTATTTATACAGCTTTCGAAGCTCTGCAGAAACTTGAAATGTTTAAATGCTTATAAACAGACATCACTTCATTATGCTCTCACAAAAGTCAGTGCATTCTCCCAACAGCTACTTATGTTAGAAAGTGACTGCATATTGCAAAATCTGTACAAAACCTTTGTAGCAGTGCTTTCCCTTCCTTTCCCCCTCCTCAAAAAAGGGGGCTAAAAATTTGAACACATTTGGAAAACAGACAGTTACCGTGTGGACTGTTACAGAGTTGAGGACTCGGCAAGAGATACAACTGGAACACAAATGAAATAAGAAATATATAAAGTATGCAGCAACAGGGGGAAAGCAAAGCTGAAAACAATTTTTAATCGTGTCTCCATATATGCTGCTGCTTCCCTGTTGATAACCAGCTTTCCCCAGATGACTCTTATGTCCTGCAACATTATTTACTGAAAGGCTCCAAAGATAAGTGCTGTAAGTACATAATCTTCTGGAAGTACCCCTGAGCCACCATTTCAACAATGCTCAAACCAAACACGGTGAGAACTATATTTACTTTTTATGCTTGATACATTTCAGGATACTTATGTATCAACTAGTGCTGTTTGAATCCAGTGATGTCCAGGATGTAGGTCTTACACAGAAAAGGGGAGAAAACAAACAAACAGAAAATTTACTGAAAATTGAATTGTGGGAAGGCCTCTTAGACTGTATGGCAAGAAGCAAAACCTTACTCTAAGCGGCCCTAAGCGTTGCTTTGTGGCATCTAAGCATACTTCCACTATGGTATGCATCTGCGTACTCCTCTCCACCTCCTCTCCTAGGCACCAACTTTGATGTCACCAGTGAATCTGGAGTTCTTGAATTTGTTTGCTTTACTAGTCACTCCAATACTACAAAAACAGCATCTTAGAAATCTTATGAATTCTTACTATTATCTGGCTGCCCCAAACTCCCTCCCCCTCTTTTTCATTTTCAACTGCTGTATTCAATATTGAAATATTGATTTCTTTCACTATTGATTTCCTTTCAGTACCCTCTCAAATGAGTACAATGTTCTCGTGCACCAGGAAACCACATTACACCTGGGAGGACCACTACTGTTACATTGGTCAGCAGAAGACAGCAGGGGCATTCACTGCAACATACAAAGAAAACTCAGATACTAACTGAAAATAAAACATTTTTATTTCATTCATTCATTCATGTACAAATATTTACTGTCATTTAAATGGAAAGCTATTAAGTCTTCTCGTAAGGATAAAGACCTTTTCTGCACAAACTCTTTTAATATTTAAGCACTGCTATCAATAAACTTTTAATTGGATTTTATGTGGACATTGAGGGGGGGGAGATCCCCCCTTCCTCACCCTCCAAGGAGATCCCTGCAATATGTGTTCTGTCTTTAAAGAAAAGCAGGGACACGCACACTTCTGAATAGCACAAAACAGATACCAGTGATGTCTTGCGTTGGTATTCTACAACTTGTGTTTTTGAGATAATCCTCCTCTATTTAACTATTCCTACAGAGTTAGGTGTTTCAAACTTCTGAAATGAGCCAGAGTTGTTTATATGCAGTATAAGTCACTGACCAGTCATAATCTTCTACATCTCAAGCAATGAAATTTATGTGTTTATCTACCAGAAGTTACTAAAATTTGTAAGTCAAGTCTTGGAAGAGGGTATAACACCTTAATTGGCAAGACATCCTGTTAAAATTTGTTTAACTGAGCAGTATTTAAAGATTCTTCAGTCATTGTTACATATATTAGAGAAAGCATGTATTAGTGTCTAGAATTAACTCACATGGCTTAGATTTAAGCTCATTAAGAATTAACTTGCACACCTCTCACACACCATGGGTCAGCTGGGTGCTCTACTCTCAGCACGGCTCGACATGCCCCCCATCTACCTTTTAAAATCAGGGGTTCAGGCTCCCAGGCAGGCTCAACACGGTACCGCCAGCTAAGGGGGCTCGGCAAAGCCCTGCAGCGCGACAAGTGAGGCTCCGGGCGCCCCAGCCGCATGCAGGCCCTGGCACAGCGGGGCCCCTGCGTCTCATCCCCAGCCACTGGGTGCTCTCAGAAAGACCTCTCCATTACCACCTGGGCAAGCGGCCTTCCCAAATACAGACACGCAGCCCTTTGTTATTAAATGCACGGGACAGCCCGCTTGAATCACACTTTCGAAGTGCTCACCGCCAACGGTTTGAACAGTACCAAAGTTGCTTTGATGGCCTTGTCACGCTCCCTCAAATGCCAGTCAGTCTGAAGCAAGGGAACATGAATCAAGAGCCACAAACAAGGAGCCATGAATTTAAGAGAGACGTTCTCATCTTTGTGGTTGACCAGCTTAAAGACTAGGAGAAAGAGCAGAAAAATCAGTCTAGATGGCCCAATAGTCAAAGGGCAAAACCCAAGTGTTTACTTCTTTATGCCACTTTATAGAAACAGAAAGGATACTTGAGCACAAAATCTAGCCATAACATGAACCTAAACACACCCACACACTCTAAAGATACCATTGCAAACTACGCATTTTTGCTTATTTTTGCCACTACAGCAATTAGAAAGCTTCAGTTATGGTCCAGGGCCTCCCAGTGACAGGTACTGTCCACACAGTTGAGTGGTAAGTTGCTGTCTAACTTGCATAATATTTATTCAAGCTCTGTTCTTCTGCACAGCATTCCCTTACATGTTTACGAGTACACCAAGCATGAACACTTCTCCAACTCTAACTCAACTCCACTCAGCATACACAAGTCCTTACCATACCACACCCAAGAATTTCTCCCAATTCATACTGGGCACTCTGGGATACCTTATATAAACATTTTGGTTTCTGAATTATATATTAATTTGAGTAAGACTCACTTTGCAAGAATGCATGTTCCATCACTACCTCCAGAACTATGTTAGCAGTCTGCAAACAGAAAATATAGCTACTCTTGTTAACATTATCTGGTACCAAAACGACCTATAATCCATCACTTCCCATCCAGACCATAACATGTTTTGTTTCCCCTTGAGCCTGATCTAGTGGTTTGGACTGACGTGACTGCACGTTAAATCCTTACAAAGTTAGTCCTAACAAAAGCTAAGTAAATATCTATCTATTGAAACTTCATACCTGTAGGGACTGTTCTTTCCAGCTCAAGTCTGACCATTTCTTACTTTTTTAAACAGTCAGGATCAAAGTACAGCTATTGCAATGCAAGCTGGATCTTCTTACTGAAAACTGCTAAGTTTTGAAATTGTAAAAAGTAAGCATTCAAAAAGGCTTATTACCAGATTTTCCTATCATGTTTTCCCCTGCAAATAACCTTTGAGAGAATCTGGACGCCTCCTTTAATTGCCGTTAACCAGGAGGGGCTACAGTTGTTATGGTTCAACAACTACTGCTGTTGTACTGCTTGCTGTTGTTCAGAAATGGCTATTTTTCCTTTCTTGCCTCTCCAAAAGCTCCTTCAGCTCCCAGAGTACATTAGAAAGTGACAAGTGAATGGGACCAGATGTTCAGCTGTCAAGCTTACCTTCTGTCTGTTTTAAGAAATCATATATAGGCACTCAAGTGCTCCAGAGTATACTGTGAGCAGGAAGGTGACATAAGTCCTTGGAGCCTTCCAGAAAAAAATGGCTGCAGAAATACAGGTGAGCACAAGCACTGGCAATCACCCAAATGTTGCTCCAGCTTCATTTTCTATCCCACTCTTTGAGACCCATACTCATTTCCCAAACACTACTATTTAGATGAAGGAAACATATCATTTGTCTTGATTACAAGACACCATAATATTTGCTTTAAGCTTCCTGTGGTAGAATCACAGCACTGTAATGTACAACACTTTGAGGAAGATGTGGCGGGCCTTTCTGCTGAAGTGTTTTGTTAAAACTGATAGTTCTTAGAGAAGTAATCAGGATGAAAAAAGGTCATGCCAGAAAGTAAAACTAAGAAAATTAGTCTTACAAAATCAGTTTTTCTTGGGAGGATGAGGTGAGCTAACAGTAAAAGAATTACCAGTAAAATAATTGCCTTGCAGTTTCCACATAACTTTTCCCTCAGTTTCCATTAAAGCATTCACCCTGTTGGATATTAGCCACTAGACTGGAAAGTAAGAGGTTAACCCATGTATTTTCCCAAATGCAATAGTGTCGCAAAGTTATCACAGTGAAGGAAAAAAAATCTCAATCAACCAACCAAAAAAACCAGCAATAAGATAGTCTATCGCATATATCCACAGGCACCCTATTTTAAACAAGTGTCTTTGTTTTATATCGTTCTGTAAGTTCCAATGGAACCTTAATTTAGCCATTCCATATGGCCCTGGCAAACAGCCTGCAATGACAAATACAAATGTTTATCTCACACTTTAATTGTTTTGATGCACAAAATACTGATATTGCTGTATGGATACTTCTTAATGCTTCCTTTATGTAAGCTTTCACACTGGACTGACCTCCAGCATTGCTACGAGAAAGCAAGACACCAAGCCGTCCTTACTCTAACAGAAGTACTCTGAAATGGGATCGCCAGTTGTAAGGAACTGATTATAAAGAGACTGTCTTCAGAAATGCTCCGAGGGAAAGATGACATTTTAGAGTGTTGGTGGAATCTGAGTAGATCGTAACATAAGCTTTTAGATCCCAATTTCAGAACTAAATTACTAGTTGTTCCTGCCTCTCCAAAGGCACTGACAGCCTAATCCTACACCTCCCCATCTAACAAGGGAAGCTTGCTTACTGCTTCTGCAGAAGATTTACATGCATGTCACTATCTTCACTGAAAAAGTATCACTATTATATACTCACGTGAAATGGTATGAGAGATGAATTTTTTTAGTATTAGTTATACAAGATTCTCCCATGTGTAAAAAGAGTTGTTTCTTTCATGACCACCAACTCTTGAAAAGAAACCAGAGCACCTTAGGTAGTCTTTGAGGAAGCCAAATGTAAAAGACCCCTCTAACAATTTCAGCATACTTTTTTTAGAAACAGGTCTGCACATGTGTCTCTCCAGTAACATCTGGGGTTAGGCAGTGGCCTCAGACAATCCTGGTAGCTTTAAGCCATGAAAGATGACCCCATGTTTTAAATCAGTTAACTAAAGAGGAAAGATGAAGGCAAAGTTCAAGCACTTGAGAGTTCTTATATTTGCAGTGTCATCAGCCAATTTCTGCAGCAGAACCGGGCAGCCAGTATGCTGCTGCCAAAACAGTCTACAGTAAGGAATACAGATATCATGGAGGAAATATCACAGGAAAAAACTTGGTGTAATTCAGTTAAATAGCCAACGAGAAGACCTCATCCAGGCTCAATTAGATCTGCTAATAACAGTGGTAATTTTAACTCTCGTCATTGACGCCAGATGCCCTATGGTAATCCAGTTACCAGAAATGCATGCCCTATGATATGAATAAAGAATTGTTGCAGCATTAAAGCTGAGGACCTTGGAGGCTAAACAACAGCAAAAGCAAGTCCTCTACCTGCATACAATCACCTTAAACAGAAAAAAATAAGGGGAATTGTGACTGTCTTGACGTGACAGTACAGGTGCACTGCCACCTTACTGTATGCAATGAAGGAAGACAGTCATCCTCATTTTTCCTTCTGCACATCCAAAAGCAGGCTGTGGGGCCAGTAACCTGAACTACGGATACTGCAGGGTGAGCCAGGGACCAGCTCTCTCTGCCTCCTCCCTGCTGCTGGCAGCACAGAGAACAGCACTGCTTCTGGCTGAGTCCTCTCTGAAACAGAGACACCTTCCCAAGCAGAGTGCCTAGGTTTTAAGGGAAATAGTCTGGCTTGTTCAAATGCAATGAAGGCCATGATTTCTGAGAGCCTTTCCAATAAGCTCATAGCCAAAGTTTCCCCTGAGCCCTGAAGATCTAATGAAGAGTTGGAATTCTGAAGATAATAGAGAGAGGAGCCCACCTCCCTTCTAAAGGCTGGAAGGTCTTCAACCAAGTCCTCAATTTTTATTCTTTTCAGAAGCATTCTTCTACGTTGTGCAGTGTCACCACAGCGCTAAGAGGAAAAAAAGTTAGGCTGAACATTTGAAACAAATGCTGCTTTTCTGTAGTAAATTTTCATTTGCTTGTTTATGTTTTAGAACCTTACTGACATCTGACAGCCTTTATTACGGTGTCTAAGAGCCCGTGCAGGTTTGTAGACCACTAGCAGTCTATAGCAGAAAAATGTTGCTTCTTAACTAAAATGGCAAGAGAAGGAACCTTCCTCAGATGTCTCTTTTGGGGTTCACTCTGCTCCCTCTCCAAAAAAACCCCCAAGCAACGTGGTTCAGTCTTTTTTACACAGATCTTGGAGAAGCATGCTGCTTTGCAAATTTAAGAAATCCCATCTCACCTGAACATGGTCTCTAACTTAGAAATCAGAGTAAGTCCCTACTAAAGGTCATCCAGCAAACAAAGAGGGTTCAACAGAAGACTGGGGTCGATAATATTCTCAATTTTGAGAGAATATTATCACATATAATAGGGACAGCACAGTTTAAAGACTTCCAGCCCCACTGCTGTTTCCTACAGCTAACGCAGTCATGCTTTTTAAGTTCTTGGAGGGAGGGTGGGGGTGGAGACGTGACTTTTTTTGACCTAGCACCTCTGTATCTGGCTGAAAGATTCCTGAGGACTAAGGAGTGCTTGTTTTAAAGCCAAAATAAGGTGAGGTTTTATTTATTTATTGCTGAATCAAACTACCCCAGTGAGCTCCATCAAATGTTTATGTAAGACTACTATTTATTGCCTCTGCATTGTCCTCGCACAGACACGTACTGAATTTTTTTCAGCATCACCAGCTTAAATTTGATTTATAACTTACAGTAAAGCAAGAAAAATCACACCTAGAAGCTTCAGAAAAGGACCAGTTCGTCAGTATGTACCACTTCCTCAACAGTAGCCAGGACTATTAGCAGCAATCATTTCTGCAGATTTTCTAACTCTCTCACCAGCAGAACTCGTAAGTCTTACCCTGCTGCACCTTTTAAAACTTTTACAGATCAGAACTTTTACATCAGTTTGTTGAGCTCACACAGACTGAGTTTATGACTGATGATCTCAAACTCCCTTACTTTCCCCTAAAGTAAAGGTAAAAGAGAGTCTTTAACTTGGAGAAACCACTACTTCTATGGGTCATTAGTATTTTTTAGTAGGTTCTCACTGAAAAGACCTGATCTACCTCAGTACTGTTCTTGGCTGTGCTGACTTCCTATGACCGACTTACACAGCTCAATTTCTGCAGCTAAATTACCAAGCAAGTTCTCTACACCTGCTCCACAGTATAACGCTCACTCTCCTCAGGTATCAACCACTTCCTTCTTTTCCTCCTTAGTCACTGCCCATTCCCCAGTATCTCCACAGCACGTTGGGCCCCAGTCCCACACGAGAAATTACTCAACCCATACGCCTGGCTTGGATGCCAGTATTACTCAGTCTTACTGTTAACGTGAGCATACTGCAGCCACAGGAGGAGCAGCAGACTCATGACTGCCTTTTCTGCCTGGATTTCCTCCAGCTCACACAAACAATTAGCATTTGCCCACACACCTACAGTTGCTTTCTTCATGCAACAACTTCTTATCACTGGTAAACTGAGTTCTCCCCACCTGGCGTTTTCTTGGGAACAGTGAAAGGAAGGGGCGGGGGATGTGAGTCTGCCCACAATTTAGGCACCAGATCCACCGTACTGCTTCTAAATCACCCTCTAGCATTTCCATATGGGTCAAAGCTTGCACTGTCAATGGACACAATTAACCCAGCATCTGAGCAGCCTAAACACACTGAAGCCAGTCACCAAAAAAACCACAGCAGCCCTATTTGGTCAAATATATCCATGAAATTAACAACAAATGAAGAAAAAGATCAAAAACCAGCTTTTTTTTTTAATTCATTATATGAAAGTCTACACCAACTGCCCATTTAAACAACCCAGGTTTTCCATTACGTCTTGCACAAGTGAAGACAGAGGAAAAGAAAAACTGCCACCAAACCAAAGACCTAGCAGAGCACATGTCACTTAAAAGTCTGTCCTCTCAGGACTTGTTTCTCCCCCGCAAAGGAGGTTTTCCCACACACGCAAGTTTCTGTTAAGTGAGGAGGCATGAAAGTTAAATACAAAAACACCCAGCATCAGCACCATCCCACATCCACAATGGATTGAGCATCTGTCCCAGTGGGGTCCCAGGTCTTCACTTCACTACCAAGACCATGCTACATAATTCTTTTCAACATGTTATTTCCACATACTGCCTCTTTCCCTATTGTAAAAGCGAGACACAAGAAGTATACAACAAGAGCACGGTGAAATGCGATCTGAATGCGACAGTCTCATTACACAACTGGCACTGGTAACATTGCGTGTTAATTCACTGCCTCTACGCTGCTATGCGGCCCCACGCTCTGTTTTCACTCGTTTCCATGCGCTTTCAGAGTGGGGCAGCTTTTGCCAACTTATTTTAACACTTCCCCTACCGCCCCTCATCTTGTTTTTAATGAGTCAGACAACAGGACCATAAAAACGTTGGGAGCACGAGCCTGTTCTAGAGCTGCACTGGCCCGCGCTGGCCACAGAAAACTCGCTCCTGGCACTTGCTCGTTCATCCTTTAAGAGCCATGAGGAAAGCAAACCCCGCAGCCCCGCGCCCTAAAACTTGCATCGCTGCAGAAAGCCGCTAGCCTGCGCCGGAACGGGCCCGGCTCGGCCAGGTTATACCCGCGCAGAGACGCGGGACGCACGGGAGCACCCGGCGCGCACCCCGGCTGCCCCGAAGGAAGCGCCCGCTTTCCCGCTCGGCGCTGGCTCCCCGGGCGCCGCCGCCGCTCCCCTCGCCCTGCCCGCGGCGACCCCTGCTGACCGCGGG
>VXAL01011454.1:142789-179258 GCA_013399475.1 Chauna torquata | reverse complement strand
GTTTTAGGCCTGTAGGGCTAGAGTAGCTCTAATCTGAAATACAGTTCCAAAAGCAGTTGGTGTGGCTGTTGCACCTCAGTGCCATCCTTGTTATTATCCAGATCTACTCCTGCTTAACCACTCTTGCCTGGTAATGTAGGTGCAACCATAGGCTTAGCCTTTGTGTGAGTTGAACACTCTGACAGTAAAAAATGTGTGTATTATGCATATTTTCACCTAGTGGTTTATAATCAGTTTATTGTTGTAAAAGAACTGTGAGCACATTCAGCTGAAACTCTTTGTAATAGCATGTTTATATTTCATGCTCTTCAGTAAACCTAATCATCTACAAACTTTTTTGTCTCATAGCCGTTTGGTAGCTGGTGTGATCACAAATGTTTTTCTTGTCTGGTGCCTATTCTTGTTCTCATGCCGAAATACCAGCAGAGGTGTGTGTAGCTAACAAAGCAATGTTAGTACAATACAGTATTTTTCTTCAGTATGACCTTGTAGTTAAATAAGTTAGTCTGAAGTATTTTGTAAGTGACATAATAAATGCAGTTTCTCCTAATAACAATTTCTTATTTATCAACAAATCCGAGTACTTTTTTCTTTTGAGTCCACCAGAATGGAGGTTGTTTATAATTGGGATTGTGACTCCGGGAAATGGGATACACAGATGAGTATTGAACAGTGGCAAGACTGCATGTGCGTGTATCATGTCAGGAAAACCGGAGAAGTTGAACTCCAATTAATATATATTGTTTCTGATGGAAGAATGCCTATCAATTTGTTCTTTAGCAATATGTTGATGATAAATAGTAAAAATTACAATCCTACAGCAATATTCTTATATTTAGGATTTATAATAGATAGTTCTTATCATTTTGACCAATATTTAGTGTTTCCTATGCTTCGTCTATTCAGTACAGCTGTGAAACAGTGGTGACAGTTTTATATGTATCAATTGCTTTTTAGGAAAACTTCCGTTCTCTTACAAGGGATGCTAGTAAGCTAATTCATAAAGACCTGCCATTTGAAACACTACATGTTGAAGCAAAAGTAGCACGTGAAATGTTTCAGCATAACAAGTAAGTGTATGAATTTGCCTTTCTTTTTAGAAAGGCAATTAGAAATTCATTTAAACCTCTGCTTGTTTTTGTAATTCAAAAATAAGGTGTGACAGGTGAAGTAAGAAGGTGTGTCTCCCACTGCTCTGAATGCATGCAAATGTGTCTCCGTTGTCTTTGTCCCACTAGCTGATTTCATATTTAGTGCTCTCTCCAGAGGCCAACACTTTCACTGGAGGTAGTTTTGTGAGAAATGGAAAGACTATAGATCTCTAAGTTTAACAGTGAGCTTCAGGATTTCATTACTTTTAAACTGGAGCTCTGGTGATTAGACTTTTTGCATGCTAGTTACTTTAAGCCTTTGCTGAAAGACTTTCATATTCAAAAAAATGTAGATTTTTCATATCTTGGTATCTTCAAATGATCTTTCATATCTTGGTATCTTGGCGTCTTCAATGCAGGGGCATTTCATCTACAGGGGAAAATGGGCAAAATATTCTGGCCTGTGCTATAAAAGAAGGCCTGTTCAAAACACTTTTTTTTAGCTGACAGACCACTTAAATAATGTTTTGGAAGAATTACCTGGTCCATAGCTTTTTGGTGGTTGGAGAGAAGTGGGGGAAAATGATAAATAATTTGTCATTTTGTGAACCAAAATAAAATTTTGCTTGAAGCTGAAATTAATGCAAAAATAAGTGTTTTTAGCTTAATGATATTGATGTGACATGCACGCTAGCATCTCTTTCCTGTGTTGGCTGGCAAGCATTTACAGCAGGTAGGAGCTAAGCTGACTTCTGATAACAGCTTTAGACACTGTGTGTGTATTTGTGTTTGTAGAAAGAGCAGAGACCACTTTGCCATCTTACAGATGACCAGCTGTTGAGGACTACACATTGCGTAAGACCAGTTTAGGTGATCTGATAGTTTCTGTTGGTCTTATATGTGACTGGAAAAACTTTTATGTGTAGTAGTAGGTTCATTTTGTCTTTCTGAATAAAACTCATTTGAGAGAACACGGACCTCTTAAAACATATATGCTTTATCAGGCATGCTCATACACATTGGCATATAAAATTAAGAGTTTAAACCTATTTCAAAGCTCTCATAGATACAAACGTGATTTTAAAAAATGCTCCTTAAATCAATCTCTTAAGTTTTCTTACGAGAACTTGATAGTGAAGGTGAGAATTTTTTTTTAATCTTTTTTGTCTTGTTCAGATACAAAATGGAGAAGATAGAACAGAAAGCTTCTCAGAATGTGGAAGGAATTGTAACATTACATAGGTGAGCAAAACTGAACTCATTCTGTAATATTTCACTGAAAGGTTTAATTTTATTGCAAGTAGTATCTGCGAGTGAGAAGAATAAGTTACTTACCATAGTTTTTAATTTAAAAATCACTTGTGTTCGTTACTGTGTACTCTGTCAAGCCTTTTTTTTAATACAATCATTGTGATACTTAAAACTTGGTGGGTCTCACTAAAATTCTGTTTTTTGTTATCTTAAGACTTCTCTGGCACTTACAACCTTTTTTGTTTTAAATGCTTTTCCATAAAATCTAAATAAATCTCCGGAGCTTGACCACCTCTGGAGGGTGAATAAAACACAAGCCAAATACTTGTTTGAAAACAAGTGTTAGAGTCGGTTGGTAGACTTTTCTTCCAAAGTTTGTCAATATTTTCCTATCCGGCAAGCTACTGCCCTGTAGCATTGGAGGTGGGAATGGAGCTGACTTTTGGAATGCAGCATAAGACATAAAGTTCTTAGGCTGGAGGAAGGAAGCTTTTATTGTAGCTCAAGCTTATAAAAAAAATCTGTGACTTGCTTAGGCTAGTGTAGGATATTCAGTTTTCTAGATGTGGAATCCAAAATCAATTGCAATTTAGACATCTCCGTAAAGGAAAGATGTCTTTGCCATGATGGTTCTTGAAATTTTAGAACAGCATTGTGTCTGGTGTTCTTCCTGCTCCTATTCTGTAGTTTGTTCAGTAAGAGGGAAGATGGGCTTGCCTGCTGATTGCTGGGAGAGGTTTGTTCTGAGTATTCTTTTGCTGTTCATCTTCCTCTTGTCTCTCACTTTTCTTAACTGATTTGCAACTTTCCAGGACCTGAAAGGGAAATACCTGTGCAGGTGATAAACACACTGCTATGTAAAATGTGTGATCTTAGGGACAAATCTTTTTCTGGTGAATAACAAAGTTAACCCACTATTGAAGTCAACATGGCTTCAAAAATTTGATAAACCCAGGATTATCTTTCTGGACTTGAGATTTAAACTTTGTAAATTCATTTTAGGAAATTGTGTGACCTGTACTTTTGCTTCAGGAAACCTAGAAATGCTGAACTGGGGATGTGTTTAGATTTGGTTTGGGATTTGTGTGGATTTTCTTTCATCCTCTTTGAAGTGTCCTCTAGAGAGGATTTTGCTAATGAAAACCAGAAACAAATAGGATTGTAATTCTCTTTGTTTATATTTGTCATAGTGGTTTTTTTCTTTTTTCTTTTCTTGGCTCCCATCAGGTTTGGTGACTTTGTAGATGTTAGTGAAGGCCCTCACATTCCAAGGACAAGTTTCTGTTTACAGTATGAAATAACAGCAGCCCACAATCTTCAGACTAATGGATCTGAATTGATAAGGAGGTTCCAGGGTGTGTCCTTGCCAATCCATTTGAGGGTAACTAATCAATTTCTACAGTTTTCCTTCTCTTTTTAAAGTTAGGGCATATGGTATATTTTCTGATCTGTATTATGTGCTGTACTTGTAATAATTCAGAGGTGAGAGGAGGATGAGTAGCAGAAAGTGATGGCCAAGGATGGTGACTACGTTGTGTATTTGGAGTTCATTTTCCTGGAACTGTTGTGGATGTGGAATCAGAACTTGAAAGTTTGCGTCAGAGCACCCTTGATGTTACTTTTCAGTACAGAAAGCATGGTTTTGGTTGTGCAATTGCTGCATGGCTGTTTCATTCACCTTGCCTTAGTGAATTGTTTATCATTGCGCATGCTAATCATCTGAAATTGAGGCTGCTGACAGTATTTATTCAGATTCGGGAAAGAACAGAACTTTGGATTTACAGTCATGATGAAGGATACCATATCTAAGTCTTTCATAATACCTGAGTAAAACTTAGTAACAACGGCAAATCCCATCACTAATCTGACTTACGACTCTGCAAAAATATAGCTGGAGGCAGGAGTCTTTCTTCCCACTCCTGTTGACTTATCTTATTTTGGCCTGTGGTCATGTGCTATTATCTCCACTAGGGAAGTTTAGAAGGGACAAGTGGGCACTGGCTTCATTGCCTCATCTGTATGTACCCTTCCTCATCTTTCCGGTCATAAGATTTTAATTCCTATTTTTGCCCATTATCCCCTCAGTGATTCCACACAATGAATGGATGTGATCAGTAAATATTTATTCAAGTACTCTTTAGTCCCCCCAGGGAATATGGACAAGCTGGACACTGAAGTAATAAGCTGTAACATCTGAATTACAGATTGTTATGTTTTTGTGCCATCGTTTCTATGTACTTTTCAGAATCTGATCTGTAATAAGACTTTTTTTTGCCTCCAGTAACATCATTTAATGACATTTCATACAGGCTCACCACACTGTGTGGCACAAACTGCTGGAAAGATCGAAGTGGCTGGTAAGTCTCAATGGTGAAATACGGCTTACCAAATATAAAAATATGCTGTGATAGAGTTGAATTTGAATAATTAGAGATGGGTAATATCCTCAGGAACATATCTTTAAGAATGGAAATGTTAACAGGCAAAGAGAAATTGGATGCACATGAAATCTAACAGCTTTGTAGTAGAGGATGTTCTGGTATTGGTTTTGAAGTCTGACTACTAAAATGCATTGTACCATTCAGAAAAGATGTACACTGTTCAACTGATCTATTTTGTGCTATTCTAAAAAACGAGCAAATTATATAAGACTTACCATCTATGACTGAAGCTGTCTGCTTCTGAGAATCCCAGATGCTTTTTTTAGTACCAGGCTGTTTTTAATTATCACTTTAAACTACATCAGTATTTTTCAAATTCCTCTCTAGAATTGATGTTGATACCACACATGTAGAATTTAAAGTATTTTTTCATGTTTTAATCATGAACATGAAATAAGAAAACTAAAAATTGGAGTAATATATTTATACTTATCTAGATTTTAGGTAATAGTAAGTTTTCTGCCATAGGTTTGAGAGAACACAAGCAAACATTTTTTTAATAAGTAAATGCAGGGATAAAATCTACTACTGGGTGGACCTAGGTGGAAACCGCTAGAGATGAAAGGAAATACTGTTTCAGTAAACTGCATAAATGTGCTAGTTTATTTTTCCCTGTTTAAAACCTACATGGAAAATAAGAGTTTCTTGCAAGCATTATTCTGTCAAACAAACAGTGTTTCAAAGTTGAAATGGGCTTATCCAAGAGAAGCTTTATACTGACTGAGTAAATACGAAAAGGCAAGTTTTTAGGATAAATGGAACAATAAAATATCATAAGCTGCGTATAACCAGAGACTGACTTTCAAAGCATGGTTAAACCTAGTCACATGAATTAAACAGCAGAAGTTTTGGAGCCTTCAGAACAAATATTCTATTTGCTTTTGTGGCAGAAGAGAGAAAAAACACTGTATGCCTATTGAAATTTGTTAGCCAAGGATGTGCTCAGAGCCTAACCCATGACATTTTTTATGAAATTAGTTTGAAGATGCTTCTTGTACAGGTTGTTTAATTTTGGAGACAACAATTGTCTTTGTAGGCTGTCCTTTCTTGTTACACTAACAGTATGAAGGGAGGATTTCCAGGGTCTAGAATTAAGTCATGTTTTTTAAAACAAAACAAAACTGTTATGTTTCTGCAGGTCACTGAAGAAAAAAGTGTGGAAGGAGCAGCAGAAAGTCATGAGGCAAAAGGTGGAACTGAAGAAGGAAAAACTATCAATCTAAATAACTTCTAAATGTACATAATAAAATGTTTTGGTTTTTTTTACAAGGCTCATTTGTGCTACATGTAAAGGCGTCTTGGTTAATTCAGTTGAGTTCTGTGGACCTGAATCACGGATAGATATGAAGCCAGTATTGCACATTTCAGTCTACTTGAACTTCAATTTTCTGCCCGTTAGAAAGGCATGGATTTTACTTAAAAAAAAAAAAAAAAAGTTTCCTTTGTGATAGCTCATCTTGCAAGTTACCTTTGTCCTTATTTCAAGAACAATTATATGTGTCTAGATGTTGTCCTCTCTGATTAATGTGGTTTGGCCATCCCGTTTAACCTGATGTAATTTCAAAACCACTTGTCTGGTTTTCTGTGAAGAAAATACATATAACTCCAGGCATGGTGTATTTCTTGCTGGAGCTTCCTGATGAAATTCCACTGACTTCTTTGTCTGCTGCATTAGAAAGTTGAGAAAAATAATGTCTTAAAAAAGCAATCAGACAAAAACTTCCAGGAGCTCATAAAGGGTTACAAAAGATTCTTACTTCCCAGTTTTGATTTTGTCAGAATTGAAATTAGATTCTCTTTTGTGTTTGCTGTTCAAAAGACTCCATTCAGTAGCTTACTGCATAATTACCATTGCTTTACTACTGCATTCTGCTATTTTTGTACAAGCTGAAAAGTTTGAAGTTATTAATTGTCTGCTGCACAGGAGCAGTTAATACCTCTTTCAAAGATCATTTTCCAGAACAGTCCCAGGAATGTAGTCTATTACTTGCATCCCCAGCATAATAAAATTTATTATGCATTTTTGTTCCTTGGTATTTAAATATGGTGGCTTCAGTTGAATTTCCCAAGGGGTTTTTGTTGAATGATTTCTGACATTTTGTATTTTCATCTCTAGCTCGTTAGAGTTTCTCTCATTATACCAGAAAAGATTCTATTACTACTTGAAGTTCAGATATTTTCTCTGAATTTTATCTCACTTACTACTTTTACCATTAACTGTATCACTTGCTTTCTTACCAGTTGATAACTGCAGTTTTGCAAGAGCAGGGTAACAGTTCAGTAAAACACATTTATGTAAGAATATCTTACCTAGCTTAATGAAACTGCCATAACTAATAAGTAAATGAAAAGCTTCTGGTGAAATTGCAGAAGTCTACTTAAGGTATGTGTTAAAATATGTTTGCTCCTATGCATTTCTGTGCTTAGTGCAATCTTTAGCTATTCAAATTTACTGTCTTACAATGAAGTTTGAAGTCTGTCAGTAAACTAACAGTCTATGGCGTCTGGTATAGTTTCCTGTTAAATGCAACACATCTTTGAAGTATATCCCATGCCCTCTCAGATCATTTAAAGAATTTTTTTTTCCTCTCAATTAAGTATTGCAGATGGTTCTTTTATGGTATTGGCTTTTTTTTTAATATTCTTGATACTATGTTTACTTTACGAGTACACTCCCACATTCTGTTTATTTTCTTAAGACTATAACTGATCTCTGTACTGAATATTTGTGTTTCTTTTAAATCTAACCTGGAGTATACTTTGGCTTTTGACCTGTTGCTCTGCTGCTACTGAAAAAGCAGACATTGATTGGTGTCTTGAGGAATACAGTTTCTGCTGTTTGTTTTTGTTTTTTTTTGGTACCTCTGTTCTCTGTTTAACTCACAGCGAAGTGGGAATTGATTTAGCTGTCTATTCTGAATCTTAAGCCAGTGATATCGCTAGCCTGTGCAGTCTCCTGATGTCTGGTCTGTATTTGCGGAATTACATTCAGAGTTCCTCCTGGATTCCACGACCTGAGGGGAAGGTGAGAATGCTTCCCATTTGGAAATTTTTAAACCTTAAGAGGAATTTCATGTTTCAAGGGTGGGGTTTTTTTTTTGTTTGTTTGTTTGTTTGTTTGTTTTGGGGGGGGTGACAACCCAACTTTTATAGTGTAAAAAATGACTTGAAAGGCAAATAGCTGGGCTGAAAGGCGTGGCGAGTGGATTTCTCTTTCCTAGCCTTTACTGGCTGACTGCTGCTTGGTCAGCACCGCCGCAGTGTCCGTGGGCCGCCCACGCTGGGCAGGCTGCCCGGCAGCCTCACAGCTCCGGGAGGCGAGGTGCTGCCTCCCCGCGCGTGAAGCCTCTGGGAAGGAGACTTTGCAAGTGTGGGCTTGTGCTACCAAGAAGGCTGTTGAGGGCTGCCAGCTGCTTTACATGAGGTTAAACGTTTTTTTCCCCTTCCTAGGAGTTCTGTGCATAAGAAGATGGAGAGGTGAAGTTCTGCAGAACTTGTTGCTAGCTCACATCTCGGCTTAGGTGGAATCCAGAATGCAGGTAGGCACAGGGAGAGGTTGAGCTGGAAGATGTTTGGAAAGCACCGAAAGACAGTAGCAGTTAAAAGAGAATCGGGTAACAGAAGGTAGCGTCTGCTTCTCTCTTACCACCAGTATAGTGGTGACAGCAGTTTTCAAAGTAGGAGAGGTAGATTCAGTTCCATATCCTGCCAGAGACGGATTCAGAGCCACACTTGCAGGGGGAAACATCTGCGGGGTTGTTTTGGGATGGGCTGTAAGGTACTCGGAGTACTCCCTACCCAATCTGTCTGAAGTGATGCCACTGTTAGGAAAGAGTCGTGAACACTTATTGGACTAAGCACGAGAACAAATGGAAACATTGCTTAGTGATGATGGCATCCGCAGAGGAACAGGGAGATCTGGTCCTTGAGCTCGGGCCACTTCTGTATTTTACCATTAATTTCAGGCATATAAAATGCCAAAATTTTCTATCCAAGAGGAATGTTACAACAGCTAGGCTATAGTAATGCTTTCTTTGCCTTTTTGCCCTAAAGATTTCTGAGCTTTTGCTGAACTGCAGGGTGGTACCAGCCTGGCTGGCTGTTCGGTTTTTTTGCTCAGACATACACCTGGAACTATGAAGTGACCTGTATACCAAACTTAAAGCTATGGGGTAGTATAAAAATGCCAAAATGAGCTTGGGTATGCCAGAGCTCTGGCTGGGTGTAGACTGTAGATCTGTGTGCGCTGTCCTGCATGCCGTGGGGCCTGGCCCCATCTTCTTCGTTGGAAGTAACCACAGTAGGTAAAGTCAAAAAGAGACAAGAAATAGATACTGTTGTTTCTCTATATTGAATGCTATAATCCAGAAACTACAGGGATTAGAGGAGGGTAGATGGACAAAAGAGACTGCAAGATTAAGCAAAATCCCCTCCTTAGCTATTTCTGCCTTTTATTAAATTGCTTTTCAGGTTTAAAGAGGCAGTTTTTACTGTATTCATTCAGCTAAAGAAATGCAGGTCCAGCTAGAGGTAAGGAAAACTCTAGGAAGACACCATACTACAAAGTACAAATGATGGAGAAAGGGGAGAGCAGGGAGATTTAGGCCAACATACATGAGCAAAAGACGGTACTAGCCACATTTTGGTTGCAGGGGAAAAAGGGGAATCTGTAGCCTTCGTCCTTGTTGCACATCTCAGTAGTGGCTCCGTGGCTTTTCACACTCAACTTGTGCCACTTCTACCTCTTGTTTGAATGAAAGAAGAAGAGTCAAAACTTTTCCAAACTGCAGAAATTTTGCTCTGAGCCTACGACTCTTGAGCCTTTCCTTTTATTTAATGCTTTTAACCAAAAACTAAAAACTAAAATAAAACAGTTAAAACTAGATAGTGTCTTGATTATATACGGTGGCAGTTGGAAGGTTGAGCTGAGTAAGTTCCAGCATTGTATACATATTATCTAAACAAGTGAAATGATTTTTCCAAAGAAGTAATCTGTAATCCATGTTTTCATGGATTTTGGAAACAGAAAAGGCAATTATGATGTAGTCTGACTTCCTTCATAACAGAAGGAATTAAACGTCAAGAGAGAACTGTTTTTTCTTACCAAAGAAGGGAAATTCTTCCCTGGGAAATTGAACACATGGAAGTGATGAAAATGCTCAATCATCACTAGACATTGCGTCCTTTATGAGCAAGTGGAATGAGCTTCCTTTTCTATTTTAACCTCTGGCAAGCAGTAATTGCTGTTTGGTAATTTAGCAAATGCTATACCACTCAGTTTATATTTTTTACTCTTTTATATTTGAAGTCAGTGAATTTGCTAGTGCTGCTACATTTATTTTATTGATTTTTTTTTTTAAAGGAATCCAGACACAGGAACTCAATATAGAGGCATTCAATGAGAAGAGTTGGCAGTGGATGTTTCTTGAAGAACACCAACCATCTGAAAATGGTAATGCTATCATGCTGTGGTCTTTCATAAGATTTAACCCCAGTCATGGACAGCATTAACATTTTTTCAGAGTAAAAAGAAAGCCTATTTTTTTTTTATATCTGCTAACATAATATCTACAACTTAATATGTCTATTTTTCTGGGAAATCAGCTACACAGAAAAAAATCATATAAATGGTTAATGACCATATTTATATCTGCTATTTATTTCTTAAGTCCTCAGATCACTCATTTACATCTTAAAGAAAGAAAATGTAGGAGAGCATGCATATGATTTTTATAGCATGACTGAATTGAATGGTGAGTGACGAGACTCATTTTCCTCCTTGCAAATATACCTTCTGTGGGCTGGGGTCTATATAGAATAAAAAGGGGGAGTCCAGGCTAGGGGGTGGAGGGATGGGGTGAATGAAATGAGGAAGTCAGATCTGGTCATTGTTTGAGCACCATGCCGCTCACGAGCACCGAGGTCAGTGCTGTACTCCAGGTACACAGCTCTGGTGTTGATTGAAGGCTCTAAAGAAGAGAAAAAAAATCCCATACTGGTTGCAGGTTTGGGATGCTGTGCAGTAAATGATACTTCTTCAGATATAATGAGGATCCAAGGAGTAGCATTTTCCTTTTGTGAGCACATAATAAATATAATCACTTAATTAAATGCCCCACTTCGATCTGTGCATCCCACAGGGGAACTTGAGTTCTGGAGATAAGCTCACTACCATCTTCAGATGTCTGCATTTCACAGAAGTCTTTGCATTAGGGTAGGCTTTCCACGCCAGTGGTGCAGCCAGGACTCCTCTTTGCCACGGCGCGGCTCTGCAGCCGCACCAGGGCAGCCCCGGGCTTGCTGCCAGTTCTCTGGCAACTGTGCCGCTGAGAAGGAAAGCAGCAGTGAGCCGCCCGCTCCTGGGGGCTCAGGGACCACCTTGGCTTCATGAAGAGAACTGATACTGCCAGACGTTGCCTTAGATGGACAGTGAAATCAAGATGTGCTGCACTGTTTCACCCTGGGCTCAAAAAATGAGAATTTCTATTGACCCTTCTCTTCCACCACAATTTTCTCCCCACTTTCAGAGCTAATTTTCCAGCAAAATGAATAGAAATACGCTTTTTAAAAATAAACTGTGCTTCATGACATTGAGAATCCCCCCTCAGAGCTATGGCTCTGAGTTTGGAAGGGATGAGCTGGCTTTTGCGTTTGGGTGGGCACAGCCCCTAGCTGCGTACATGCCCAGGGGAGCCACTGAACTTACAGCCTGATTTGGAAAACAGTTATGCCCTGCAGCAGCCCTTTTTGAGTGGAAAAACTGTATTCAGTGAGACTGTTAATATGTGAGACTGTTTTATATGTGAAGCCATTGATTTGTAAGTGTTTGCGGTCTCAAGGTGCTCTGTAATCACACGGCGTGCTGGGAGTTCACAGTCAAAACAGTGTGAACAGAAAAGGGTATACATATCGATATAACACAAACATTAACCTTATTTCTTACTTAATGGTGAGTGCTTTGGGGCTTTTTTTTTTTCCCCCGTTATGCTCCCCCATGATTACTCACTAAGCAGGTTTAATTAGATCCTAAGATAGAAAGTTTTAAAGACTGATTGTCAGCGCTTGAGTGACAGTGAGTATTCAGTATCTATCTATTTTGACCTTCCACAAAACAGATATAAGAATACTTTTCCTATCTCTTGGGAATTTCGTGAGATTTTCCTAAAAGCTTGGAATGCACTGGTAATCTCAGAGTAAAATATATTTTCATTTTCTCCTAATGACCCATGAATAACTGACAATAAAATCTCAAAGAAGCATTTTTGGTTAGTTTTTCTCTTGCATATAATAAAATTCTATAGAAATGAATAGAATGCACACTTATGCATGCCAAAAGTTTAATTGATCACTTTTCTTTCCTAAATAAAATGAAGTAATGAAATATGAAATACTTGTGCAGGAAGTAAAGCCAGAAAACCTGAAAAGTAGTAAAACAAAAAAAAACCAGGTTGCTGAGCTCAGAATATTACATGTTCTACATCCTCCTAAGGATTTATTGATAAACAAAGCTGCTTTTTTTCCCCTGCTTTTTCCAATGTCTTTAAACCTAGCAAACATTCTAGCAAGCATGTCTGTATGCAGAACAACTTGTCTTTTTACAAGTGGTATGGACGTTTCCCCAGCGTAGTATTGACTGATTCATGATTTCTGTTCTCCTCCCACAGCAGCAGTTTGTTCCAGGTGAATTCTGGTAAGAGGCATGATACAGTGTTAATGCTAATATGTAGGAGTCAGTCAGAGGTAAAAACCCCTATCACGATTAGCATTAACAACATACAGCCTACAGAAGAACTCCAGAGACTGGAGTATGAGACATAAAGAACTGAAACCACCGGTTTTTCCCCTTGATATACCTATTAAAAAAAAAGAGAGAGAGAGAGAGAAATGCATCTAAAAATTATGTCAAAAAGAGGACAGACATCAGAGGTAAAATAAACAAGAAAGACTGTAGTTAGTTAAATACAAAGGAACCATCTGCTGTATATTTAGAAAAAGTCAAGACTGCAATTGTTTTAAAGTTACTTTTATAAGAGAAGTGGAATATATTTGCTTCTCTGAAGGACTTTTGTTTCCATCCTTCTGTCAATTACATTTTTGTGCTGCTTTAGTTGCATTGAACAGAAGAAATATAGACTATAGCACAGTTTTTCCCAATTTTGTATCCCTTTAGGTATCAGTTAATGCCTTCTAATACCAGCCAAATTTCTCAAAATATTAAGAACCCAAAATAAACATGTGACCAACGAGATATCATCTGGTTTTATTCTTACTTAAATAGACAAAATGCCTATCAGGTGAGCTGACTGTTTAACACAATATAAGAAACAGAGCTAAGAAATAATCATAGTTTTCATCAGTATGTTGTGTTTGTGATTAAGCAACAAATGTTCCTTTGGATTTTGGAAAAAGTGAGTAGTCTGTGGAGAGAAAACCTGTTGGACAGATTTAGTTGCTGGTCTAGGATCCATAGACAGGGCTCCTACATCCTCGTTACAGTAGGCTGGAATGAGATTAATGACTGTAATTGTCTCTGTTGAGCAGTACATTGTTCGCCAATCTCTTAATATTAACCAATCACTGATGCTTTAACCATAAAATTAATGAGCAATGAATTTTTTTGACCAAATTGAACTTTTTTTTACTTCTTTCAGCCTATTACGAGCTCTCCTGAAAACTGAAAGGAAAACATAGATTTGTAAATCAGTAATGCTACAAAATATTTCCAAAAATCTGCAAAGAAATCACATAATGAAGTAGAAATGCACTCAACAGTAGAAATATTAGAGAATCCTCATTATATACCAATTATCTGATTTTTTTTTTACAATTTTCGGTTACTTACATCAGTATTAAGGATGGAATAGTTGAGACAGTCATTCCAAGGACGTTTTAAAAAGGCCTAAGTAATGCCCAGTTAGTTCTCTGCTAAATATGTCTTGATTGAAATATATTTTCCTTTTTCCATCCTTCTAAAATAAAGTAGCAGCTCCTGGGCAGAGTTCAGGCATAGTTGGATCTTGTTTGCTTTCTGCTTGTTCTCCCAGTAACCGCTTTTTTAAAAAATGCATTTACTGTTATTTAAGAAACAACTAACAAGAAAACCTGCATGGGAAATGAGACATTATATATAAGACACAATTTTGGAGATCTTTTTTTGTATGTAAATTTAAAGAAACTTATGTACTTTTATAACTTCCCTACTCTTACTAACACATGTTTTAAGAGGAAGTTAAAATGTCATAGTAAGACTGTGATCTAATTTAGAGATTTTAGGGAAATTACCTTTCACTTTGTGCCACTCTAAATGAAACCAGCCAAGTATATCGTTGTGATATGTAAGAGGCAAACAAAAATTCCAAGATGAATATAAAATTTAGGTAGGCATAAAAAAGTGGTTTAGAAATTTCCAAACCTCAAATTTAAAATGATGATTCAGAGCTCTGTTGAGCATTCAGGCTAAACTTCTACTGAAGTCAGACACTGAGACCTGTGGGATTACATTTGCATTTGTGGGCAATGAAGTGAACGGTTTCTAAATCTGTACATCAATACTCCTAAATGGTGTGGGGAGGGTGGGGTGAGGGGTGCAGGTCAGGGAGGAGGATGGGAGATGCAAGCTAGGGTGTCCATTGTGGGATTTTCTTTCTCTTTTCTTTCTTTTTCTTTCTTCCTTCCTTCCTTTCTTTCTCTCTTTCTTTCTCTTTCTCTCTTCCCNTCTTTCTTTCTCTCTTTCTCTCTTTCTCTCTTTCTTTTTGAAGAAAGCAACCAAATTCTGTCAATACAAGCTATAGTCTTATCTGAATTTTATGTGGATTGAGCCTGCTTTAAGCAGAGACTTGGATTTGATGACCTTCAGAGATCCCTTCCAATCTAAATTACCCTGTGATTCAATTATTGCACTTTTAATGTCTCTACGTCCCTGACTCCTTATTCATTTACTGTCATCCAGTGGGTGTACGTGTTTATGAAAGGCTTAATGCAAAATGCCTTTCCTCTAATGGGAGCACTCCATTTCACTCAGTTGGACAAGAGCTTTGCTACAAGAAGCTTCTGTGACTTCAGAGTCTGTTGCCCCAAGACTATCATGTCTGTAAATTCGCAGATCTTAAATCTATTCCACGTTACTATTTTTTATACTTTTATACTTTTTTGTATGTGCTTCTCCGAACCCAATTCTTACATATCTTTTTAGGGTTTGCTAGAAACCCCTATAGGTTTTGCTCAAAAAGAGAATATTTTATCTGTGGTTCGCAGCAGCTATTTGTGGTTGACAGCACTTTCCTCTTAATTCTGCTTTTTACTGCCTTCAGTCTTGGAGAAGGAATATTTTTGAAATGGATCACTTCAATAGACCTGATAATTGTTTCTCCAAAGAAGCAGAAGGAGTGATGTATTTGCACTTGTCTACTTCCAACATTACTGATGAGCAGTGAGGGAAGTGAGAGACTTCAGGGAGCAATAGCTTCCTGCAGCTTTACTTCTGAGAGTCAGCTCTTCTAGGCAAAAGTGAGTAAGCGGTTTGCCATAGCCACTGCCAAGCCTTTGTCTTTGGTGCTTTTCTACTCCCATGTTCTTGGATTTAAATAATGGAATAGTTTTGCCTTGGCTGGCACCCTAGCATTTTAATTTTGGGTTTCAAAGCTGCATAGCTTCTCCAAAGCTGCAAACTCTTCTGCTTCTATGTGCTAAACGAAAAAAAAAAGAATCATGCTTTATCAGGAAGTGGTGAGAAATGGCATGTGTTTCCTCTTGCTGAACCTTTGTAACAGCCTTTTGTACAGCTGTCAGATTTCCATTACACGAACAAATACATATATTGCTGCCTGTCTTCTCACACAGCTCTAAAAATGTGGCCTTGACATCAATCGAAATGATGATCATCTACTCATCCTTAAATAGTGAAATAAAATCCCCTATTACCATCCTTGCAACATTAAAAAAGAAAAAGCTCATAAAATCTGGTGCGATCTCCCTCTTCCTCTTTCCAGTACTCTCTCTTCCTTCAGTTACTGGCACCAAAGCAACATGTTTATTCTCCCTATTATACCTGCTGATCTTTTTGATCATCAGCTCCCAGCCACTCATCTACTTTTCTGTTCCTTCATCTGCTCTAGTGACCTCAGAAAGATGTGTATGTTCTTGTTCCATTTTCAAACTTCACCTTCATATCTGCTTTCATTGCTATTGACTCCACAGAAGCTGTCCATATCAAAATTGATCTCTTAGGGTAGAAGTTCTACCCCTTGATTATTTTAGCCTTGTCTGACAGTCAGACACACATGAAAATGTTCCACCTTGCCTTTTTGTGCTCATGCTTTCTTGGTTCTTCTCCCACCTCCGTGGCCACAGACTTGTCTCTGTATTCCAGAGCCTTCATTTAATCATTGACTTTGCCTGTTTCTCTGAAATGTCCCTCTGGATTTCTTAGTAGCAACATTTGACTTAAGACAAATAAATGGCAACACCTAATTTTTCCTGCTTCAGTTATTCTCCGTTGGCAGTCAGTTCCTACCACCACCTCTTCTGCTGATAATATACAGAAGTGATCTATTCCACCAGTGGTGTTCCTTACTGTATTTCATCTACTTCTCACGCTTTTTTCCAGGCCACCCTCATTCAGACAACATTTTTTCTCCACGGTTCCTCTCTCCTGTTTCAAATACTTCCTAAAGGTCAGCTCCTGCTAAGACAGCTTCAGCAAATCTGCTAGTGCTTTCTGAAAAGCCTGTGGGGCAGTTGGGATAAACTGAATGGTTGGATGAACATACTTTGAGCTATAAGCAGTAAAAACAAGAGAAAAAAATAGTAAACATTTACAGTATTTTCTCTGCTCTTGTATACACATACGTACACGTATTTAATTTCTTGTCTGTCTTTGCAGTATCCTCAGTATGTGACAATGTTTATCTCTATTTCTGTTGCAGTATTAATGCAACTGATTGAGAGCTTACTGAGACTTGTGGCATTACTGGAAGCAAAAATTAACTAATAATTGTACAGAGAATAGTGCATAAAGCAGCCTTTTTCAATGTCTTCCAGAGTATGTGATAATGGACACCACATTCATAGCTTTCTTTTTATTTAACGTATTTTTTAAAAGTCTACTCAAGTGTAGGTAGCTCATTGTTCTGTAACCTAGGTGTTTCTTTGGTCAGTAAAGTACACATGATCAACCAGTTCATCCACATACTTAGTCTATACACAGATTCCTTTCAGAAGGAGTACCGCAAGTACAGTTCAAACTACTTAAGTTCTGCAAGTGCTCGTTTCCACACCTGTCCATTTGGACATCATTGTTACCTCAAGGGTCTGAGTGGACTTACACTGGACCACTGATGGACTACAAGCTTCCAGCCTATTAGTCTAGTTATGTGATTATTAACTGGCTTTGACTTCCCAGTCCAAGTGACCAAATTGGTATTTACCCATTGGTCATCTAGAGGGGATCCTCTGGTGTGAATGTGTAGTAGAACTCAATCCTTTGTCTCTGGATTGGTAGCAGGAAGACATGCCAGCCTTGATAGTACTTCCCAATATAAACTATTTATAAGAACCATATACAGGTTAGGAAAGTAATTTAAACTCTGCAGTATTTGGTAGCCAGTTTAGAAAGGATAAAAAGTATTCTCCAAACAGCAAGAAGAATTTAGAAGTCTCCCTTTTGGGGAGCCTGATCTGAAGGTGCTTACAGTTATGCAATCGCCTCCACTATTGAAGCCCCTTTTCAGTGGGAGAGTGTGAGGGAGAAAAGGAATTCACCAAGGCCAGAGATCTGCAATAATCGTGCATGTAAGTATGTATGTTCACAATCAATCATGTTGGAGGAATCAGACTGATAGACCCTAAATCCTAACGCTTTGAAGTTAAAGAATAGAGACCCACACTGACCGCAATAGGCTTTGAAACAGACCTAGTGAGCCCTGGTCTGTTAGCTGCATTCACCTGCATAAAAACCAGACATAGCACACAAGCACAATGCCAGATTACCTGCTGAAAATTAACTACAGGCCTGATTCTGGGACAAGAACTTGAATGAGCTTTAAGGTCTTGAAAGAGATGTGCCAGCAAGCAGATTGTGTGAATAGCTTTGTAGATACTGGGGTGAGACTCATGGCCCCCCGGCTGCAACTATGTAAAAATGTCTTCAGCCTGTGCTGTTCATTGTCCTTAACATTGAGCAGAGAGCAAGCGAGAGAGAAGTGGGCACTGGCCAGAGGGTAGCGTGCTTCACCTGTTTTATATCTTTCTTAGAGTGTGACAAATTGCCCTCTGGAGGTGCATATCTCTTTTAATTTGTCAAAACTAAAATTTGGTGTAGTACAGAAGAGTGACTTTTGAATGTCTTCCTCTGCAGCCATGAAAAAATACTTTAACATTTAAAATTAATATAATCAGCACATTTTGTAATTCTTTTGGTTACCTACAAAGTGCCATTAGCACATAAACAGCACACCACAGGTATTCTATATACATTTTCAGAAGTACTTTAAGTCATGTATTCACCTCTAATTTCTCAGAAAGTAAAACAATTCCTTTTAAAACAGTCAGAAAAATACAGAATTCAAGACTCTTACTTAAGATACTGGAAAAGCTACAAAGATGTGTACCTAGGTAGAAGAGGCTTTTCTCTGCTGAAAATTTACCTCTAAATTAAAATGTCCCCATTAGCTCTATTTCACATTGTGGACCAAGTAGCTGGAAATACATATATATATATTTGGAATATATTTCAGCTATTTTGTTGGTTCTTCTATAAATTAAAGATTGCCTTATTGAAAAGTAATAAAATAAATGATTAATGTTGGATACTGGTTGCCAAATTTGAGTTCAGAGCAAATATTTATGACTAAATTAAACCTCAGAGTGTTCACCAGACGGGTACTAATGCTGAGCACGGAGATGCTGTTCTGTCAGTATGGATATGCTTTTCAAGAAAGTTATAGAAAGTTCTTATACAGGCTTTCAAAAATATTTTCATTTAAAAAAGAGTGAAAACAAACCATATCTAAATGATGCAAACCTAATGGGTATATTTTAAAGAAGACATTTCTCTGTTGCTTATTTATGAAATGAGGACCAGAACTGGTCCCATGTCCAAAATTATTTGTATGGCCAGATTTAAGTAAGTCAAAGTAGTCTGTACAGTTACTTTACCCCACCTCAAAATCTCTCTGGCAAGCTGTAGGCAAGAGAATAGCTGCAGTTTAGTCATAAACCTCTTTCAAACGCACAACTGAAGCATTGTAGAAATTATTTTCCACATTGCGTGATCTTCTAAACTATACATCTCAAAGTGAATGAAGGAGCAGTGCAGGAGTTAAGAAGCAGCATGCACCCCCCTTGTCCTCTTAGTTGTCCGCAGACACCTTTCTCACGTGCACTGTGCTCTAAGTTACATGAGGTGTATCCACCTGCAAAAGTGCATGCAAAGACAGCAAGGGGACTGGGTTTGTATTCACTGGAGACTGACTGTCTGTGTGTGATTCTGGATGGCTGAAGGAGTATTTCTGTAAGGATGTCTGTCTGAGGACTTCTGTATGCGTGTAAATGTTTGAAGTTTAGCCTGACTCTTCAGGCTTCTAAACCCTGTCCTAGGGCCCCTTCCCTTGGCCGGCTCCCATCTCCTGTAACATATGATCTTCTCATTTAAAAAAAGAGCACACACAAAAATAAACAAAAAAGCCAAAGAACCAAACTGAAAAACCTACCTGCTATGAGGCAGTTTCTTTACACAGAGATGCGAGCAAAACCAGTGCAGCAAGAAGGCCGCAGACTTCCTTTGTTCCATCTCACATGTTAACCATGATCACTGAGCTTGGGTTGTATTTTTTTTTTTCTTCTAGAGAGAGAGAAAGGGGGAGAGGGAGAGAGAGAGAGAAATAAGGCAAACAGAAACGAAAAAAAAGCAACCGAGGCAGCAACAGTTGCCACAGAGGTCTGCTGGTCTGGCTGGTCGCCTGATATCCCTGCAGCACAAGTTAGGTGAAGAAAGCCCGTTCCAAACAACTTGAGACCCTTTATAAGTCATGAAGGTGACTCATAACTAACCGACTTGCCTTGCCTTTAGTAAATCCCCTGCTTTCCTTTTCTTGGGACAGAGCTTAAAAAAAAAAAGAAAAAAAAAAAAGAGAGAGAGAGAAAAACCAAGGAAAACAGAAAACTCCAATCAAACCGAGGATTTTTTAAAAAAACACCACGTACTTTCCTTCCCTCAGACAGCTTGGCATCAGGCTTTGAATTGAGTAATAATAATAAATGCAAACAATTGTTTAGTAGTGACGGTACATTTAAACAAGTTAAGGGTATGCTGTGCGAGAGAGAGAGCTCCTGCCAGTATCTCCAGAGATCTAAACTGGAAAGGGAGCTCAGTGTGGCGAGCTGTTTCTTACTCTTCGTACTACTTTTTTATCCACAACTATTCTGCATGGACTTTTCATATCACAGTTAACCCTGGCAGATCCAGGCAGGAAGAAAAAATCAGAGATGAATAACATTCTCCTTGTCCTCAGCAAATGTGCCACGACACCTGACAACTGTAGCTGGAACAGTTGCAAACCTATAAAACTAGGGACAAGTTCTAGCCAAATTAGGGTGTATATGGAAGAGTGTAAAACAGCAGATTGTGAAACTTTGTTATTAAAATTATGTTATTTTTAACATTCTTTACAGACTACTGCAGATGACTTGAAAGATATATTGGTCTAAATGTACAGAAGATACAAATTTATACTGTTCTTATGTTCTGAACATATTCCCAGAAAACTCCAGCTTATGTGAAGTTCCAGCAAGGAAAGGTGTGGCTGTTGCCTCCTGATTTTCCTCAGACATCGAGGGTTGTGTGCTGTCAGAATACTACATTTTCACTATAAATAACAGAATTCCTTTTGCTTCATACTTTGAATGTTCAGTGATTTTTTCCAGAAATATTTTCATTTCAGAACTCATTAAGACAGCTGAAAGACAATAGTTCTATGTGCCAACCATTGAAACATAAGGAAACAAAAAAATCCTGACAAATTCCATCTCACACACACTGGTTTTCTCTTTGTTTTAGGTGTATAATTAGAAATGTCTTCATTTTCCCTGTTGAGCCCATATAAGTTTTGGGTGCTTGTCTGCAAATCCTGCACTCACATGGTTACATCAGACCCTCGTGCCTCAATAACAACATGATGGATTTTGGCTCCTGTGGTTGTAGAGTGAAGACTGAAGCTGTAGTTGGAGCAGTGATGTTTCTCTGACACACCCCAGCTGAAGCAGCTCTGAGAAACACAGACTTCTCTGGGACCCTCAGTTATTTTTATCTCCAAGGTCCCCTGCTCTGAGGATGTTGTCATCATCTCAGACAAGTCATGTATGCTGCTGGAGAAGAGGGCCGTGGGTGGGGAGAGTACGGCAAAGGTGACCCTTTGCTGTTTCCTTTCTGTGCCTGTTGGTCAGAAACAGACTGGACTTCTCCTGGTCCCTTACACAGGAAAAAGAAAAAATACTGAGCTACTTGTGGTCCTCTCCCCTGTATATCTCCTCTTCCTTGGTGTTGTCGGAGTAGGGCCAGAACTTGGGGCCAGCTTTCATGGGGAAGAGGAGGGAGGCTCCACGTCAGTGAGGTTAGACCCTGGGATTGTCTCCAGCCTGATTATACTACAACACAAAAATCTTATTTTTTTCCTCAAACTCTTTTTTTAACATGCATTTTTACTTGATTTCAGTATAAATTGGAAACTTATATTCCTTAGGAGATGAGGCATATGCAATCACACTGGGCATGTGCATGTCTGTGTGCATATCTGTTGGTCTCCTCTCTGATGACTTGAAATCATGGATCAGTTTGAATCCACACTGATGGAGGGATGTCTCAAGGATATGAAGATCCTATATTTTTTTGTGAAAACAGGTGAGCAGATTAGGAAACCCATATTCAAATTCCTACTTGTGGAAAGGATGGTAATTGGATTTCAAATGTTATTAAATGTTACAGAAGCCAAATTGGGAACTCAATTACAAATCCATAGGCAACCATTTTTTGTTCATTTTGCCACTCACAAAATGACCTGGTTTGTAAGGGATTGCGTTAAGTGCATGAAAACATTAGTCATTAGACGATCGTGGATTGAAGAACAAATAAAATCCTAAAGTCACTAAGAACAATATGCATGGGTAATTTAACAGGAAAGCTGTCAATTAGGCATTGATGCCTAATCAGGGGTAGTCTGATTAGGGCTGCGTGTGCACATCTGTATTTGAAGGCAGGCAAGAAATCAGCTTCAAATGCCCACACTGACGAATGCTGTGAGGCAGTCTGGTGCCATTGCCATGGTCCACTGCCCCTCCAAGGCTCTCCCTTGCTCTCTTCCTGCTCCTCTAAGTTTCACTCCCCAAAATCTTTTTTGCATCTTACAGCAATTATCGCTGTGGTACTTGAGTACAGCACAGAACCATAGCATAGTTTCTTGGGAGAGACAGGACAGGTGGGTACACCAAGAGACACCTTGCAAGAACATAAAAAAGGACCTTTAAGGTCATTAGAAACATTCAGTCTTTAAAGTAGGCCATATATTTTTAAATTCCTGGAGTCCTTCTAGTTGTCCGGCATCCACAGAAACATAAATATCCAAACCGACATTGGTGAAGATGGTCAGGTTTCCCGGCTACTGTGATGCTCTATGAGATATGCCTGACCAACAGAGGGCAATATGTTCATACAAGCAATAGACTCTGGTCCAAAACTTACTGAAATCAAGGGGAGTTTGAGTTTAGTATAACACCAGTCAGACCCACAACACTCCTAATTTCACCTGAGATAATGGTTAAAACTCTTAATGACAGCTATCAGAGACAGCAGCAGATCACAATTTGGTCTCTATTAGAAAATAAACAGACAATGAGAAATGTGGAAACATCAGATTTAATTATAACCATTTAATGACAAAAGAGCCTGTTCATGAGTAACTGCAGGGATTTAATGTGGGTCACTGGAAAAGGGAATAACAATCTAGAGGCAGCAAAATTGTCTTTCAATTAACTGCAGTTTTCTCCAGACTTTCCAGACTTATCTTCTACTCTTTGAAATAAACTGTTTATGTATTTTATCTAATGACTTTTCTGAGCTGAAAATTGCAAAATTGCTTAAATTAGGCTTTGCAACAAAAGCCAACTGTAAACTTTTATTCTGAGTACACTTTTAATACTTTTATGGAAATTGTGGCATTGATTAGACAAGACAGATTTGAACAAAAGTTCTTTAAAATGTAACATTTCAATATAACAAAAGTTATTCTATGGTTTATCAGTTCTTGTCACACTGACATAGAAGTGTCTAAAAGATAATTTGAGATGGATGTTTGAAGCTTTTTCAAAGTCTTTGTTCCTGTTTTCCTCCATCCCTTCACAACAGCAACATGTATAGTCCTGGGTCTTAATGGCAATTGATTTGCATTTACAGGAAATCAGTTTTTTGTTGTGGGGACCAAACTTTTGCTCAAGTTACTCTTTATGTGCCTATCATTGTGTCTATCACTTGGGCTACTGAAATCCTATTGGTGAGCCACACAGGAGCCAGGACACGATTGCTCAGGTCTATCTGCCTTTTCTGATTCAAAGGTCCTTAAGTCCTAGAAACAGCTTCAAACATTCACAAACAGTGCCCTCCCTTTCTTCACAGTATCTCTTGTCCTCATAATGGCGGTGCTGCTTTCTAAAGCTGCCACACAAGCAAGGTGTTCTGGGTGACCTACTTTCCAGAGGGACTTGTGGCCATATCTGAGGAACAAGAGAGAGAGCCAATACCTCCAGAGGTGGAGGGGCTCAGGAAAAACAGCTGAGCTGCTTGAGGTCCTCTCCCTTGTGACTCATGTCAAAACTGACAACGAGAAACTCAGGAGGACATGCCAGAGCAATAAGCTGCACAGACCTTGGAGTGCAGCTTGGAGGCAGTTCCAGTGAAAAAGCTGGAGGTCTGGCTTTGAACACGAACTCCAGAACTCCTTTGCTCAAGGCTCCAGAAGGAGACAACAGCGATGGAGAAGGCCGCTTAAAAAGCTACGTCCTAGGTAAAACAAGTTCCTTCTACTTCCTTAAGGAAATGAAAAGACTTGTTCCTGGAAAGCAATGAAAACTGGAACTAGTAAGGAGTACTCCAGTTCAAAGAGAAAATGAATGTTACCGTGAACTGCCTTTGGGATTAATTTTACGTGGCGGAATGGGCTATATTTCTAAAATACACATTTTAATGCATCCTGGATAAGCCCAGGTGTGACTGAATTAAACTCAGGTATAATTAAAAACATGTCAATAACACCAAATTACTGGGTGTAATTTCTAAAGGCTTTGAGTTGCATCCAGACCTCAAAGAATAAAGTTTGGATTTATATCCTAATGTCATTTCTTCTGACATTGTTCTCAGCTTACAGTTGCAGCTCCTTTAGTTTCTGGATATTTTCCTTATTATAGCCTTTTATTCTTGAGGGAGAACTGACACCTTTTATTCCCAGACTTTCAGTAATTTTAGTTACTAGCAGTCCTTTATTTTTTATTATCTCTAGCATCCATGCTTCATCCACTTTGATGCCAGGAAGAAAGGCAATAAAATATGAATTGGAAATCATTTTGACATACTGTAAATCCCTTCTGCTTTGTCGGTGGTAAAAAACTGCTGTTACCCTTTCAGATATGGAAAAACAGGGAATATGAATATTGCTGCAAACCATAGGGCCAGAGGACAAGGTAGCTGGATACTCATATTCCTCTATCCGGCACACTTCTGTAATCCTCAGATCTCACTAACATTGTGAGGGAATGCAACATTTTATGCCAATAAAGTTTATATGTGATTTCTTTGTATGGACAGCAGCTGGCTGGATTTCTGCTATCCATTTACTCAGATGGGTTCTGTCCACTCTTCTGGTTTGCGGAAATCCTCTGTAGGAATCTTCTGTTTCTTCCAGCAGACTAGTTCCTTACACCACAAGCAGTGCCAGGCAGTATGCCAGGCACTCAGAGCCATGACTTGATGGAGAGCAACCCTGAACGTGGCACAGGGATCCACTGCTGGAAGCTTACTAGAAAAAGAAGGGGTGGGGATGTAATCATGCCAGCAAAAAAAAAAAAGCTGCAGAGGAGAGCAGCTGGGTTCATAGCTCCTCAACTAACTATCAGAAGAAATGCTGAGAGAGTTGTGGTTGTTCAGCCTGGAGAAGAGAAGGCTATGGGGAGAACTTTATGAGGCCTTCCAATTCTTAAAGGTGGCTTATGAGAACGATGGAGAGAGACTTTTTACCAGGCACTATAGTGATAAAACAAGGGGTAATGGTTTTAAACTAAAAGAGGGGATATTTAGATTAAACATAAGGAAGAAGTTCTTCACAATGATGGTGGTGAGGCACTGGAATAGGCTGCACAGAGAAGTTGTGGATGCCCCATTCCTGGAGGGTGCTGCTGTGCCATCCAGCTGCTTTGTAGTGTGGCCTCCGTGGTCCCCTCAGTGCCTTGCAAGGGGCAGGGGCCAGGGGCAGCACCCTGGGTCTCTGCACTGGGGGAGAGCTGGCAAAAAATGCAGGGGCGTGGGCTGGCGGCTGTAATGCTGCCTTCCAGCATGGCACCAATAAACCACTTCAGCCTCTCTTTCTCAAGTTAAGGGGCAATATGTGACAGGCAGAAGAGAAATCTCTGCTGGGTTTGGTAGGAGGTAGTTGGGGAGGGGAGCATGTCCTAAATAATAAAATAATAAAGGTTGCTTTTATAGCAGAGGTCAGAAAAATTGAATTGGCGTGTATTTCCTCATGGCTTCTAAAGAACATTAAAAATGTGTTTTGGAAAAAAAAAAAAATTTTTAGACTCACAGGAATTGAATTTGACCTTATCAAATTATTTTGGCTGATTTTTGCTACTGATATTTGCAAATTCTTATTTTCTCTTTGCTATGCAAAAATGTTTTTAAATAAACATTTATAAAAATATTTTGTTTAGATAAAATGAGTATTAATCACCACAGAAGTGTGTTTAGCCTGTGTTGAAGCTGGGACTACAGAAAGATGTGTAACCTAAAGCAGGGAAGTTTTATGTTTCTACTTTTTTTTTTTTTTTTCAGTCCTTTTCCCCTCAGTCTTGGTAGGCATGGGCTGAAGTGACTCACGTGACTCAGGTTGGGAGAAATGATCTTCACAAATCACTTAGGTCCCTCACTAAGCAAAAACATCCTGTAGGTGTCCTAGCTGTGAGCCAGATATAAGCTGGTCAAAGAGTCTAGACCTAAAACTGGAAGAGAAAAATTTCTCCTATCCTAACCCAACTGTTGCACTTGCACTTTCACAGAGGAAAGGAAAAGAAATCAGAGCAGTGAAGAAAACTCTATGACTACTTTCAGTGCTGTGGAACCTCCTTCTATCTGCAGGTTATATACTCTGTATAAGTAGAAAGGCAGGCCTGGCTTACGTAGCATTTGAGAACTTATTTGATAATAAGTACCCTGAATAATCAGGGCATGTATGACTTTTATGCGAGTTACACAGAAAAATGTGTTGATCATACACACATAAGTGCCGCCAAGCACAGATCAGACATCAAATCCTTCAGTCCTTATTTCCTCCTGAAAAATCAGAATTACGTTTTTGGGAATCAGAAGAACATTTGTATAGATTATTGATCACTTATGCTGAAGAAAACTGACAGTTTGTAGAATTTATTTTTTCAGAAGTTTTGTTGTATTTCTGAGGGTGGTAAACATTTTTTTTTTTTTTCCTGCATACATCAGCTTGGTGATATAAGAGAAATTGCGTATTTTCTTATTCCTGCCTTTCCCAGGATGAATAGTTTTAGCTGTGAAATCGGACTACAGGATAGCTGGCTTTAAAAATAACCGTTAACTGTTTGAATTTCTTGAAAAATTACAACAATATATCAGAGATGCATGGGGGCATATCCTAAGCAAGAGACAGGGACGTAGAAGGGTAGCTGCAATTCAGATTTTAGGAAAGTAGAAAACTGAGTACAAAGCAAAAGAAAGGCTAACCTAGCCTGATGTTTCCTCACAACAGAAGAGTTGGCAACGTTTTATCTGAATTAGAGGCTATCTTCAGCTATTTGTGAGCGCCACATGAAAGCAAAAATCCTTTCCCCAAAATATGACCTATTTTTCTTTTGAGGGTGTTTTCATGCTGCTCCTTTCTGAGTTGGTTTTGTGTACCTGTTAAGTGATTTTGTTTGTTTTGCAGTGTAGTCAAATGCAGTGAGATAAGGCATGGAGTATAAGGTTCCTTCCTACGTGATATCATTCAGTGGTTCTGACAGCAGAGTTCTGCTCGTTGTAGAATATTGCACAGATACAAGATTTCTTGGTAAAGAATGCAAAATTGATAGGTAGTAGACAAAAATTTCTGGTAAATGCAGTGGTATTCATTTTAGGTTTAGGATCTTGAGATTCAGATTCCTGCTTACCTCTTGTTATGGTATAAGCTGTGGATCTCCATGCTGTTTTCTCCATTTTGGACTGCAAAGTACATTTTATTCACGTAAAATATTAGGATATTTTTGAAGTGAGTGGGTGTTTTGATAAACCATCATCTGCAGGAAACTAAGAATTATTAAGAATTCCACAGTGCAAGACATCCTTATTACGGTTCCAGGCTTTCTGTTTGTCTGGATGGCCAGGGAAATTTGGATAAGAATTATGAATTTTTCTAGCCTTATTCAAAGCTCCTAACTTGCTGCAGTCTGTATGTCATGCTAACAATCTAGTAAGAGGTTTCAGCAAGAACTAAATCAGAAATACCTACCAACTGTTGAAAAGTTAGAGCTGAATCTGAGCTCATGGCAGAGCTCTGTTTCAGCAACATACTGGGCTGTTAAATCAAGAACGAAAACAGATGTTTATTCCCTAGGCTGAGAGAGTATGTTAATATTTAGTATAAAAAGTATTTTTTTGCAGATGTTAGAAACAGCAATATGGTAAGGAAGGGCCACTCATGAAAACATCCACAAGTATCTTTTGTGGAAAACTAAGAAAAAAAAAAATTACCCAATGAATAAAAAAAAGGTTCTTAAAGAAAAAAACCTCCCCCCTAGCCATTGCTGTTTCCCATTGAGACTGTTTTTCTTTGTTCTAAGGCTACAGTATGTCATGTATTGAAAGGGTTAATGGATTTTATCTGCTTAACTTGTACTCACAGGAAAACTACTTAGGTCGGTTTCCTGTAACATACAGAGCTGTATCACAACATGAAACACTCAGCTGACAGTTTTATGGCAAGAAATGGAAGGAACAGTTCTGTGAGACTGTGCTTCAAAGAGAATAATGTGGGTGGGGAATTTTTGCAAGCTACGCACAAGTTCAGAAATTTCTGAAGAAGTCAGTGTCCAATCAATGATCTTCGTTTCTGTAAAGTACATGGGATTTTGTACTTCTTTCAGTGATGAATATTTCCTTCCCAGAATCCACTTAATGACAGCACTGGTTCTTACTACAGAGGCATAGGATTTAAAAAAAAAAAGAAAGAAAAAAAGATTGCCAGGTAATACAGTAATAAGTATCTTTTATGTCACAGAGAGAGAGATTGAATAAAAAAGTACGTCTGGATGCCTTCTACACTTTTTGTGTGGGTCAGTTCCTAGGAAAACTGAATAATTTTGTAAGTATAAGGCTGCTGAACGTATTGTAAACATGGTTACACAATTTTTCTCTTTAAATGTCAATAAGGTTTATTAATAACAACAGCAGCAGTAACAGTAGCAATAACTAATAATTTCATGCATAACACATATGCATATACTGAATAACTGTAATTAAAACTTCTCATTAATTAAAAACACTCTCCATTCAAGAAATGTATGAATAGTTAAGTAAATCAAAAGCAACACCTAAGACAACTGAAGTGGAGAGGGCTGGTTTCAGTGAGATTACAGATCTCTGAGAAAGGACTTCAGGCAGAAGAGTGTCACCCTTAAAACAAAGGTGTTGCTGGGAGCAGAAACTCATCAAGTTGAGAAAATCTCACTTTAGCCAATATCACTGTAACTACAACTATACTCCTATTTAGCTTTTTAGAAAAAAAAAAAGGAATCTACTAATTTTGGGGTTTTCAACCTAATGGCTGCAAGGAAGGCTACATAGGAAGGATGTTTCAGTGCCATGAGGAGACTTAGGGCTTCTACTCTCAACTTTCTGTAAGTTGCAACAGGAGAATTAGAGTAAGCAAGCCTTAAGGGTGTGACAGCATGTGTTACCAGCATCAGGTTGTCTGGAGAAACCAACTAGTAATTATGTGCCTAAAAGTCATGTTATCAAGTCACATCCAACATAGCCTTCAAAGGAGAGGCTGCGGTCTTCAATGGGGCTGACAGTTTTACTTTGAGTCACAGCCTCAACTGATTTCTTCTCAGTTGGAGGAGGAATGAAGAAGGAATATTTCTCTTTTTCAAAAGAAAGCAACACAGTCCTGTACCAAAAAAAAGTTACAGCTGCATTTGAAACAAAGTGCTCTGTTTTTAAAGAAGGACAGAGTAGCACTGAGGACAGGATACCCTGTGGTTTTGCTCAGGTAAGGAGTACATCCTCACACAACCAGTCCTGTTAGGTTAAATAAAATTATGCTTGTGTCTATCAGCTGTAGGATCTGGACCATTTCTTCCTACTACATTTCTGGAACTGGAGAAAAACAAAGAAAAATACCCCAAACCACAACCTGACTCGACAGCAAACACATGAACGGGGAAGTAGCATTACACCTGATAAACTGGCTAGCAGTGTGACAGCGCGGCACAGTACGTCTGTGTCCACGTAGATCCCATTTCTGTGAATGACCCATTATCCTTGCAAGCTAACTCATCAGCCTGAGCATGTCTAACTCACAGTTGCCCCTCTGCAAAGCAAAGGTGGGGGTGAGATTCACAGAGCAGCCTGTGCTATGCAGGTGGTGGTCTGGTCTAATCCTCCAGTTGGTAACTGAGGATGGTCACTCGGCAGCTGCTCCTGTCAGCTGGTAGATTATGGGCAGAGATTTGGGTTCTCAGGGTGTCTCTGGTAAACAGGGGTGGCTGGAAAGTCCCTCAGGGCACTTCCCTGGTATCAAGTTGAAAGCCCAGGAGCCAGAGAAGCTCCGGCTTCAGCAAAAGCTCTGTATGTTTCTGAGTGGCAGGGA
Source organism: Chauna torquata (assembly GCA_013399475.1). Classification (NCBI taxonomy): domain Eukaryota; kingdom Metazoa; phylum Chordata; class Aves; order Anseriformes; family Anhimidae; genus Chauna; species Chauna torquata. The sequence continues at coordinate 149,345 of VXAL01011454.1, read as the reverse complement.
ACATGAAAACTCTCAGTGACCAAAGTTCTTCTGCTCTCCAGAGCTGCCAGGGTTTATGCTGAGGCATCTTAAAAGCCTTACTTTAACTTGGGGCAGTGGCCCTGAGGTGGTCCTAGTGGGAGGGATGTGGTGCTCTGGGGCCACAAGCCTCACTGAGCGGAGCTGCCAGCAGAGAGATGAGCTGGCAGGAAACCAGGGGGAATGCTGCTGGCTATTTGGTAAAAGTCTTCTGAAACGGAAGTGTTTCCATGAGGCTTATGGTTATCATAAAATTGTACTACGGTGCAGAATTCTTTACCAACTCTAGGTGATGTCTCCATGTGCAAAGACCTGAAGTCAGAAGCAAAAGATCAGAACATTGATTTAGCAGTTTTTCCTGTTCCTTCACGTGTTCTGCATTTTAGGATCATGTTTTCAGTGTGCTTGTGTGCAACTGTGAGGGTTTGCAAGCTGCCAGAAGTGAAAGCTGAAAGTCTGATGCTATTGCAGGATTCCTGAGTTTGAGTTTGTTAAAACACCTAACTTCCCAACACATCAGTGCTATGATCTGCCCAGCAAAATGCAGCTACTGCACAACTTCATTCTTCATCTGAACATGTTTTTGTCCTTCCTTTCCCTGCATTCTCCAATCTTACAAAGAGAATAGATGACAAAGTAGAGCAAGGAAGATTTGGTGTCTTCCAAAATATTTCCCTCTGTCACTGTAGCTCCATGCAATAGTTGACAGCTCAGCACAAAGTGAGACTTAGGGGGGAAATATTCCCTTCTACTTCTTTAAAACATCAAACAACTACGTTGCTGTGTATTAGATGCTCACAAAGAGATAAATTGTTATGAATGACCAGTCAAAGTTCCACACCTGAAAAATAAATAAATAAATAAATAAAAAATTTTTCTCAATGGAAGCAGCCATTTTGGAATGACACTTTCACGTCTTAGGTGATCTTGAGCTAGTAAACTTATCTGAGAGGCTGAAAGACCAGTTCCTATTTTTCCAGTTTTTATCAGCACACACCACAGCACCCATCTGGTTAGAAAGTTTACTTCCAAAGCAGTGCTGATGAGATGAAAAGGGATACAGCTGCAGGAGATGAGACAGACCAGTACCTGTAAAACCCATCAACCTGAAGGAAGTTAGTTTGGGAGGAGGAAGCTGGTTGCAAATGACAGTCCATTTCCTCTAGGACTTCTTGCTATAAAGATGTAGCTCAGTCTGCCATTGTAGGTTTTGAATAAGATCGTTATAAGCGTGTACATGTGTATAGACATATCCCTCCCTTTTCCCCCCTGCCCAGTGCAGTGTTTGCAGTAGGCTGTCAGACAACTGTGTGCCATACGGGCAATTCTCAGAATACTAAACATATATATGAATGATTTTCAGGAAAGACAAGATGACGTCAGATGGTGGACCAGTAAATTTGTAAACTACTTTCTGATCCAAGAAGACATGGCTACTTATACACACACACACACACACACACTTACACTGACTTCCAGAGTCTCTAAAACTCCGACGAGGACCTCCTTTCTATTGGAAATATCTACACCCCTGCATAAAATGAAAACCTTCATATATAAATATTACCTGCTTCTTTGAAATTTCATCCTGTGAAAGTTGAGCATTTATAAAGCAGAGCCCACAACTAACAACAAAAAATGTACTGAGTATTTTCATGTCCACCACACACATATATCACCTTTTCCAAGTGACATGGCTTCATATGCAAAACTTTGAATTTCTAAAGTGACTCATGAAATGGATGGGGGCTCTGTTTATGCTTTCTTCACCTTGTTAGCAAAGAATGCCAAACCACTGAACGTTAGGAAGCATTCCTACTTCATTTCTTAGAAGTTTTTGCTGTTCCCCTTTCTAATGAAGGCTGCCGTTATAGTTGTATGTCAAGAATGATTCATATAACACAAGATAAGTTTACTTATGCCTTGCTTCTTATACTTTCACTTATTCATAAACTTACACACTCATTCTTGTTTTAGATTTTAATTCCTGGATCAGGATGCATGCTCATTTACTTAGAGAAAAAACATTTATCACGTTGCATCAACTTTTATACATAACATTTGTCACCTAGGCACTTGGATGCTTTACCTTAGATGAAAACAGACGTTCAAAAAAGAGTTCTAAAACACAGCTTGTCAAGATACATGTACCTTTATCTCCTATATTTCACACTACAGTTGTATGGCTTTATCTTATGTGCACAGCTGAACTAATTTTGCTGGTTTATGTGACTGATAGTCATTTTTATAGTAACTTATTGCCTGGCAGCTGTGGGTGGTGATCTACCAGATTTCCAGATATTTGCCAGCACAGGCTACTGGTCTTTCAAAAATCCTGCTACTAGGTGCCAGGTATGGCCATGGTATAACTATGTCATATGAAAACTAAAACTGAGGAGGTTTCGATGAACGCTAAGGGCCAGTCCTTGCTTGAGACTTGCTGTACATGCAAGCGAACAAGTCTTTTAGTGGAACCCTTTGTTACCAGGGACATTCCACAGACATCTGTTTTAGTGGGCTTGGGTCTTTCTACTTTAGATGGAGATGATTTGTACCCTAGAAGACCTATCTATCTCCAAGACCATACAGAAAATCTATATTTTTATCTCAGATGCTGAGGTCTACTTACTCTAGGCGCTACATTTTTCTGGGGAGGGGGGGAGTCCTATTCATAGGGCCCAGGACAAGTCAAAGATTAAAAGGAAAAGCACAATGAAGTACATTAACCCCAGTATCTGCCTCAAGCAGGAGGTGCTACAGCGACAGTGATCGAGACCCAGTACTGATTAGCAATATTAGTAACATGAAACCATTTGCAAAATTTTGTGGAGTTACTCTAAAAGATTTAGGTTGCATATTTACTTTATAAAATTGCAGTTTCAACTTTTATTTTGCTTTATTTTTAACATATGATGTTGCAGATAGGTACTTGAATCTACTGTGACATGATCTGAATATAGCTGTAAGATTCCACAATTAAAAAAAAGTCTCAGGAGAAGAAATCTGAAATCCACTCATCAAAGCTATTAAATGGGATTTATCAATTTGTGGTTTTATTTGTGACTGGCTCAAATACATCATCTGACTAAATGTACTTGTAATGATCTGTATTTGCCAAAGACTGTAAATATGGAGAGTGGCTGGACATCTTCTGGCTCTGAGAGGGAACTCTTGGCAGTCAGTGACTATAGCTAACCGGTGAGTTTCTTATTTATGGAGTGCAATGTAAGAAAATTTATCTTGATCTAAATATCAAAGCTTTCTGTGGATATTTATATGCAGAAGTCCAAACTTTGATAACCATATTTGAGTTTTTAAAGGCATGTCATGTTCATATGGTCAGTTTTGTTTAAAGTTAGTAGACTGGATTTGCTCCCTGCTAGTTCACTCCCCCGGTCTAGCAAAGCCACAGAGTAAAAAGGGATGATAGAGAAGGAATTGAATTACGCCTTTGCAGAACTGCAATTTACATATCTTTTTTTTTTTTTCAGGTGTGCATCTAAGAACCTGCTCTAATGTTGCATTCCTACCTCCTGGTAAATTGGTAGGCCAAAAGTTTTCAGTTTAGGATTTGAACAAAGGAAGGTGTCACCTGAAGAGTGCTCCATAGGCATCAGCTTGAACACTCCGATTTGCTTGATCAAAAAAAATTTTGGCTGCCTTGATGTTTCAGTTATGGCAACAAATGAGGCTCTTGCAGGAGAGCTGAATTAACTCATGAACCAAACTATGTTTGATTTGAATGTTCACATGAACATATTCATATTATTTTAAGTAAAGGGATTTTTTTTTTAATGTTCTGAACTGTAGACTGAAGTTACCCAATATGCAGGCACAGCGTGCTGCGCCATGACAAGGAGTTGCCTCACTTAACTGTCACTAGCATTGCATGCTCCTGAAAAATTCTGTTGCTCCCCTCTTTCAAACAGGAAATGCCACTTAGATTTGTCACATTTTTCAAAACAGGACTGTGTTGTGACCTCAGCATTTGCAATACGAAACAAGACTACTATATTCTGACTGTCTTCTGAGACATGCACAGGGAAAAGAGTACTAATTTTTTTTAAAAGTTGCCTTACTTGGATTTCAGCAAAACCTGGGGAGAGGAGTGACCGATCAGGGCTAGGCACAGTGAGAGGATTTTGTATCTGAGCTCAATGAAAATGGAAGATATTCCATTCCAGTCAATTATATCATGACTTTACTGGAAATTTATGAAGCTCAGTTCTTCCTGGGGGTACTAGGTAAACTAATTTCTCAGCTGAATGCCAAACACAGGTGTAATATTTAATTAAAAAATACAAAGATAAAGCTTTCTGAGTGGTGGGCATGCTCCTACTGATTTTTTAAAAGTAGTATATGTGTTCCAGAGTTTTCAGGTAGACCAGATTTGCTTACAAAAATATAAAATACAGTTGAATAAAAGCAAATTCTATAATATCATCTGGAGTATATAACTACATGGAACTCTGCTGGAGTGCAAAGCCAGTTTTCTTGCAGGATGTAATGCGGTATTAACAAATAAATGTTAACTTGTTAGTTGAATGGATTCTTCAATGTAATTGGTTATTCAAACACAACTTAACTAGTGTTTTGTGTTCTTAATACTAAAGCCTATATAGCATGTACCATAGAAATAGCAAGTATTTATTTTATTTGAATATTATGTAATATTAATAAGGATTTCCTGGAGGGAATTAATGAATTTATTCATGCTGGTCCAGCATAACCCAATGTCACATCTATGGAAGACTCCCACTGGCTTTAGTGTGAATTTACTTCACTGGAAGCTGGATCCAATGTATGAAGACAGAATATCCCAACTACTTCAAAGAATAAAGAAGTATGTATATCATACATGCACCTTTGCAAGATATATGCACTCAGACACATTGCGAAAACATGTTACTGTTGAATTTAATTGAAAGTCTTGTGTAACCTTGTTTTTTCTTGCTGGCAACTATTACTTGTTCTCTATTATCCAATGACTCAACAGCTAGATGAGTGATTTGGAAACAGATTTCTCTGTTTGAGGTAGACAAGCTCTTTTTTTCTTTTTTCTTTTTTTTCTTTCTTTCCTTTTTTTTTTTTTTTTTAAAACTTGACAGTCAGGTAATATTTTTTATTCAAAATTTAAAAACAGGTCTCAGAATGACAAACTATTTTGAGTTGCAAGCATATGGAGGCTTACACAAATGTCTCTTCTCCATGTTTCTTCTCAAGAAATGAGTCTGATTTTTGCTGTGGCCTGCAGTCATTTTAAGCTGAAAATCTTGTTAAAGTAATTGGTGTGGGGTTTGTTTGATATATGTCTTGGGAACGTTACAAGGAAAATCTAAAACTTCTCTCACTTTTACACCTTTCATCCCGAAACTTCGTTTACTCAAATGAAATTACTCAGGGTTCTTACCAACCACAGGAGAGAAGCAAGCTCCCAAATGTCTTTCACTCTCACAGAGGACAAAGTGATGCCTTCCCTTTGTTTTAGCTCAGGCTATAGGCCCACCATATTTCATTACGTTGACTTATGGCCTCCAAATCAATACTGATCTAAATACACACTGCAGTGTTGTGGCATGAGCAATGTATCACTTCAGAAATTGTCTTTTGGATAATGAAATGGTCATATTCATATTTTACTTAAAGTTTCTCGCATAACACCCCATCTGCCTACGTCGGGTTCACATGGGTGGTAACAGTGGTTTAACTAAAGCAGTTTTTAAAGTATACATCTTACTACTCACTGGGCAGTTTTGTATGCAGGCAAATTGTAAGGCATGACTAGAGACCTAAACCTTCAATATTTCCTGGCAGAATAGACGTGTGAATGGTTGTGTGCACAGGAGAAGTGGGAACTAACCTGTTCAATGTGTCAGAGAAGACAGCATCTATTCACTTTTTGTGAAGCATTGTGCATAGTGAAAGTAATGATACTTGCTTGTCTGTGCTCTCACAACTTTTTTTGATTAGTTCATTTTTAATTCCTCAAATATACTTCAAATTCTCTTATTCCAGGAGTACGTCCAGGTAGAATATGAGGTATGTCATCAGCATTCTGTGTTTGTGGAGTTCTCCTCAACATGACATTAAGTTGTTTGTGGCCTACATCTCACTTTCATTCCTAGTACCCTGGCAGAATCCTGCTCAGTGACCTCTTTCTTTGACAAATACTTTAACGAGTTTTGGAAACTGCTTTTGCTAATCATAGAAATGCTGACAACAGTGCTTAACTTCAAGTGAAAGAGTAATTCCAACAAAGCTAACGGAACTACTCAGGAAATTAAAGTGGAGTATAGCTAGCTACACCTGCTTGCTGAATCAGAGCTGGAATTTCTGTAGGATTCAGATCACTGGAGAAGACAGTGAAATAATTATTTAGATCCCTTGTAACACACACACACACACACACACACACACACACAGGACAAACGCCATTACCTAAAGGACATTTGCATCTCATTTTTGGTTTAGTGATCTGTTTCCTTCTTGGGACCTACATTTATAATGAATCACTCCTTGATATTTTAAGGCCACTAAA
>VXAL01011454.1:75831-141472 GCA_013399475.1 Chauna torquata | reverse complement strand
TTTGTAAGTGAATTTCTACATTTCAGACTATTTCTGACCTCAGCCCAATTGTGAAGATCAGGACTTTATTATCGTAAATGTTTCTCTGCTGATGTATTCACTCTGCTCCCCATTCATGCTCCTTCTGCCCAAATCAATGGGGGTACTGCACTGTGCAGTGTGTGGGTGTGATGTCTACACACTAGTGCAGTAGAAAGACAAAGACTAAATTCTAGAAGCAATTCCTTCTGACTCTCTTTCTCATTACACAAATCTCTGCTGTTTTCCCAGTGTCCTCTTCCCTAACATATATATATATATTTTTTCCCTCTGAGCTTCTTTCTCTCCATTCTTCTACTCCAGGAATTACTCCTTCATATTACACTCACTCTTACTTTTATTTCTACCTCATGGATTGGATCAAATCGCTCTCAGCTCATACCTCCTTGCAGTTGTCTCCGTCGTCACCATTCACCTTCCTAGCCATTAATCCAGCTCCCAGCTCCTACGTATTTCTCCAACCTTTTTTGTAATTATCATTTTACCTACCTCTGTCCACAACTTGTTTCCTTCTCTTTTGTGAATGACCATACTCATCTTCCATGGCATTCATCTCTCAACTGTCACACACACAAAAAAAAGTAAAAAAGTTTCCACTTCCAACTGTTCTGCTGTTCTCTTAATATGGACTCTTATTTCACAGACCGTGCCTTATTTTTGGTGATGGGGGGAGTTCATCTTGCTGTGTCACAAGAAGATTCACACAAGATTCTTGTTTCAAAATGTATAGGTTTTATTTAATGTTGTGAAACATTCTGAAAACTTTCATCTCTCCTCCAGCTCCCAGTCTTATTCTGGATAATCCCAATGTCTGCACATCTGTCCAGCATGCCAAAGCTTTGTGTTCCTTCATGTTATATCATATCTGTTTTTCTCTCAAACTTTCCAGAATCTTCAGCTTGGGATGTGGAGGACTACTCTGTCATCCTTAGTGTCCTCGTGCTAGCTCTTTTATCCTCTCTTTTTGAAGAACAAATGTTCAATCCCTTCACTTTTTCCTTTCCCCTTTCTCTCTTATTTCTATGCCTTTCTCTCAGTGTGAGATATCACCCTATTAATCCTGAGCCTTGGCCCAGTCCTTAGTGCTCACTCCTTTGTTCTTGTTCTTTTGGTGCTGAGCATTTTTAAAGGAAATCCGGTACTTCCTTCAGTATGACTTGTTCCCTCCTCTATCAGCTTTTTCATTGTTCAGGACAAGGAATAATCTCCCCTGTTGGATTCACGTCCAGAGATACCGCTTACATGTAATCCTTGATTTCTTACTTTACTATTGCTTTCCTCACTTCCACTCTGTTTTTTTTCTTCTATTCCCAATCTATCTCTTTTCATCAGAAAGAAAATTGATGAAATCCTTTATGATAAAGGAGCCCTCTTGGCTCCCTGACTTATTTCCTCCCCTCTCCCATCAACATTTCAATGACTGAAAGACCATCAAAGCTGGCTCTGGAGATTTGGGAACTGAAGAATTGGCTTCTGAAGAATTTTTGACATTCAATAGTGAAGTGTGGATGCTACAGAAGATACATGGAGGAGAGAAACAGAAAGGAGAATCAAAATACTGTTGTTTAAAACAGCCTTTGTGACTGCTGTTCTGGCACTTCTAAGAAGATGGAGCTTGTTTTTGGTTCCAAGGAGGCTAAGTTAGCTAGGATATCAGTTCTAAAAGCTAAGAGTAAATAAAGAAAATGTGTCTTTTAGAAGCAGACCAAAGTAAATTGCATTGAAAGGTTGAATGTGAGATGAACTCCTGGTTGTGTGCTGAATCCTGGTCTATTGACAAACCAGACTGAAGATCTGGATGATCAAGAATGAACTGAAGCGTGCCAGAACATATTGTGTTTACTGCTTTTTCTGTGTGTCTCCTTTTCCTTCAAAAAACCCTGTGTCTCATCGTAAAGTGAAGCTGAAACACCTATAGAGTAACTCTGTAAGTGGAAGCTCTCAGGATAGACATGGCTAATAAACTGGTGAAGGGGATGTTTGTCCTGGGAAGGTATTCCAGGCACTTGTTTCAACTCAGCCTTTGCTTCAACGTGATTATTCATACCTGGAGATGAAAATTTGCTAATGATGTTTTGGTTTACAGCAGTTCTGAGGAAAAGCATCAGGTTCCTCAGTTTGTCCTGAGTTTTTAACTTTCATTCCTCTAGAGCATGGGCAGGCATGGGTAGCCTCTGCTGGGAATGGAAGAATGATGAGATTTATTGTGTCCTTGACTTTAAAAGGACTTTTATATGGGATACAATATTTTGCTTAGGTTATTGATGTTAAAGACGTTTTAGCTTTATTTATTTATTTTTTTTTCCTCCCAAATAAACACTTTGGCTAGACAATGGACATCTAAAAGCATGGCAGATGGGTTTAACCTATTTAGCTAATGAAAGAAAATCAGATTATGGGACCAAGCTTATAGGACCAGTGGCTGCAGGGGTTGTACCTCCACCTGGGCCAGAGGCAGCATGGTTTGGCAGGAGCCATGGTCAAGGTGTTTTAGATGTGCAACTAAACTGTCCTTTGAGGTTGGGCAAAGGTGGAGACGAGACCAAGGACTTTTGTTGGGGATGGGTGACCTTAGTGACTGATGAGTGATGTTTGACAATAGGCCACCAGAGTTAATACCAGAAACAAATAGGTTACCTCTGAGAGAATAGGGGGCTGAGGGTTACTAAAACACATTAACTTTTCTTTCAAATCGTCTTGGCTCAGTGGAATTCCTCACTAAACACTTACAGAACAAGCTTGATGTGACCTCAAAGTCATTCACAGTTATCTTCGTAAACTTTTAGAAAGTAGTTGATATTTGAAAGTCTCCAGGAGAGTGAGTACTTCACAAAGAGAGGAAAAGAGACTCTGGAACTCTTCTTATCAAAAAATACTTGAACAAATACTGAAGCAATTTATGAACATCTAGAAGAAAACAGGAGATAATCTATGGTCTGTATAGATTCATTAAGAACAAATTGTGTCAAGTAGTTTCACTTATGAAGAGGAACATTGCTTTGTGCTAGGAAAGGTGCTTGATATTACATCCTGGCATCAATAATGCTTTTGACACTTTCTCACATGACACTGTCATAAGCAAATTGGAGAAAAATGGTCTAGATGAAACTGCTAGAGAGTGGGTACGAAGGTGGTTGGAAAACTGTTCTCACAGAGTATTAATTAGTCATTCATCACCAGAAAAGAAGGCTATTTTGAGTAGGGTTTTAGTAGGCTAGTATTCACTATTTTCATTAGTGTCTAGGAGGAAGGAATAGAGTGTGACTCTTAAATTTGCAGATGACATCAAGTACACTAGAAGATAGGATTCAAAGTGCTCCTGATAAACTTAAGAAACAATATGGAGAAGAAGGGTGCAATGCAGTAAAGACAAATATGAGGTTATGCCCTGAAAGTAAACTTTCCCGAGTATTTAGTATGTACTTAGCATTTAGTGTGTATTTAGCAACCAGAGTAATACTTTCAATGCTGGGAATCATGTGCCATGAAGAATGCAGAACAATTGGAGAAAATCCAGAAATGAACAGCAAGAGTAGTCGACATCTTAAAACACGTAACATATGATGAACACTCGAATGACCTGGGGTTATTTAGTCAAAAGAAGAGAAGACAGAGGTAGTTGTTGGTCACAGTCTCAAAAAATGTAAGAGACTAATAGAAAGAGGAAAGAACTGATCTGTTCTCTGTGTCCTTGACAGACAGGCCAAGAAGTAATAGTCTTTGAAGTTAGAGAGACTGAGTTAAACCCTTAGAGTTAAAAAAAAAAATCACACACAAAAAACAGATATTTTCCAGCAGGGCATAAACCGTAGGCATAAGACTTATAGAAAGTCATCACCGAAGATTTTTACAAACAGCTGTTAGAAATGATACAGGTGTAACGCTACAGCCTTTGAGGCCAGTGAGTGAACTAGGTGATCTCTTTAAGTCCATTCCTCTTCTGATTTCTGTGGTTCTGTGATACAGCTTTTTACAGAGAAATCAGAAGTTACTGCCCAGAGAAGTATTAGGCTTGAATTTAAGAGCTATCTTTTGTACTTCCTGAGAGTGCCTCTTCAGTTAGGAACGACCATGTTTCTATCTTGCTCTAGTAAGGGACAGTCATGACAATATTTGATTTTGTACATATGTACCTGTAAAACCATAGTCTGGCACAACTCTATCCATTCTGACTCACAATTCCCATTGTCAGGGTCCTGAGTGCACTAATAAGCCATAAAGGCCCTGACCAGCCTCACCTGGAGCCTCCATCTACACCCATGGGTCCAGGACCTCTAAGGTCAGCCTGAGGCCTTCACACCTTTCCTGACCCATGCTGGAGAGCTGCCTTGGCCCTGCCTGTGTATGCAGCCCTTTGATCGAGCCTTCCAGCTGTGGACCAGGTACCTGGCTTGACTAAGGCCCAGCCTTACCACTAGGGATTTGCCCAGCAATTGCAGGACCTGGTCCTGGCCATAACCTGGGAATTGACTTCCATGCATGACTCTAGACCTGCCTTGTCACCACAATGCTTCCATACGGTCTGGCTTCTTGGTTGGACCTGGCCACCACTTCTGAGTCTGTCCTGCTCCCTTGCTCAGGTGGCTGGCCCTTGGCTGGCAAGGTCCTGCCTGACACACTGGGGATCTCCCCCCAGCTCCTGACTCCTGTCCCTTAGGTGGGCACCCTACTTCTGCTGCTCCTGGGCTCCCATGGAGCCTGGTCTCTGGTTCTGCAGGGCCTTGCCTCCACAGGCCCTCCTGAGGTGCTGCCCCATGGGAGGGCCCTGATCTCCCCACAGCACTGGCCCTCTACTCAACCGCAGTGGCACAGGTCCACTTTCCCCATCATGCCCACCCACCCTATGCTCACTGCCCATCCGTGGCTGCACCTGCCTGCCCCTGCATCTCTCATGCCACATCCCTGTTCTAGTTACTATCCCTGGCCTTGGTATTTGTCTCCTGAAATTCCTCCCTGTGTTCTCACAGCAATTAAATCGCTCTACAGTGGGTCCCGGCTGAACCCAGACCGCTGCAAGGTGTAAGGACAGACCTTTTTGGGAGGGGAGGCTCCTGCCCTGCCCTGAGGGCACGCATAGGCCTGCCCACACCTTGGGCTCCCCCAGCTGCCCAGGCCCAAGACCCCACACCAGCCCTGGCGTGCTCAGCCCCAGCCCCAGCAAGGTCACAGCAGGGCTGGGCTCTGGCTTCCCACAGCACTACGCCACCTGGCCATGGCCCTGCCTGGCCTCAGCCTAGCCCCATCCCCAGGGAGGTGCCCTGTGGCCAGGGCAGGGGCTGCCTGGGTGTTCCCAGATGCCCTGCTCCTGGTTGGGGTGGTAGGATGAGACCTGGCTGTCCCAGGGGAGCTCCCAGCCCCAGATAAGCATCTCCACGCTGCTTGCTTCCTGACACCAATCTGGAAACACACTTGAAGGATGTCCTGGTGTCCTCCACATGCTGTGAAAGTTGATTATTTCATAGCTCAAATAAGTATTGTGGATGACTGCCAGAAAAATAATAATTTCTGTTTAGATAGGCAGCACACATATATAATTTGGATTTGCCTGTTCAAAGTACAGACCTCTTAAGGGCTATTTTTATATGTCTTGTTTCGATAATGCAGTATTGACCTCTCATCTATGCCATAGCTATCAACAGGGTCCTGAAGTATTTTGCAGAATGAAAGGGGCAAAAGGGGTCAGATAGTATAATCTGCATAAAAACATTAACAGGGAGGATGTATTTTGATTATAAATTTCCCTGTCATGTTAGGCATTTTAAAAATGCTTTTTTCTACAAATGACATCAGCTTGGAAATAACCTACAACTTCTCTGGATATAAGAGATCAGCACACACTCCTGATAGTAGTATTAATCAGACTTTTCACTTCTGTTATGCATACCCTTGGTAGTACAAAGTGAAAAACTGTTTGAACTACAAGAAAAAATAGCAGGTTACATATGACGAAGAGTCTTAAATTATAATTTAAAATAGTATGTATTAAATTCCTGAGGGAAAACAGAAAAACTGCAGACCACAAATTCAGCAATGGAGTTATATTGTCATTTTAGTGTAGTAATTTCCAAAGCCCTTCTTTAACTTGGAAGTATATGCATAGTGTTTTTTACTCTTTGAATCTTGTTCATGCTGAAGATAAAATAATGAACACTGACTTCTATTAAAAAATGTAATGTTTACACAGTATTTCTTTTTTTGAAAAAGGCTTGGAGTGAGTATAGAAATTCTAAAAAAAACAAAAACAAAAAACCAAACCTAAAAGCCCTAGTTATACCCAAATGTTCCCTTCCCCCTTCAGTCTTGGAAAATATTACTCGAGTTGTTTTCTTCTTCTTTATAGTTTTTGTTTGCACTTTCAGTCTCCTGACTGGAAAAGAAACTGAATACTCACATGAACTGAAGAAAAATATTGGAGGTTTAATATTTCTACTTCAAAGAATGAGGAAATAATGGAAAAGGTGGAGAAAAATCATGTCTTCAAGGGATTTCCAAACAAAGTTATGTAAATCTTTATCAAGGAAGAAACTGGGAATATTTGGATTTTTAGTACATTTTAGAACCAAACTACCAGCTATTGCTTGTTTTTGTAAATTGAATTTTTGATCATCTTGGAATACCTAAAAGAGCAGAATTAAAACCCATCTGCCACTTGCCAGAGCCCTGCCTCCAGAGAAATCTGATATCTGGTATCAAACTGTTCATTTACAATCCACTTATAATAATAGGTTGCAGACATTTTTTGATATTGGAGAAAGAAAAAATTACAAAATGTCATATAACCGTGCAAAGCAGCAGTAGAAGTGATGTTCAAGGAGATCATACTGATCACTGAGGAACAGCAACAGATGAATGGAAAAGTTCTTGTCAGTGAGGAAACACGTAAGTTTTTACCAAGTGTGAGTGCCTAACAGATGCCTGGTTGCTCTGCGTAAGAATTATTTTACATAATTTGTTAATGTGGAGTTTTTCTATAAATAGTACAGAAAGATAGGTCCTGTTAGTTGTTGATTCAACCTTACTTTCTTACTGACCTATTTTAAGATGGAGTTAGTTACTCTCTGGATGTGGCTGTCTCCACTGGCTGTAGAAGTCTAGATGACTAAGTTTAGAGCAGGAATATAGGCTTTCTTGGCTCCAGACTTCTTCAGTAGGGCTGAAGGGCAAACATATTCTGAATCCCTTTCTGCAGGAGGCAAATTTAGATTTGTGGTCCAAATTCTTCCACAACTATTGCAGATTTGCTGTCTACAAGTGCTCAGTGGGATTTGGGGTGGCTATCACTGAACAATTTTTCATTTGCATTGCTTCCCTCCTTTTCTAGGAGAATAAAGAAGAAATTTAGTCCTATTGGTGATTTCCATTTGGCAACTTGAATAAAATGGCAGGCCATGCCAGAGTACCCTGTTTTGTAACAGTGGACAGGGATATCACACAAATTATAGCCATGCTTCTTCTATATAGTTTGCTGGAGGAGGTACAGCAAGGTCTCTTGCATCTGCAAAATGAACTCTCAAAGCTTCCGCTGGGGGGTTTCCAAGTACCTTGCATCTCACAGGACACGGTGTGAGCAACAGCATCCAGACCTGGTAGCTTCACATTCATCTAGTTGTTTGCTTTGGACTGAAATAGAAGGCCGTCACTACTGAATGTCTGAAAAGTTCACAATTGACAGTGAAAGAGTCCGTCTTCTACCAACCCTTTCTATACCTGTCTCACTGAATTCATAGCTCTTCTAGCCGTCTTTGCAAAGTCCATCTGAAGTTATTTCTCTTTCACTCAGTATAGTCTATCTTCAGTGCCTTTCCTGGTTTTCTAGAAAGCTCAACAGCCTTTGTTGATTTCCTTTGATTTCTGTTTCTCCCTGTCCTGACACCAGCAGTGCTTTCCCTCTATGTACATTACTGGCAATTATGCAAATGCAATTAGCTAAATTTCTTTTAAAACTTTCTGAGCATAAAGGTCCCTTACAGAACTGCATGTATTCACAGCTCTGCCCCATACACTAGAGAAGAATAATTCTGAGGGGCTCTGATTAAAGTTTTTGAGAGAGAAGGAAGTCCTGTGCTGAAGTATCAACCACAGGTCGATAAGAAGATTGCCCACAGAATATAATTTCCAAAAAACAGAAGCTCCTTCTTCCTTGGCTGTGAAGGATCACTTTCCAATCCCTCCTAGGATGCTCCTATCCATACATTATGATTTATCTTCCTCCCCCTCATGTCTGTGACTTCCACAGTACCTTTTCTTTCCGGGCTTGGCCTTCCTCTTTACCATCTGGATATCAGAATAGAATTCCCTCACCCATGCAGTTCTCCCTTGAAAATAACCGGTATGTTGTTTCCTCACAAGTTTTAAATGGGTTCAGTTTTGATGAATTTTCTCACTGAGCAACTCTCCCTCAAGCAGAAAAATACTGCTTTTTCACAATTTAAAAATGGACCTCCCTCTCAGCACAAGTACCTTTCATGTTGACAGTTTTGTTCAATATAAGTGATCACCTATTATGAAAAAAAGCCTGACATTTTTCATTGTAAAACATTGATTTAGTTTCTTATAATTTTGCCAGTCTATAATCAGTAGAACCAAAATCTTGCAAGTCAGTTGTGTTCTCCCAAAAAGTTTTTTAAAAATTATTTTTGCTAATAAGTGGCTGTGAAGATGCACCAATTGTATTCAAGCACAAGGTTTAGCAGCTTAACCTCTGATACTTAGGTCTGAAAGTTTTCATTTGGATTGTAGGTCTAGATTAATTTTGGAGTGAGATGAATATTTCTGGTTAGTCTGCAACTGTTCTTTTTAACGTTCCGTTATCAGTGTAGGAAGGATTTCCCCTGTAGTAATTAGTAATTTGAAAAAAGAAAAAGGTGGCTGAACCACAGAAGCAACCCTTTTAATAAAATTTCATTTTAAATGTTAAACAGTCTGTACAACAAGTGAGTAAGGGCTTAATCATAAGTAAAGTATCACTAAAAGGCAGCTTGGTTAGCTGGATTGAAGTCAATCTGCCATAGACAAACACACCACAAATTGTTCTGGTATATGAAAGACTATTTTGGAACTTGACAGTCTTTTGCCTTTTTCATAAGCTGATGGAAATTCAGTTTCTAAAAAAATCAGCTTCTGATGTTATTAATGCACAAAAGTTCCCTTTACCACAAAGCTATAGGCTTTCTTGTTACTCAACATATGCATAGACATGTAAATACAAATTTGTACTTTTGGCTTATCTAGTGCAATTACCTTTGGATCTCGTAGTGATTATTTTTGTCTGTTTAAATGCACATTAACAACGTGAAAATAAAGCCATGCACTGTTTGTTGGCTGATTGATGTCTGTAGTCTAACCCACTGATAAGAGCTATGAAATGTAACAATCTTGTATGACAAGAAACACTAAATCGAATGAAGTGATGTATTTGGAACTCTTATGGTTAAGAAGTGTTACTGATAAGCTGCAATTATCAGTTTGTCCCATTCAAGAGCTGAACTAAAAAACAAACTCCAATCTGATTGCAACATAGCAGTATAAATACATTGACTATTGAAAATCTGCAGGCTTTTTTTCTGTATTTTTGGTTCACTCAGTGACTAAGATTGAATGGGATCACCTAAAATTTAAATACTAAAAATACTAAACATTTCTCCTGCAAAATCAAGTCCTCAAGATTAAGAAATGCCAAAATTAAGGTTTTCCCTGATGCACAACCGTACCACTGAGCAAGTTCCTTGTGCATGTTTTCTTTGAGTGATTTGGTTTATTTTCAATTGCTCCCAATTGATACTTACTCAATGAGAAGCTATTAATCATATTGTATTAATATCATTGTGTGGATCACACACACAATTACTCTAATTGTCCTTCCTTGAAGACAGAATACTAACACAAATTTATTGTTATGGAATAATCAATATTATATTTACTTAATATTGCAACTTGAGAGGTGTAACAAATATTGGCTTCTTTTTACAGAGGGAAAGAATAATTTAGGTGTAAAATACCTATCAGTCTTAGATGTTTACTTCAAGATGCCTGGAGCTTGATTTTTTATCAGAGCACTTGCTATTAGCAATTTTCAGGCTGAAGGTATAGCTTTTACTGATTTAAGTTTCCTCTGTGAGTTCTTCGACCCCAGAGCAGAATTTCAAACCAAGCGTTTAGTGAGAAACTCATAATTAGTAGTCACCTGAGAAAATATTTTTAAAGCTTTTGTGCTTAGCTGAGGAGAGTCTCTGTAACAGAGGCAGGGATAAAATGTAATATGGTAGGGATAGATTTCACATGTCTTACTCAGAAGACCATCTTCTCTACTATTTCAGTTTACACCTAAGTGTCAGTGACAAAAGAAGCAAAGGTGTTACGAACAAGTGCTTGTTTCAGTGCAAATCACTGACTTGATCCCAAGGACAATTCGTACTAGACACTGAGAGAGGTAGAAATTCTTGCAGCCTGAGGTGATATAGTTAAGACTATTACAGTGCACTCAAGCAGGGGTATGGAATTAAGGTGGCTGATACCACTTTAATCCTCACATTACTTAATTTTAGTGTGATTAATTTTACAGTAGTCACTTTAAAAATATACATTTATGCATGATCTTCAAGGTTTTAAAACACAAGACAAAGAGGGGGAAAAAAAAAAAAGGAAATTAGGCCCTATAGCAATGCATAATTATCAGCAGGGTTGCTATCTTTAAATCAATAACTCATACTTCTGGCATTTGAGATAAAAGGAACTGATAATGATGACACTCATTCTCTGTGTGGACTGGTACTGAAATGGAATTAAAACTTTTATTTTGCCATAGGGTTTCACATGTATTCTCTAATATCGGAGAAACCTGGTCTTGGAAATTTGATACTCTGATAGGGAACATAGTCTCTTTTATTATATGTTATTCATTTTGGATTTTTTTTTCCAGTTACAATGTTAGAAAATGTTTACTGTTTCTTTCTGTTTTCTTTTGCCTCATTCCTAGGTGCAAGTTCTCTGAGGTGGAGACAGTCTTTGTCTTGCGTAGATGATAGCTCAATGGGATTCTGGTGCTGGTACATCCTGGCATCCTAATGCATGGGTGTAATTCTGGTGTGCGCCATTGCAGTATGGATAAACTTATATATCCACAATTCATTCTGACAGTTAGACCTGGTCTTCTACTAATAAAATGTGTTGGAGCCTGGGATCTAGCACTGCTAAAGTATTATTCAATTATTCAGTTTTCAAATATCAGAGTTCATCCAATTCTAGCTTATCTGTAGGATGCATTTACTGCAGGTTTAACCTTTTTTCTCCAGAATTTTGGATGCTAAACTGATTCAAATAAAGATAAAAGGTTATTATTTTCTTATAACTGAAGAAGTAAATTTGTTTTTACCAAGTTAACATTTGAAATTGTTCAGATTTTCTGCAAAAAGTTCTGAACAGGCTAAGAGGAGATAGATTTCACTTAGAAAAAAAATCTTCAGAAAGATGAGTGACTAGAAACAGATACTACTGTGGGAAAATCATTATCAGTATTTCTCAGAGCACCTGAAAACTCTCACCTTCACTTGACCTTGTTATTACATATCGAATATTTTAAGCGAGTTATTCTTTAGATATCTGAAAGTATCTGATATTAACCATATGTATATTTTTGAACAATGACTACCTTTAAAAGTGCACCCTTCTGAAAATCAGCAGTTTTTTTCTTCAGCATATGCAAAGCATAGTTCATAGTATTAATATCAAGATTGAAGATATAATTCCTATCTGAACTAATATTCCAGAGGCAGAAAGGCTGCATAAAAGTTGTTTACACTCTGATTCCCCAGCTTCAGGATCATTAGACACCAAACATGGTGTCTACAAGAATACACAAAAGCATCCTTGTAGCCAAACTGGTGAAGTATGGATTGGATAGGTAGACTATAAGGTAGGTGGAAAACTGGCTGCTATCTGGAAGGGACCTTGTCAGGATGGGCAAATGGGCTGACGAGGGCCTCATGAATTTCAACAAAGGCAAATGAAGAGACCTGGGCCGTAATAACACCATGCAGGGGAGCAGGATGGGGCCTGACTGGTAAGAAAGGAATTCAGGTGAACACATGTTGAACATGAGTGAGCAGTGTGCACCTGCAGGACGATTGCCAGCCGTATCCTGTATTAGCAAAAGTGTGGTCAACAGGATGAGGGAAGTAATTATGATTATTCCCCTCTGTTCAGCATTTGTGCTGGACTACCATGTCCAGTCTTGGGCTTCCCCAGTACAAGAAAGACATGGACATACTGGAGAAAGCTCGGTGGAGGGCAGTTGAGATTTTGAGTGGGCTGGAACATGTGCTATGTGATCTGAGGCTTAGGCAGCTGGGTTTGTTCTGCGTCGAGAAGAGAAGGCTGGGGAGATGGGGGATTTTGTTGCTGCCTTCAGTTACTTAATAAGAACAGTGAAGTTGAACAGTGAAGGCATGAAAGCTAAAGGACACAAACAGACACACAGGAAATTCCAACTAGCAATTGTTTCCTTTTTTTTTTTTTTTTTTGCCCCCTCCCGCAATAAGGGTATTCAAATACTGGAGCAAGTGGCCTAAAGAGGTTGCAAAATCTTCATCCTTGGAGGTGTTCATAAGTTAGGTAAGCAGTCTTCTGTAAGTTCACCCTGCTTTGAGCAGGGGGATGGACCAGATGAAGTCCAGAGGTCTCTTACAAGCTATATAACTCTATAATTCTGAGGGGGAAAAAAAAAATCTTTTCCTGTGAAAGACAAAACTTAAGACTCACCACCAGTATTTTTTTACTTCCATCCAGTGACGACCGTCTGTGGATACTGAGAATTACAAATGTGCAGAACACATTGGTCTGTCTGTGACGAAGTTTTAGGTGACCAAAGTGAGAAGTATTCACATGCTGAACACTTCCTTGTGCAAAGCAGTCTACTGATAGCATACGTCAAAGTCACTTTTTTCTGGGTTAGCACACCTTCAATTCACCATTCACTTTACAATGCTTTTTAAAAAAAGAGACAAATTTTCCACTCCCAGGCAGCTGTTTTGTTTCATTGACAGTGGAGCGGGATTAACTGATCTGTATTTTCCAATCAGGTAAGTCAGTACAGTCCCAGTTCTGGGACTGGTTTGAATAACGGTAGAGCACGCCAAAGCAGAGTCAAGTAGTTAAACAGTTCCTCAGTTTCCATATTTACTATTCATGCCAGCTATGTACGAGAAGTTACCACAGCCGTTAACTACTTGTGCCACTTGGCACCCAACAATTCTCAGTGAATCAGAAGCAACTTTCCCTCAGTAAACAGCTGAAATTTCTTTACTATGGTATAATTTCTTGGATGGTATTAACAGTTATACTGTCCTGAAGGTGCTGATTCAATCTTCTCTCCAAATATAGTTTGCAACACTTAGTTTTCCTAACACACCAGAAAAAGAGAGGGGTACAGCTGGGTGGTGTAGACAGTGCTCTATTGTGTTAGTCCCTCCACATAAAAATTAAGTATATTTAATATATTGTTGTAGGATGTGGCCAGGATGGAATGGTAAACCCTTTATTCCTCCTCTGCAGTAGAAATTGCATGTGCCTTCCTTGCAGAATACAATCTGCTAAAATCCTCTTTCATAGTCTCTGTTCAAGAAGTCATCTCGGGGCCCCAAGAACCTGACTGCCCATTGCTCTCTTTCTAATTTCTTTCTGTTTTGGGGAGGGGGGTGTAAGCACTATGGCACTGGTGTCAGATGAACCCTGTAAGCCTTGATCTTGTATGGTCAGGCTTGAAGTTCTCAGGACAGAGAAGCATTGCCAGTTTCTGTGGTTGGGATCCAAAGGTGAAATGAAGAAAGTCAACAGTTTCTGTTTGTACTCACTGATTGGCTAGTGGCTTTTGATTAGATCTGATTAAGGCTTTTTATGGCAAACCGTGTTTGGCCACAATCTATGAAACAAAAGAGAGTCTACAAAATTGAAATCTTAAGTTCCTTCGGTGCTTAAGTTTCAATTCTACTGCAAAGTTTTGCTTTCCAGTTGGGAAAACAAGCTTAATATTTGATTTCAGATTGAATCTATTTGAATGGAAAAATGACGGTTTGTTGAATTGAGCTGAATGGTTTAAATTCAGGACAGACTGAGTAGCTCCTGGAAGATGCAGTTGTGAGGGAAGAAATCATATGTCTTGATTCTCTTAGGAAGAGGTGAAAGTGAAATAAGTAAGGCTGATTGTGTACTTTGTCTATTGACATCTTTAGGTCCAGTTTAGAATCATGGATATTTAAATGCATGCGTTTAAAATGGAGCCTTTGTGTGCATGTATATATATGTGTAAAGTATGCATTTCCAGGAGAAATATATATAAAATATACCCATATCAATAAGTTTATACATTTATTATACACATATCTCTGTATATGTAATAAAATGTATTTTTTTTTCTCTGGGAAAACACGGCCAGAGCTCAGAGGAGGGTAAAAGATGTCTACAAACAAACAAAACAAATTATTTATCTTTCCAGGTATTTTGTCGTGATACATACTGCAGTTATTTCAACAACTGGCTAGGCCTTGTCTGAACAGTTCGTGTGTATATGACTATTACTGGCAGGACTGTGGCACAGGTAGGCACTAGGAGAATTGGTAGTGAAACAGTTTCAACGTATAAATGAATGAGTTAATGTTCAGAGGACTGTGTGCAGAAGAGCCACAAGATGGCAGGAGCACCACACACCAGTTTCTTTTCACAGCATTTTGATTCTATTTTTCCTACTTTTCTTGTACTGCATTGCAATTTACATAGTTTTGATGGTTTTAAAAGCCAATTCAGTTCAACAGCAAGTCACTTTAAAGGTTTTAGGTCTCTTATTACGTATGCCAGAATCCAGAGTAAATGCAGTAGCAACATTAAATTTGAAGTGTTGTATTAGTGGAAGAATGAACCACTTTTAACATCCAACTCCATAATCATTTCCTTATTTAGAAAATAAATTGTATCTCCATCATGTTTTCGTCTGTTTAGGAAATGATTTTTTCCTTCTTTGATCAAGTTTATAATGTTAAAAATCACTAATGAACTGGCAAAACTCTCCCAATCTATTATTCATGCTAGAATTCTGAAAAAAAAAAACCAAAAACTTAAAATACAAACAGCTCTTTAGCCAAGTTAATGAGAGAGTAGTATAATTTCTGTGCTAATGAAGGAATGTGTGCCAAGTGCAGTGCTACCAGGTTCTCACCTAGATGTAGTGCAGATACAGTTCACTTGTGCTTTGAAGAAGGGTTGAAATTTGGAAGAGGATCTCTTGGGATCAACAGTTTTTACTGCTGCTAGGAAATGGGCTGAAATTTGACTGTATGATAAACCTAGAGGATTATCAATTTCCAAGCACTTAGCAGAACTCTGTTAAGAATTTGGCAGTTTGTTTTGCGAGTTGTCTTGCCTGAGCCTGCTCTAACTACTTCACAGGTTTTTCCTGTATAGGTGGATACGTAAAAAATCCCATAGAGTAATTTGAGCTCAAGCCCTCCTGGGTTTCATGTGCTGAGTGGACTTTTTTCTGCAGTAGTGGATGCTCCCTTTTTCTCCTCTGTTCACTGTGTGAGACTGAGGTCCTTTGACAGGAACAATGTGTGTCCAGCATATTATCAGAGACTGCACAAAAAGACTGCACGGAGGGTGAAGGGAAGAATGAAAACTGAAGTGGAGGGAAACCATGCTCATGTGGAAGAAGAGGGAATATGACAGTATTTTTTCTGTTAGGAGGATTAGCAAGAAGGTAAATTTTAGAGGGATATGCAGAAGAGAATGTATTACACTGCTTAAAAAAGCAGAGGAAAAAATGTGTAAGAGATGTTTGCAAGTGCGGAATGACCGAGTCAAGGTAGGAAGTGTCATTACAAGTAGTATCTTAGGAGTTGGTGGGGCTCACTTCTTATGCCTAATGGAGCTCATCTTCCTTGGATGCTAAGGACACCAGTCTCAACTGCAGTTGTCAGGACAGATTTCATAGGCGGTTTTTATTCTCAGTGGGTGAAACTCATTTTATATGCACAATATGGTACCTTAGTGCAGGCTATGAAAGTGAGAGGAAGAACAATCTTTTTTTGGTTTTGGCAAGTGGTGTGTGTAGGCAGGGTCTGCATTTAAGGCCCATCTCTTCTTGTTTTAAGATCCTGTTTTCAGTTTCTTAGAAGACTTCATGGCTTAAAATGTTCTGGGTGAAAATGCCCATGCTGGGTGTCAATTTTTATTTCTGTAACAGATATAGCTACATGGTTAGGTCACTTCCCAGAATGTAAACAGGGGGAAAGCAGGGGGAAAGTACATTTACCTTTTTAAAAGGATCTTAAATGTTTCACCAAGAAGAACTAGCACTTCTGGGTTTGGAAGCAAAGCTCTTATAAGACTTGTTTTTAAATCAGGGCATTAACTTTTTTTTTTTTTTTTGGAAAATAGGCCTGCAATTGGTGAAATTATGCATAACTGAGAAAATCTCAAAGTGCACGTGCTGGTCCACATACGTATGGGAAGACCTGGTAAGCAAGGCTGACTACAGCCACTTCTACTTAGCGATTATATAGGTTGGAAGGAGACTGTTTCTTTCTATAAGCATTCCTCAAGGAATGATACTGGAGGATCTGTAAATCCTGAATGCAGAATATATCCTGCTCTCGTCTTTTCCCCAGCCCATTTGCCTGCCCCTTTATCCCTCTCCCTTTTTTTTCTCTTTTGGGAGGGTTAGCAAGATTCAGTTTATATTTCTGAGATGCTGTGAAGTAGCTCAGACTAGTCCTTCCAGATTGCAAATTAGGTGACTGCTTTAACTTGAAGCATCTGAGGAAGCTATAACAAGAAGGGATCTGAGAGATTTTAAAGTGCTAGGATAATCAGCAGACACCTCCAGATAGCACCACTTGCCATGGCAAACACTGAAGGATGACAACTTAACAGAAAATCTCAATTTTGACATTTATAAACTTTTGAGTGTCTTATGCTGTAACCTGTTTTAGAGTTTTCTTGCATTTCAGACACGTGTGTGTACACACAATATTTCTGTTTGTCTACTAATATCTATTTATTTAGTGATCTAGTTATCTCTTGGCATGAATAAAATCTATTCTAATACAAATCCACAGCTTTGTATTTTTTTGTAAAATGGAAAATGTAAGTAGTGATTTTACTAGCAGAGAAAATCTATTTGAAGGTTTTTTCTTGATCGCATTTGCTTCCTGATTTTTTTTTTTAATTTTATTTAATACAATGTGGGATGCTAAAGTACACACCTACCCAGTGGAATCATAGTCCATTTTAGCTGTTCAAACAACATCATTCTATCAAAGGACTTTTGTTTTCAGAGCCTTTTCACTGTATGGTACTGGACTTTCTTACTGCAGCAATATATTTTGTATGTCATTCAAATCCATTTTACACCCGCTCTCTATTATAGTTACATAATATTTGCTGTGAGTATCACATATAATCATCTATAATTTGTATTGTTGCATTTATTTAACACATTTTACAGCCAATACATAGATAACTGCAAAAGAAAAGGCAAAAATTGACCTCCTCCCTTCTGTCGCCCTCTCAATCCTTGATCCTCTCTTAGTGTTTCAAGGGCATAAACAGTTTGGAAATTGGAGGATTGACCATTTCATCTTTATGAAAAGGAGGCTCCTGTTTGTGAAACCTGTTGTACCATTTGGCTCTTGATTGAACTCCCAGAGCTATTTATACACCTAGGTTGCTGCAGGCATCAGCAATTGTGTTTTTTCTGTGTAGGTGGCCTAGAAGGAATCCAATTAGAAACAAGAATATCTGCGAACATTTGTTATTTTACTAAGCATTTGGAGGAAGAAAGAGAGAGCATATAGTTTTATTGCCTGCAGTGCAGTCATAATCCCAAAATGCATGCAAAAACTACATAGCATTAACAGTAGAATGGAATTATTTCCATCACTGAATAGGATAATGTACCAGGCATTATTCTGTAAGGGCCTCCCTTATGCATGCTTTATCATGTCATGCTTTGATAAGAGTTCAGAACTGCAATATGTCTTTTTGTGTGTGTGTGTGTAGAATTTAAAATAATTTGATTTTAGTTTTTTAAAGATTACAGTCTATCCTGGACATTTGACAGAACATAGAGGAATAAATACTGAACTACAGAATAACACCTCCTCTCAGTACATCCTCAGTTCTTATTTTTCTTTTTGGAGTTGTGTCTAGACTCATGGGACTCCTGTGCCAAATACAAGATTTTTTCCTATTGCCTTTGCTTATGAAATCGGATGAAAATATTTGTGAAAATACTAAGATATCCAGTGAGACAAAATTCAATCATTTTATGGAACTTAAAAAAGGCAATGCCAACTGTGGTGTCTTACTATGGAGAAAAATTCAAGAAAAAGTAGATCTACCTGTAACCTGTCACATTTAGTGATTACATTCCCATGGCACCTGCTTTCTCCTTAATTTTTTTTCCATGTGAAGTCTGGAAGAACTGCACTCTGCCAGTCTAGCCTGTGCACGTCCTCTGGACTGAGGATCCCCAGTGTGTTACCCTGGAAAAATAGGCTGGCAGATCCAGATTCACAACTGCTTAGCTATAATGCAGCCAAAATGCCATCACTATTATAACTGAATAAGCAATGTTTATGCTGAAAAGGCAAACTATTTCAGCTAACAGTGGGCATTGTTATTTTTTAGAATTATGTCTATATTTTATTTTTCCAAAGAAAAAAGATACTTGGTTAGTTGCAGTTAAGAATCTGTTCACATTATAAAAATGTACTGATGAGTAATAGAATCTACAGTTTTATTGGTGCCTGAACTTTTGAAAAAAAGATAAAAGGTTCCATGACAAGCTATTAAGAAAATCAGCCCTTGTTTTTTAGGTAGATGAAATGAGATCTGTTTAAAGGATCTTTGCAGTTACAACTAAATATTAGACACCAACTCACTTATTTTACTTTTGCTGCCTAACTTGCAAAATACTTTTCATGAAACAAGTGCAAATTATTCATGAGAAGAATAAGGTTGCAAGAAGCTGCTTTATGTCTCTTTTTTTCCGTTAAGCAAACCTATGACTTTTCAGTAAAAATGCTTTTGCTACATATTCATCAAAACACCTTTTTCATTATTTGCATAATCTTCCAGTCTGTATTGTTAGCAATAAATATCAGGGTGACAGATAACAAACCAGTTTGCCCTTTTAACTTTCATTGAAAAAATAGAAATTAGGTTTCAGTGATTAGTTGGACTCAATCATGATGATGATGAAAAGTAATTATCTAATAAAGAGAATTGTTGATATAAATCATTACATGTACTGACATACTTTTTCAGGTAGAGCAGCTTACTGAGGAACAAAATCTTACCATTAATTTTAAGAAGCCTGCATTTTCCTTATTAGGAAAGTAAAAGATATTTGGTGTACAAGATCCATAAAGCATATTTAAAAGAAGAATTAAATATTTAGTTTTGTTCTGATTTGGTATGGAAATGTATGGTACTGTATAAAGTCTTTTTTTTTTTTTTTTAGCAGGGAAATAGTTTCACTGCATTAGTCAACAGTATAGCTGGACCAAAGTATGAATTTCTTGACCAGTGAAAACTTAGTCATAACCTCTGTCTGTCCCACAAAACCCCATGCATCAAATTAAAATGAAAGTTCATAGTCCTGAAAGCTTCCACAACCTAAAACCCTTGCTAGTATCATTAATGAAGTTGCGATTCATTTGAAATGTAATGTTCTGATGTGAATGTTTTTTACATTTTAAGCATTAGTTCAGAGTAATCATTCAGACAGTATGTATGTGAATACTCTCGAGAGAGCTATAAGGCCTCTTCCCCCTTGGTGTGACTTGAGTGTCCCACGGAAATTCATGCAGCACAGCAGAAAGCAGATGGTACAGGCAGTCAGACATGTGACTATGAATGCTCTCATGTGTCTGTAGCACGACAGAGCTCATGCAGCCCTCGAGTTCAACAATAATAAATTGAGAGATGGCAACAATATACCTGAAGTGCAGTAGGAATTGCTAATAATGACCTAATTTGCTACTGTTGCACATAACACTAGAAAGACCTAATAATTTGGGACTACCTATTTACCTTTTACTAACTTACAGCTATATAAATACAGTAATGCTCTTCTCTTAATATTTACTTCTATACAGATATTTGTCTCTATCAAACTTAAATATTGCAATTAGACAATTATCATTTGAGTCCCTCAGAAGGTTTGAAGAGCATCCCAGAATCATGTTGCTTGATGGCTATCTCCATATAACTCCCTGTGTACTATGCTGTGCATTAGTCTATAACATGCTGTAGAACTAAAATTAATTATGCAGAAAATTGTTCACGTCCCTGTTCAGATGTGACATAAGAGAAAAACACATGACCTCATAGACTGATGTTGCTCCAGCAAAAATACCATTTGCTAGTAAGAAAATCACCTGGCTATTCTAACAGGCATTGTTCAAACTGAGTTAGACTGGTGAACAATGACAGTTCTGTGCAGTACAGTGCACTATTTTATTACATTATAAATTCTTGATGCAGTGACATCAATATTCATCTTCTCTAGTACAATATGGAAGTCACTGCAATTATGAACAAAGCCTTCCACAAGTGACTTTTGTACTGGATTGTATATACATAAAAAAATCAATATTAGCTATTTAACTGAAAAATGCTAAATTAAAAGGATAGTTGCTAATGCAATATAATAAAATCTTTCAAAATGTGACACTGCTTTCTTTTTATTTCTGCTCACAGGCGAACAAGGCAATGACATTATAAAGAAAATGTTACCTCAAGAGCCTTATATGCCACTGTTATTTTAGATGCTTATTTTCAGGCTCCTGTGGAGTTTGACTGAATTAGTTGTTTAGAAACATCAGTTATCTGCTTCTTGCCTGAAACCTAGGTGTTCTTCCTAAAGAAACTTTTTTGTTACAGAACTACTGTGTATGGCACCTTAAAAGTACCTAGGCTCCAATAATGAGAACTAAAAACTGAAGATGTGCCGAACTTAACTTTCGCTAATGTATAATGTTAAAAGTATTCACTATCACAGTTGATTGTAGTCAGCAACTGTAAAAAGGAAAGAACAAACATCAAAATCTGTCTAGGTCGTCCAAGGTCACAGACAAGCTCAACCATTTTATCTATGCCTTGGACAGACTTTTTTGAATGAGTTTATGTGGGTTGTAAAACAAGACAGAGGAACAGAAAGTTGTGGTAAATTACATGTCTCTATAACAAGGCATAAGAGTGATGAAGAAAACCAGTAAGTCATTCTTACTCTGTGGACCTGAGGCAATAGGTAGGCTGATTCATTCTCGGAAAAGTTGTAAAGTGCATCTGTCACTGATTTTTATGTTGGACTCTTTAAAGGCCAGGGTACATTATCCTGACTATCTCTTGCTCAGTTATCTATTCTCATCTAATGGCCTTTAAGATTAGGGGATTCTGGCTGACAGTTCTAAAAAAGCAATGGAAATTTCCAAGCTGCTTTGATTCTGCTAATAGTAAAAGAATCTTCGGGATAGAGACTGCTGAGATGTTAATCTCCAAAGTAAGCAACAAATATATTGCAAGCAGTACGATCCCTTCTGTGAATCACGCGGTGTGCATGCTTGGTATTGTGTGTGTTTGTAACTAGCTGTTGTCCGACGGATTTTCTCTAGTCTTGGACAGAAATATTTTCAGCATTTAGATGGAATGTATGGTTTGTGGTTTAATGACATCAAAGACTGTAGTTTGCAAAGAAGAAGTGTATCATCTTCTTCTTCTGGTGATACACATTCCTCCAAAATGAGTATGCAGTGTAAATCTATGTTATATATGTATTTCAAGAGAACAGTAACATATTATGACTTGTCGTAATTTTCTATCCCTTAAACAAAACATTTTGCTATGATAATTTCTGAAGAAAGTGTAAAATAAGAAGAGACTTTATGACCATATAGCATGAAAAAAACAAAACAAAAAAACCCGCTGTCCTTTTATGCTACAGTGGAGTTGTGATCAAGAGTATCTATTACTAATTTAAGGTAAAAAATACTAAACATATCATTATCCCCACATCAAGTGTTTTAAAGTCTGTTTAAAGCACAAAACTTAAATTCTGAATAAATTCATAAGGCATTGAGCTGTACAGACAAGAATCTCAAGCAACTGTGGCACTTCCCTGTAAATTTTCCAGTCCTTGGGGAAAATTTAGCACCTTCCCTGAAAATCGCCTCTTTTGCCATCATCTGGCTACCATTACACAGTTACTGAAATAAGTATATCCTCTTTTAGACATGTTTCACCAAAGCTGCAGGTCTGGGAGTCTGATTGCTGATTGCTACAGCCTGAACATAATTTACTTTCATCTAGTAAGTACTCTAAAGATTTTGTACTGTTTCCTTTCCCTTATTCTTGTGGAAATCTTCTTCAGCCCAGCCAAGGTGAGACAGGTCAGAACAGTTGGCTTAGCTAGGAAACTATATTGTACAAAACTTGCAGGACTTGCACAGTCCTTAAAGAGCTTCATGTAACGCACTGATAAATGTGTGCTATTGTATATGTTCCACAGAAGATTCATATCTTCTCACTTGTGTTACAGGACTAGGTATTGAGCTTTAATCATTTTAGCTCTGGAACTCCTGAGTGTGTTAGATAGAGGCCATTGTGTAGGCTGCTTCTGTGTAATTCTGCTGATACTGTCTTTTGGAAGGAAGTCTTAACATATCATTTAGGTGGCTCTTGAATGAGCGTATCTCCTAACAGCTCTTCAGTAGTGATGCTGGCATTCTGCATTCTTCCTGCCCTGTCTTAGGAAAATTGTTCAGATCGGCAACTTCTCCACAACTTTCCTGAAGCAGTAGTGGAGAGAAAGAGAAAATCAACATATTCTCAGCGAGGTTTTGGGCTTTTCTGTAATTGAATTGAATTTCTGTGATATAATAGGTTCATGCTAGACGTGTTCTCAAGTACATTAGGCACTGATGAGTGTGTAAGATGCTCAATACGCATCATGGTTAAGTTTCAAGAGAGAAATTTCTAGATATTCATCTTTCTTGATCCGATCCCTGATTTTTAGAGATCCTAGATCATAGGATCATTATATGACAAAGTTATTATTTCTTCCAAATGGGGTACTTAGAGGTAGTTAGTATTATTTAGAGATGAGGAGAGACAATAAAACCAGCATCATGGTGATCGCAAGGAAGTCAAATTCTTTCTAACAAAATCCAGCTAAAGTTGAAAACTTTTTTAGACACTTGGCTTTGCAGAACTAGTTGCTCAGTTTGAATTCTGATGTAAGATAAGTATTTCTCTTTGTTTAGTCCATGGCTTTAAAAGGACCTTAAGCTTTCTGGTAACTTTGAGGTATCTGAATTTTGGAGTAACCCACTATGTTCTCTGAAGTTTAGGAAAGGACTGATGGTTACATGCAGAAAATGTTAATTCCCATGATTTTGGTGAGTGTTTAGACAGTCCTCATCAAATTTGTTTAACTACATGGGAAACTAGTTTTATATGAACCATATGCAAGTGGAGGTCCAGCAATATTTGCTCCTTTCCCCTTTCGTGAATAGAAATCAGAGTTGCTTGCAATCCATGAATAGACATTTATTTTCATTTTTATTTTAATTGAACTGATTTGTTAATTTTTCATTTAATAAATATTTAAAATTGTCAAACAGCTCAAATATGGTAGTAAATTAAAATGATTGATATTCTCTGTTTAAATTCATTCTCCTTCTGAACAATTTTAAGTGAAGTTTAGCAAATTAGATCAGATAATTAATGGCCTTTAGGAATTATTAGGGGCAAATTATTTCCTACTGTGACTCCAATCAGTTCAGTAACATTATGCTGGGGCTTGATTTTGCTCTGAGTCTTTCAGGTTATAATATTAGGTTTTTAAAGATGAAAATAGTATCAAAATCCCATATTGATAAAACATTCATTAATACTTGAACAAGTACAATAACAGCCTTGCAGTCAGATATTTTTTAGCTGACCGTGGGATGGTTATATGATATAATGTTTTTTTCTAATATGATTAAAAAATATATTTGTTTTTTCATCTGGCTTTAAAAAATTAAAAAGCATTATGAGGGCAATTGGCATATGATGCCCTTACTGTGGTCTGGTCAGTCAGGAAACCGGATATGGTTACCTCTTTTCTGAATTTACCCATATCAGCTTAAAATGCATTAGATATAAACTTCAGGCAACTCTGTCTTCATAAGTTTAGCTTTGAAGTTTCTCTGCAAGGTTCCTTTGCTAACACAGCTTAGCGAGCTGTAAAGATCTATGCACCCCGTGAACTGAGGGTTGTGGTGACTGTACTAGTACTACTAATGATATTGATACTAGTGCATGTATCAGTTCAGGATTTTTTCCACCAAAGATTATAATAAGTTCTCCACAGGGAGAGATTGTAATAAGTGATTATACTCTAGCTTGAGATATCATTCTCAAATTAGAGAACTGGGCAATCTCCAACAATATGAAGTTTACAAGAGCAAGTGGCGGATGCTGCCCCTGGGACGGGGCAGCCCTGGCTGTACGTACAGACTGGGGGACGAGAGCCTGGAGAGCAGCCCCGCGGAAAGGGATCCGGGGGCTCTGGTCGGCGGCAAGCTGAATAGGAGTCAGCAGCGTGCCAACCGCATGGTGGGGTGCATCTGGCACAGCACTGCTAGCCGGTCGAGGGGAGCGGTTGTCCCGCTCTGCTCTGCGCTGGCGAGGCCTCACCTCGAGCACTGTGTGCAGTTTTGGGCACCACAGTAAAAGAAGGACATAAACCTACTGGAGAGTGTCCAGAGGAGGGCAACAAAGGTGGTGAAGGAAGGGTCTAGAGGGGAAGACATATGAAGAGTGGCTGAGGTCACTTGGGTTGCTCAGCCCAGAGAAGAGGAGACTGAGGGGAGGCCTCCTGGCGGCCTGCAGCTTCCTCACGAGGGGAGCGGAGGGGCAGGCGCTGATCTCTTCTCTCTGGTGACAGCGACAGGCCCCGAGGGAACGGCATGGAGCTGCGACAGGGGAGGCTCAGGTCGGATATTAGGAAAAGGCTCTTCAGTGAGAGGGTGGTCGGGCACTTGGAAGAGGCTGCCCAGGGAAGTGGTTGCAGCACCGAGCCTGCTGGAGTTCAAGAAGCGTTTGGACAATGCTCTCAGACATCTGGTTTGACTTTTGGGTGTTGGACTCGATGATCCTTGTGGGTCCCTTCCAATTCGGGATATTCTATGGTTCTATGATTCCGAAATGTGTGCATGTGTGTGTATTCAAAGTCATTTTTGGGAGGTAAGTGAGATATTTGGAACTTTTCCATCAGGGTACTAAATTGGATAAACAGTTTTGATACCTCTGTAATGCAGCCGTTCAGCGTTTGAGGTTTTAACAGGCAGACTTCAAAGAACAATAAGTACAGAGTGAGCTCACTTATAGCTCACTTATAAGCAGTGTTTCTTATTTGCCAAATCAGGATGTAGAGATATTGACCACAGACAGTTTGAATGTCAGTGAATCCGGAGGAAAGGTTCAGGGCTACAAGTGGGTGGTTGTTCATTATTCCCCTACTTGTTTAGGGATGGTATCCCTTGAGTCTGAGGCTGTGTGTGTGTATGAGGGAGAAAGAAAAGGGAGCAATGGAAAGAGGGAGAAGCCAAGAATGAGTGTATTAAGCCCAGATGAGATACTGAAGACAGAATTTTGTGGACAATTTGGGGACTGGCTGTTATGTCAACAACTAGTGAAATCTAGCAAAGGCCTGGTACAAAATGGGAGAAAAAGACCAGCCCCCCCCCAAAAGAACAAGCCCAAATGTGGGGTGAGGCATAACAGTGCTTGATTTCTCATGAGTGCTGTTCAAGACTAATATTGCAAAAAATGGTAGTGTCTCCAAAACTGGGAAGATGAGATTTGCCTGTGTTTCAAGGTATTAGCTCCTTCTTAATGGCAGACTGATACCACGTTTCGCAGAACAGATACATTCTATAGTACCCCCGGTACCTAGCCCCTGCTATAACCAAAGACACATGGGACTTTCATATGTGTAATATTAGTGTTAATAAAAGCACTGTTTGTATTTTAAAAGGCTATACATTTGATTTAACTGAGATAATCAAACTGACCTGTTATGTCCTTCCCCTGTTGTATTAGCGTGATAGACATTATAAACATCTTAATTTAATGAGAATATTACGCTAATTGAAGCTAGTACCTTGGAGTGCTGAAGCAGCAGATGTACACTTGCTAACAATGAATACAAGGAATCTCTGGCAAACAAAATATAATCCATCATAAACAACATAAGAGCCTAAAGAAAGACAATAATTTAAATGGAATGGAATGTGTTTCCCTGATGTGTCACTTTCAATTGCACACTGGCTCATTTAGAACACGAATATCCCTCAGGGCTTCTGCAATTTGTAAGGCTTGCTGACTATTCACGCACTGATAGTGTCCATTCTCTCCTCTCTTTACAATGCATTTAAGTGGATAGTGTTCATTAATGTTAATAGAAAAGCTTTGGATTAATTCTTTTAAAAAAGTATTCAGAAAAAGTGTGTTATTGTTTTTGACACAGAATATCCATCTGTAAGCGGTCTCCCACTGCCCCAATTGAACAAGAAAGCAGTGTATTTATGAAAATGTGTGCTCATTTCAACTGAAAAATGGATCTGATCTGAAAGTGAGTTTCCAGGAGTGCAAGCAATAATTCAGCATTTTTGTGTTGGGAAAATTGTGATATGCTGAAAATACTTACATTGTGCTTCAAGACACCACAGCGTTTGGAGTTTGCTCTGCAAGGAAAGAGCTGAAGAAAGTTTTGGTACTGAAAATCCTCATCTTTGGATTTTTCTAGAGGGAAAGGTCATGTTTCTGACTTCTGGAAGCTTCCTGGGCAGAAGTAGAAAATCTGTCTGTGGCTTTAAAAATTGCCTTGCTTTCAGCTTGCTTTCAGTAAGGGAAGGAACTGGGAATCTCTGAAACCCTGGCTCAGACTGGAGTCCCCAGTGCAGGTATTATGTTAGCTTTATGATAGAGCAGAGCTGTAGGTACTTGAAAGTCATGGGTTGGGATACTTGGAGTCTGGGATCCTTAGCTATTGATCTAAGAAGCTTGGATTCATGAGCAATCTAGCAGGAGAGATGGCAGAGACCAGTCAAAATCCTGCCATATTTTCAATAAATGTATGTGGAAACTAGTTGTTGATAAAACACATTTTTTTTTTTAAAAAAAATTTTAATTATTTGGTCAGTATTTCTCATGGCAGGTCTAAATACTAGGTTTATGAAAATCTTTTGTAAGGCCTAAAATGGCAACCTTTAATCATGTGAGTGTTCCTGAGACCTGGTCTACACACAGCAGTGGATCGGTACACACACAGCATCTCCTGACAGGCTCCTCCTTTCTGTAAGCATTCACTGGCTCAGCACAAGAGCTCAGGTGAATAAAGACAGCTCTTCTGGGCTCTGTATCATTGACACAGGGCTCTGTTTTACAGAGCTAACTGCTGAGTTTGAATTCCTAAATTTAAAAAAATTTACATTTTTTTTAAACATAGATGCAGTAATGTGAGGGATATGAACTTCCACTATTTTTCACTTCAATGCTCTATTTGCAGTGCAAAATGGGCCTAAAATATTACATATGTGGAGAATTTTTATTTGGTTGAATTTTGCATCTAAGCTGCGTGGTAATAACTGGTTAGATAACACTGTTACACTGTTATGATCTGAGGAATTAAATAAAGTGCCTATATACAGCTGTTCCCTAAAGCCTGTTGCCATCTTCCTTCAGCTTCACGGACTTGTGCTTTTACCTCCCTGACCTAAGAGCACTGCAGAACCAATTACAATGCCTGTGCACCCAGTAGCTCCACCTGTACACATCAAGGTGCAAGAAGGTGGAAAACCAAGCTACTATGGCACGATTCATCTTTGCCTCTCTTTCACTCACTGGTGTTTGTTCTCATATATATAGTAGATCTAAGACAGAATATGGGAGAAATGTGTCTCTCCTAACTTTCCCATGGCTGATTATTTTCCTTATAAAACATTCTTCCCTGTGCTGCTGTGTTAGTCCTCTCAGGTTCCTGAAAATGCCTACCAACCTTGTCCCTTGAGAGCAGTTACAATTACATGGTGTCTAACTTAAGTACCATCCTGCAGTTTGAGACAAAGGCCCAGTGGACTAAACATTGAAATTTACTAGCATGGCGTAAAAAACTCGGTATCTTATAGTTGGAGTTGTCCAGCAGAATGAATGCAAGCCTTTGTTCTTGGATCTGATTCTGCATAATCTACTCAAGGCAAACTCCTGAACTTAAAGAGGGTACTCTTAGGTCAACAATGATAAATAGTGGTAGTGGTTGGAAAACACTTAGTGCTAATTAAAGCTGAAGTACTATAATTAGTTTATTTGCTTATTTCTGGAACCTTTTGTGGTTTAGATATTGATTTTATACATACAGAGATGGTTTAAACAAGGATATTGGATCAGAAGTTTTATGTTCTCTGAAGACCTTTCACTGAACCATGCAATAATATATAGCACAATCAGAGAGAGGGAACCAAAACAGCAGTTTCTTAAAAGGACTTTTTTTTCCAATTGTCTTGGAAATGTATTGGTTTCAAGGCAATTGCTAAGGAACGATGTTAGTTCTGTATTTTTAAAAAGAAAAGAAATAGTCTTAGCAAAATATTTTACCAACTGTGTAATTTCTCCTTTTGCATAGTCTTTGATTTATGAATAATTTCTATGCCTCTACTCATAATACTTCCATTTTATTGGACTGCAGTGCAAATACTAGAAAACAAAATAAAACCAGCTAAGCTTTAAGTTGGACAATTATATGACAATTTTATTCATTCAATCATACTGAAAAGTAATTTTTGACCTGTTCTGATTCTCTTTTGAAACAAGCTTCCTTCTGTTGTTTTTACTTTCACTATATGGTTTCTCTGAAATTAAAATGAAGAAAGTAATGTCTCCTTAGAAAGTAACATACCAAAGACATGTCTGGAATATCTATATAGAATGTTCAGTAAGTTTTATAAGCACTGAGGAGTCCACTTAGTCTGGAGAAATGAGCATAACACTTTTTAAAATAGGATAAGGCAATTCTTCTTGGAATCCTGGAAATATCTAATTCCCATGTGAACAGGGTTTAAGAAATGTGGTCACTATCATAGTCCTTCAAACACTGACGTGTCCTTCTAGAGGCACTTGTGCTAGGTCCGTGATACTTTACTCATTACCACCTTAGGCACCCAAGTGGTTGATTTCTTAAAGTACTCAAAAACATTTAATGAGATTCTTGGACAATCTCTGTAGCACATGGGGAAGAGCAAAGCACTTCACCACAAAACCCTAAATAGTGCCGTAAACAAACAGCCAACAAAAATCCAGCTACTGACCTGCCCCAGACATACAGACAAATTGGATGGCTTTTAAATCCCACCCTATGAGTGTCTTAAGATTTCAGTCTTAAGATGAAGCTTATGTATCAAACTCTCTTGAAACTCTGGGGCCTTTTCTCTTTTTTGTTTCTCCCAAGTTAGTGAGCAGTTTTGTTCACTTTTTCTCTTTCAAGATATGCCTGGTGGTGCTGTTGCAAACTACCCATGCAGGATAATTGCTTGATGAATAGAGCATAAATGCAGAATGTAAGAAACTACAGCTCAGTTCCTCTCCTTGCCTAGGGGGAATTAGAATTCAGATGTCTCCCTAGAACTGCAGTTGCAGCAATAACCTTCTATTCCTTTTATTGTTGTTGTGCCTCAGTACAAGAAATAAAGATTTCTTGAACCACAAGGAGAGGAGAAAAGTAAGTATAATTTTTGCAATGTTCTTTCTCCTAGGGCAATCTTAACTAGAGTGTTGTGCTTTAGTGAGATCTCTGCAGAGATTCAGATGTGATGGGTGGGATGTGTCCCTGTACAACAACCAGTCTGTTACTCACTGATGAAAGTGCTCTCCTGGCTGATGGGAATCTTCAAAGAGCAACCAAACATGGTTCTTCTGCACAAATGCTCTGACCATTGAGCACTTGGATGACCATTGCCATTACAAAACAAATAGGTAAGTAGCAACTGCATCTTCTAGTGTACCTGAGTGCGTTGGTGTGCATGAGGAATTTTTAGGAATCATAAGGTGTGCAGTGCTTGGCTTTTGGATTGCAGTCAGGGATAAGTACACACACACGGAAACTGCACTTTCAGGTCCACGGGGAAACATTAATGTGCACTGAGTTAAGCTGCTTCTGTGGAAGGTAGCAATTGAGTGAAGATTTTCAGGACTATCACCATAAAATAGTTAAACTGCCAAGGATTTCTTTTTCCAAGATGCATACTTTTGCTGTTATAAATTCTGATTTCTCAAATCCAACTTTCTAATCCAATGTTACTAGAGAAAGTAGTGCTTTCAATGATTATATTTGCACAGAATATATTATTACACTCTGTTGTATTTTCTGGGAAATAGAGTCCACTTTTATGTGATGAAGAATCTGTAATTCATTAGCCTCTGCAAATAAATTTTTATTGTTTTGTTATTAGTTCTGCCCTGTTGTCATGTCTTTGTTGGTGAACTTGCTGATTTCCAGTTTTATTAACCTATTGTCAGGTGATTGGTTATACACTTGTAAATACGAGTAGTCTTCTAGTTTTGCCTGGAAAAAAAAACAAGGTTAAATTTAATATTATGTGTTTTTCTTATATTTACTTTGATTTCAGCAAATAAAGTCTTTGGGGTGTAGGAATTCTTTTTTCTGTATCTGTGGGAGGTAGCTCTATTGAGTGGTTCTTGATTCTGATGCAATTAGCTGTGGCTCTACTATTTTGTTAAGTTCTCCCAAGTTTTGCTTGCTGTTAGATGTCCTGTTACTTTAAACTTATCTGATGAATGCATGATGTGCTCAGGACTTACAGGTCTCTACAAATGTCTTCAAAATTAGATATATTGGTACTAAGAAGAATTTTTGCTATACCAGATTGTGATTTAGTTAGTTGATCACCTTTCTGCTGATTACTTTTACATTAAGAAATCCCTGCGTGTGCAGCAAAAAAAACAATCTTAAAATTCTCTTAATTAAAACGTATTACTTTATTCTTTAACATAGATGTAAAATATATCTTCCACAGTTTTTGATTTGTAATAATGAATGTAATTAACTGTGATGCATATAATCAAAGTTTCTACTCCAGGTAGAATATTCAACATCACTTTTACTTTGTTTATGCTTTTATTACACATGTGGCTTCTATCTGTTATGGTGACTTTTTTTTTGTTGGTGGGCTGTCTGTCATAACACAATGAAGCATGCCTTTTTACAGTTACAGATGTGTTTGCAATGCAGTACTCAGTATTTGTGCATTGTTTGATGACTTATTTACTTCTGTGGTTATTTGTATTTCTGTGGTTCCTTGTAGATATTGATAAAATATTTTAGACTCCTTTGAGGATATGCACTGTTTATCCTCTGTTCACTTTACTTTGTCATTAGTTCTTTTTTTTTCCAGTTTGGTCAGCAAACATATTTAATCTTTTTTCACCATTGTACCGGGTGCGGGTGTCCAGGTGGTGGTGGTGGGGCTGGTGCGTGAGGCGAGGCTGGGGCTGCCCGGTGCCGGACACAGCCGGTTCCAGCCGGCTCCAATGGCCCCACCGCAGGGCACGGCCGGGCCCCGCAGCCACCCTGGGGCGCCTCGGGGACAGCCTGGGGAGGAGCGGGCAGAGAGTGCTGGAGAGAGAGAGGAGGAGGAGGAGGAGGAGGGGCAGAAAGAGAGAGAAACAGCAGAGGCAACACCAAGGTCAGAGGAGGAGGAGGTGCTCTGTGGTGGACCAGGCACTGCTCACCCCTGAAGGGACTGTGGCCTGTGGAGGACCCACAGCAGAGCAGGTACTTCCCCAAAGGGACTGCAACCATGGATGAGCCCACGCTGGAGCAAGTACACTCCATAAGGGACTGCAGCCTCTGGAGAACCCAGGCTGGAGCAGAGGAAAAGTGTGAGGAGGAAAGAGCAGCAGACAGAACCAGCTACACCCTGACTATAACCCCTCCTATGCTGCCCTTCTCTTCGCCTCACTGAAGGGACCAAGTGTAACTTGTGGTAGTAACAACAGCAGCGGGGAAGTGTTTGGAGTGAAGCGGAACATAGGAAAAGGGGAGGAAATAGGTGTTCTCCAAGTGTGTAAACATTTTTTTGTTTTGTTTTGTTTCCCACTACCTTACTCATTAATTAAAAAATTATTTTAATTGGCAATGAATTAGTCTAGTTTATCCAAGCTGAGTCTGCTTTGCCAGTGATGGTAATTGGTAAGTGAAACCCCTGTCTTTATCTTGACCCATGAGATTTCTTGCTCTTCTTCTTACAAGAGTTACCTCCGGTTTGCTCCCCTAGAGGTGTTTGGCACACAACAAGCAGCATCTGTGCTTCCAGCTGTCATAGGATGTTCATATCACATTGTGTTGTAAGACTGCTAAAGCCCACAGTCTGTAACTGTTTGTCTAAAAGTCTGTCAATGTCTTGCTCACAGTGACCTTCTAGGTGTCCCAAGAACTCATTCAGTGACTGCTTTCTTCTGGGCTCCATGTTTCCGTGCAGAGCTCTGAAATTTGCTCAACACACATTACTTGGTCTTGCTTTAGGTTTACGCATCTATCATTTACAGAGTGACCCAGCTGAAACAAACGTAGGGCAAGTTAAGAACAGGTGTAATGTAAATGTTGCTTTTGCAAGATTAAATCATAATTTAGGCTTAATTACAAATGAGATGGCAGAATAAAATATTTGTTAACAAGCTTATACGGATAACAGTGAATGCACAGATGTGTCAAGAAAAAAGGACCATGAAGCTTTAAATGAATGTTGCCAATAGGAGGATTTGTGAAACAAAATTCCTTAAGTTACAGAACTTAAAAGTGCAACAAGGTGTTTTACAGGATAAGTGGGGGTAGAGGTTGAAGCAAGTCGCCCTTGAATCTCTTTGCCTATTTTCCCTGCTGACAAACTCCGTTCCCTTCCCTTCCCTTCCCTTCCCTTCCCTTCCCTTCCCTTCCCTTCCCTTCCCTTCCTTCTTTTGCTTGCCATTAAGGTTTGAGCTTTGGCTAAATGACAAAAACTGCACCTCCATCAAAGTCAGCGGTATACGTTTTTGCAAGCATCCATTGTCTTTGTGCTGCCACTGTTAGGCACTAGCAAAAGAAGTGTTAAAGCACATACAGTTTCACTAAGTGTAAGCAAAATAAGACATTGAAATTTACAACCCGTTGAGGTAGTTGAAAGATATCATCTGTCTAGTCTCGTTTTCAGGCTTGAAAATGAAACTTCTCCTAAATACCATGAAAAGAGCATTTAGCCTCCAGGACAGACTTAGAAGGGTAAAATGACAGTAGAGGATTCATCCCTATCAGGGGCTTGAAGCAGTTCATAGTGTAAAACAATCCCTACCCTTCAACTTCTACAACTGCACAGATGCTAAAAGAAACTAACATCATATATCCTTAAATGAATAATAAAACTTGGAACCATTAAAAAATAAGTTAACCTCTCAGTTATTGAACAGTGAACCAAGCAACAATAGAACTCAATTTACTCAAGTTCTTATTTGTTGCCACTGTTGCTACAATTTCAAATTTAGGACAAGTATAGGAATAAGCATACTTCTCACCTCTTTTGTGCTTGTATTGCCTCATTACAGACATTTCTTAAGTAAAAAAAAAACCACTTTGTATTATCTTGGAAACTACTTGTGTGGGCTGACCTATTAAAACAATCTACTTTCTCACAATAGAACAAATATCTGACTGGGGCAGAGATGTGAAAAATTGTTATGTGGTACAAATTATAGATGTTGAAGCTGTGGCAACAACAAAGCAAATGTTCATACTACACTGTACTGTGGGGAAGCATGTCATTGTAATTTATGTATTGAACTGACATCTGAAGCTTTCTGGAACAGTGTGAGTCATGGACATAGCCAGCTGAGAAGAAGCTGGATTTAGATGAATGTAAAAGGGAAAAGAAAATTATTTCCATGAAGTCTATATTAACTGTGAAAATATCTGATTAATATAGTTAGTTGTAGTTTTGGTACACTTCCATAATACACACACAATAAATAAACTCTTCCAGGCAGAAGCAGTCTGTTTGTCCTATGATTACAAAGTTTCTACCACAGTGAAATTCTGGTCCACAGCTAGAGCATCTACAACTTCTCGACTTTCAGATAAAGTTTTGTTAATAATAGAACTCTTGCTTCTTCTGTTACCCTTTCTGTTCCTCCGCTACCCATACATGGGACATTATGGTCTAAAATTTTCAACAGAGCTTTAGCAACTGAATGGGGAGGCCCAATCCCACTGAAGCCAGTACATATGGCCAAACTTCCTCAGACATCCTTCAAAATGCTTTTAGTCAGATACGTGAAAAATGAAGGATTAGAAGACACAGACGAGTGGAAATGACAGAAGTTCTTATGGAGTGGCATTTTTTCCTATTCATCCCATATTTTCCCTATCTCCTTGCCTATCTCTCCTCCCTCCCCACCTCACTCTATCAAGAATCCTTCACATTGCCCTTTCAAAAGTCTGCTTCACCTCATTCTCTTTCTCTTTCTTCTTTTCTCATTCCTTCTTTCACAACAGTTTATTACTTTTTGTTTCCCTCTTCTATATGCATTTTCAGAGCCCAGTCAGTCTTTCAGATTGTACTCTTTGTATTTTCTTCAGCTAAACCTGATATTTTCCTTTATGGGCCCTTAAGGTTCCAGTTCCATTTGTTTGTCTCATTGTTTCCATAGCACAGAACCCATTTTAGGCAAGGGTCCACAGCTTTCTATCTTACTGGTAATAATAAAAGATGTGGGCTTTTAGAGAAAGTCTGATCTAGCCTGTGATGAGTTAGTGTGGTTTGGACAAGTGCCACAGAGAGATAATTGCCTTCTTTGTAGTACTAAATGATTGTCTGCTTGGTCTCGCTGATTACCACATAGCTGGAGGAAGGGTGCTGTCAAGATAACATCCTAGTTTCTTCTCTCTTTCCCCTTTTCCCAGATCTGCAAGTATTTAATCAGTTCTTCCTTGCTAAACTAGAGGTAATGCACGGGCAAGGACATATTCCTTATTGTTTCTTCCCGCCCCCCAATAATTCCACTTATTGCTCCAGATATAATTCTTGGATGCTTTTTCTAACTTCTCTGTAACATTATTTCTTTGATAACTCTGATCCTTATTCCATTTGGGCTGTTTCACTTTTCCTTGCAGCCTCTCTTACACAGTGGAATAGTGCAAAAGGACCTGTTGTAAAAGACCATCAAACAGTCAGCTCTGATTGCTTTTTCAGGCTTGGCCAGAGTGCCTCGGCAACTCTTAGATTAAATATAAGACTTAATTATTCAGGCAAAAAAGAAATTTATCTTGCCATAAGTGTTATCAGCATATGAAGACAAAAACTTGCAAGTTCTGCCTTTCTTTTACCTATTCTTAAAGGTGCAGTGTGGATTAATTATTGTTGTCTTTCTGTCCCTGTCAGAGTGGAA
The DNA here is from genome assembly GCA_013399475.1 of Chauna torquata. Lineage (NCBI taxonomy): Eukaryota > Metazoa > Chordata > Aves > Anseriformes > Anhimidae > Chauna > Chauna torquata. The sequence continues at coordinate 105,904 of VXAL01011454.1, read as the reverse complement.
CTTGTTCTCTTTACTGATGCTGTATGTAGAAGCATCAGATTTTCAGAATGTTTCCCCTTTTTGTTCATATTCTGCTATTGTTATTATAATTAGTATTATTATTAGTAGCAATAATACCATGGTCCACTGCTATCAAGTATCCTTCAGAGAATGTTGCATTTTTCTTTGGCAAGGTTGGCTGATACCAAAGATAATAAATCCATGCTTTACAAAGTAATGTATTTTTATGATGCATAAGAAAACACGCTTACCTTGAATTTATGAATTGGTTCTCCTATCTGTTATGATATTTGATAGTGAATCACAATTTCCTCTCCTTTCTAGCCATGATATACAGCATATTCTTCTACCTCCTACTCTAACTTCTTTTTGCTATGTTTTAGATTATTTTGCTTGAGAAGCCTTGGAGAAGGATAAGCCAGAAAGATAGTAAGGGACATATAAATTCTACGTGTGTAGGAGGTATTATCTTCTGAGAATATCTCAAAAGAATAAAGCAAATGAACTGGTAACTGTGAAGTGTGCCAAAGAAAGCATCTCCAGAAATGAACAATTGTCTCCAATCTTGTTCAGCTAGGAGCTGGCTGCAATATCCCTGGAAATAAATATTCACTCCTTAAATTAGCCTCCTGCAGTCAGACATATATCTTGTAATATGGAGTACAGACTTGCTTTCTCTAAAATGGTACTGTTTTCCACCTTTATGACAAATATGTGTCATTGGCTTAATAGATGCATTTCTTATTTAAAGAATATCTTTCTCTTTTTAAGCAGCAAATCTGTTGTGAATCAATACACTTTTTCTTCTTCATAGTACAGTTTTCCTGCCCTCCTCCTCCCTGTCTTTGGAACACATGGCATATGGCTTATGCTTTGGTGAGTAACCCACTGTATAAATGTTTATTCACTGTTACTTATATAAGAAAACATTGATTTTTTTTTTTTAAATCTTAGAATAAGCATATTTTCTCTCTGTTTGCCCCTATGTTTCTGCTAGGCTGGCTTAATACATCGATTTATACAGTGGGATGAGCTAAGAAACAGATTTTAAATCTGAAATCTTACATACTGCTGAATGTAGCAAACATCATGAAAAGAGCACCAAATGTGCAGAATCTGTCAGTTTTCCACATGCATGCACTATAAATACTCCTGCCAAGGACTCAGAAATGGCAGAATGAAGATAAGAGTCTTTTTGAAAGTTATCTTTCATTGTACAGCATGTAATTAATATGACATTCTAGTACAGTAATTATGTACACTCTGTTATGTTCCTGGCTTTTTCTGCAATAATATTATGAAAGACATTCAACCATTTTCATAATTATTTTGTGTTCTCTGGAAGTGTATTTATTACAATATTCAGAAGTTATGATTGTATGCTGCAATGTGGTTCCTATAGTTTGGAAACTTTAAACATCCATCAGTGAGCCAAATACTGTGCTGATGAGTCCCTTAGCCCTTTCAGAAATCTACAGACTACTGCTAAATTTAAACGAATCCTAATAAACACAGCATCAAATAATAGAATTATATTCTTTCAACTCCAAAACTGGACTTCATGTGTTTTCCGTTCTCTATGATGTGATGTATGGTCAGACTTGACGATTGTATGGGTCTTTTCCAACCTAAAGGATTCTATGATTCTATGATGCTATGTCTGCAACTGGGATCTTGTTGAATTGCTTTTTATATGACAGCCATTTTCTTTCTTGTTGGTCTGTCATCCAGTCAGTGGGTACTGCAGTACATGTATTTTGAAGAACAGAGATCAATAAAGAAGTAGATGAGCTGAGCCTATCTTTCACTTTCATGCAATTGCTAAAGAATTTTATGTCTTCTGAGGTTTTCATGTAATTTTTACGGCTAGGTTCTGTCTTCACTAGGCTGGTCTGGGTCTCCAGGTCAGTCTCTTTCAATGTTGTGTTTTCTGACAGTCTTTAAATAAATGAATGACATATTGTTGAAGCATAAATAAAAAGCCTCAAACATGTACATGAGAAAACTGGAAGGAAGAACAGGGAACTATGTATTCAGGTGTGTCACTTATTGTCTTGCAGAGACTTGCAAGTTAAATATGCTGAGAAAACATCTTGATTTAGTGACTGCTGGAGAGTACAAATGACTCTTGCTGTTCGGTTTGTCTATTTATTTATTTATTTATTCTAATTAGAAATGTAAAAGTTTTAAAATACCTCATAAAAAGTATTTAGCAACTGTTTTAGTGGTTACTAACCTGCTGTTTTAATATATATTATAAAGATATAAACATTTTGTTTGGGGTTTTGGAACTTTCACTGTCAGGAAAACCATGCTTGTACCCTGAGATTTTTGAGAGTCATCATTGAGAGGAAAAAAGGCAAAATACCATTAAGAGTGCATGATTCATTCAGAGTTGCTACTAAATGTATTACGGATTGAAGAAAACTATTAGTTACTAATTTTCAAAATACAATAACTGATATTCAAAATAATTCATCAAAGGAACTTGCAACACATGCATTAGATGCAGTGGTGATAAGACTTTCTTCCTCTAAGTCATGTTCGTTATATCAGAAATGAGCTAAAGCCTCTTACCGTTCTGAAAATGACATGCAAAATCTGCCTTTGTGAGTTACATTGCCTTTCTGAAATTCTTATGAGCTCAGAAATGGACTTCTGGGATCTTTTAATGATGAGTTTTGTGAAAAAGCTGAATGACTATAGTAGCATTTAAGCTGCCATTATTAAAGGTGAGTTAATATTTCTTGTTTAGTCCTTATATTTTGCCCAGGGATGTTTTTATTCAGCCCTAAACCAGTCTTGCATAAAGGTGAAAAAGCCTTAGAGGGAGATATGGTTTCTCAAAATAGGCAAGTCTAGGAAAAAAAAAAAAAAGTCGTAAGTCTATTTGTATTCTATTCTAACTTCAGGCCAAACCATAAAGGAAAACTAGAATATTTTTGGTTATTTCAAAATTAATTCAGCTTTCTATTCCTTTTGGGTTTATATAGAGATAAAGTGCCAACACATAGCAGAGGCATATAGCAAAAAAGGATACTACTAGACCTAGACTCTATTTAGGAAAAAAAAAAAATAAATCTGAAAAGTATGTGATGAGTGGAACCATCTAGCTCTTCAATGTGTTGTTTGTCTTTCGGAGCTGATTTCCAAATACATCAAATTTTAGCCCATTAATTTATAAATCTGTCCTCTTGTTTCAGTCTTTCATGACTGTCTTTGGGTATGCCAATATATCTTTTTAGATTTAGAGTAAAGCAACCTTATTCGTAACTCTTTTTTTAAGTCCTGAAAAAAATGATGTATTCTGACTATTTCTGTGAGGAAAACAGAGACGCAGAAATACCAAATCTTGGCTTCCTGGCTCTGAATGAAATGAATGAAAGACAATGAGGGATAAGGACTGCAACACCAAGGAAAACTGACTCCACTGGGGAACAGCAGTTAAGTCAAAAAGACTTTCAGAAACCATTTAAGGCAGTTTTCATGTATCATAAAGAAAAGCACAAGGTATAAACAAAAGCATTTAATGGTACTTTGTCAAGATGTGTGCCTGGAGGTAACTATTATTTTGGAACACCATTACCCATCTGTTGGCAGTTTCATAAACAAACATAAGTAATGGCAGAGCAATTTGTGGGCTTATGAATCACTGCGCTCTACCTGCTGGAAGTGACACAGGAGGAAGAAAACATTGGGTTCACAGAGAGTGGGCATGAAAAGATGCTGTTGTCTTGGACGGAAAGTGCTGCGTGGGGGGAAAAAGCTTTCACAGTTGAATAGTCCTTGGAGGAGCTTATTGTCTGCTACTGAAAAGGTTGCATTAGTGCGTGCATGTGCGTCTGTATGCATTCATTACAGTGGCTGTGTGGAAAGGTTGCAGTCCTAGCCCAAAGCGAACAGAAAGAGGGATGTGGCAGGGATGTAGAGGGCTGACAAAGGCTTCTGAGTGGCAGAACAGAGTTGGAGGTAGGTGGGTAAGGGGTGAGATTCACCCAGCAGGAGGAGAGGGAAGGATGGAGGGGTTAGCTGATGAAAACAGCCTGCACAATGAGGAGTGGTGATCCGCCTCAGCAAGCAGGTCCTGCTATAAAGTGAGTTCCTGTTGTCACAGTCAGGAATTTCTAACTGTTTATAATTTTCTTTATAATAGCTTCAACTCATGTGGCCACTTTTGGGCTTAAGTTCACTGTTTTTCACTGATGCAATGCAAAAGGGTATCTGGAGCAGGCCTGGAGGAGGCCAGGTCCCCTCGAACTAGAGGCTGGTTGGCATTGACCTTTTACCTTGCTTCCCTGGCTTCTTTCAGACAATATTATGATGAGTAGACCAATGAGACCTATTTGTCAGTGGCTTACTGCAAGTGTGGAGGGTTGGTAGCTTAAATGAGTGTCCCTTGAAAAGCCTAGCTTAGCTTTCCTGAGGTATTTTTTCAAAGGAATATTAAAAACATGCTTCTACTCTTAGAGACAATGCATTGAAGAATAAAATTAGTGACAGAAGAAAGCCTCTGTGGTCCCATGGGCAAAGGCAGAGCAAGAGCTGAATGAGTGAAACTGAGTGAAACAGACAAAGGGAAATCTAGAAATTAAGGAAGTGAAAACAAACAAAAAACCTAGAAGTGATAGCTTCCCAAAGAAACTATCAAAAGAAGTTGTAGCTTCACTGTCTCTTGGTGTCTTTACTAAGGTTTGGATTGCACTGCACTTGAATCAGAATAAGTGTGAGACAAGCCCAAGTAAATAAACTTGGCCCAGGAGAGAAGGGTTGAAATGCTGGTGGAGGTGCTGGATGAGAACCAGCTGAAACCAAGGCACAGAGCACAGGAGTACGCAGGACACTGGCAGATGCAGTAGGGAGCTGAAGAGCTTACTCCTCTCTAAGAAGGGGTGGCTGCTGGAAAACAATAACTAGTTTGATAGAATCTCATCCTAGAAAATCAAATGAAATTGAAATTCTCCATTTTTCCAGAACTTTAGGAATGAAATTGATTTTAATTTATTTTTTTCTTTTTTTTTTTTTGTCCTTCCAGCACTTTTGTTACTCCAAAGCTTTGAAAATGATCTTTTTTTCTTTACTTTTTTTTTTTTTAATGTGTTTTTTGAAATCTGTTCTGTCTTTCTCTTTGTCCTGAGTTTACTATCTTTATCATTGAAGCACTTACCTTTGGGCACTACAGGCAGCAAGCCTATATGAGTGCCTACACTGGTGCTGTTTTCAAATGCTCTGATAATGAAAAGGAGTCTTAGAGTAGACTCTTTTTATAATGTTAGACTGTGGTAGAGGGGCACAGAGTAGAATAGAATAGAGTAGTTCAGGTGGAAGGAACCTTCAAAGATCCAACTGCCTGACCACTTCAGGGCTAACCAAAAGTTAAAGCATGTCCAAATGACATTATCCAAATGTCCAAATGTCAAGGCATTATCCAAATGCCTTGCACACTGACAGGCATGGGGCAGCAACCACCTTGCTAGGAAGCCTGTTCCAGTGTTTGACCACCCTTATGGTAAAGAAATTTTTCCTAATGTCCAGTCTGAACCTCCCCTGGTGCAGCTTTGTGCCTTTCCTGCGCATCCTGTCATCAGTTACCAGGGAGCAGAGACTGGCACCTCCTTCTGCACTTTCCCTCCTCAGGAAGTTGGAAAGAGCAATGCGGTCGCCTCTGAGCATCCTTTTCTCCAGACCAGACAACCCAAGTGTCCTCAGCCTCTCCTCATAGGACATGCCCTCCAGCCCTTTTACCAGCTTTTTTGCCCTTCTCTGGACCCATTCAAGCATCTTAACATCCTTTTTATGTTGTGGAGCCCAGAACTGCATGCAACAGTCAGGGTGAGGCTGCACCAATGCTAAATACAGTGGGAGAATCACCTCTTTTGACAGACTAGCTGTGCTATGTTTAATGCATCCCAAAATGCACCTCTCAAGTAAGCCAGTGGTTGCAGTTTCTGTTAACTTCAGCAGGGAGGTGCACAAGACATTTGAAAATACCTGAGCAGAAGTTCTCTGGTGCTCGTTCCTTTTCATGTACAGTCTTCAGCAGCTGATGGTAATCCTCATTGTTTAGATGATGAAATGGAGCATGTTGTGATGTCAAGCCACTGCAGTTTTCCTGTGGGTCTTAAAATTTGTCCATTAGCTGCATCATTGATGTGGATGTGGGCTTGTTTTTGACTTGTCCTTAGCGTAGGAACAAACTTTATTTAAACTCAACTGAAGCATTTAAAAAGTGCAATCACACTGACAGCTTCCATTCCTCTGCTAATTAATTCTGATTTTTGCTGCAATCCATGTACAACATGCATCATCCTTGAATAAATGAACAAATGCATATGGAATGATGTCTGCGCAAAATTGATATAAGTAGGAAAAAGAAACTCTGTACCCCAAAGATATAATTTGTTTATTTATTTATTTTTAAAGTGATAACTGCTCAGCCAGCAATTTGAAAGATGGAATTATTCACAGGGCTTATTTAGTCCTATCAAGAAAGAATTGTCTGAGAGATGCGAACCATACTTTTATGAGCATATGAAAGAGCAGTTGTTAAACTCATTCCAAGATTAAATCATCATGCATTAAGGATACCCTACAGCAGAATAGGAACTTCAGTGTTACCTTTTTCTTTTCTTTCTTTCTTTCTTTCTTTCTTTCTTTCTTTCTTTCTTTCTTTCTTTCTTTCTTTCTTTCTTTCTCTTTTTTTCAAAATGCTTTGTTGTTTTATCACCTTGTGTGTGTATTCTTGCACATTTATTCTATTTAGTTTTTATTTCAAAATGAAAATGTTATGAATCACCAACTCTGATAATGGCTAGCAAACCTGATATCAGTGTGTGCTGAGGGAATTTTAGGGAAAAAAATCACACTGGAGGACCTACAGTTTCAGCAGGGAATCTAGAGATGTGTGAGAGAGCTGANTCTTTTCTTTTCTTTTTTCTTTCTTTTTCTTTCTTTCTTTCTTTCTTTCTTTCTTTCTTTCTTTCTTTCTTTCTTTCTTTCTTTCTTTCTTTCAACTATTTTCAAAATGCTTTGTTGTTTTATCACCTTGTGTGTGTATGCTTGCACATTTATTCTATTTAGTTTTTATTTCAAAATGAAAATGTTATGAATCACCAACTCTGATAATGGCTAGCAAACCTGATATCAGTGTGTGCTGAGGGAATTTTAGGGAAAAAAATCACACTGGAGGACCTACAGTTTCAGCAGGGAATCTAGAGATGTGTGAGAGAGCTGATTAAGTAAATAATTATTTTCATCTCACTTATCAAAAGGATTTTGCTCATGAGGCATGTAAGCAACCTCAGCATACTAATGAATGCTAGCTTTTATGGGCTTGTTCCATAAAATAGAGTGGACAGATGTGTGGTAATTATGAAAATTAAACAAGTATTATAAAATTGAACCATTTAAAGTTGTTTAAAATCCATGCATGGCCTTTTATATTTTGATTATGCTAAACAAATTTAAAAGCGATTGAAGACATTTATAGGCTGCTGCAAGCAAAATATCATGACATGAGTGCATGTCACCTTGATTATGCATTTAGAAGTTGCCTGATGAGAGCAGTGTACACTTTCAACGATGAAAATCATTGTACAATTAGTTGATGGGCTACACTTAGAGGTAACTGGAAAATAGTCAAAGGTATATAGTGTGCAGTAGATAATTGCCTTTTCTTGCCCTCATCTTTATAAAAGTCTGAAATGGGAATATGAAAAATAGAATTCTGTAAAAAAATGTTAGCTCAGAAGCAACATAGCTGCGTATACACTTTTCCAGAGTTGATTCACCTTCGCAGGAGGATAACATTGCTCCTAATACCTGAAGTGGTATGTTTTGATGTCGCTTGAGTATCTCCACATGAAACTGAAATGTAAACTGAGACCATAAGAAGAGATATCACTCACCAAAAAATCAAGATTCATAATGACACTAGTCAAGAGTGATCAATCTTACTGATTTTCATTATAGTGTTGACTGACACCTTTGTTATTTCCTTGGTCTCAAAGTGTAAGTTAAGAACACACCTGAAGAAAAGTGGACAGTCTGAAGAAAGAGTAGGAGCATGGTGCTTTCTAGGCAGGAGATAAAAGTTTCCAGATTTCAGGATCGGGAGGCACAGGCAGGGATACAGAAGCAATGTAGAGTTAGGAGCATGTAACTGGCAGCGACTGAGGGTCTTATGAAGAGAACAGGAAACAGAGATAAGCATGAGAGACAACAGAAAGAGAAGTGTTGTGGTAGGGATCATCAGAGACTCTCTGCAGCTTGCTGCAAACCTCAGAGAAACTGAGCCACCTGGGTGAAACTACTAGCTGTGGAGTGTCCCTCCAGTGACCCGTAACATTGTGACTTTACAGACAGCAGTCTCAGTATTCAAAACAAATCCATACACATTTAAATTAAAAAAAAAAAAGAAAAAAAAGAAAAGAAAAGAAAAAGGAAAGACCCGCCCCCAAACATTAAGTTCCTGTTCCAGGGTACCTTGTGTTCATTTACATTTATGCCACCTGCAGCATGACATTTTCCAGAGTCACAGTTGAAGTTCCCGTGTGAAGTTTCTCCTCTCTCTACCTCCTGTGTCTTTTTTCGAAGAAAGGAATGTGCTAGTTTTTAGTTATTATTGTTTATTACATTTAATTTTCTTAAAACAGATATCAAATGACAAGATAATTTACTTCTCTTTTTGCTTAGGCTCAATATTTGGGTTCTGGTGCAAACCGAGGGTTTTAAGAGTGAGACGTTTCTCTGGTATCTTGAGTTCAGACTGTGTCGCAACATCCATTAATAGCACAATTTTTGTCAGGCTGTGGTCTTTGTTTTGGAATCAGCTGATCTATGGCTCTGAGAAGAAAAGAGATACTTTTTCTTTTTTTGAAAAGTCTGACTAACACAAAATGTCCATGCATTCTTTTATAATGGAAAGAGGAAGTAGAACCCTGCTTTAGCTAACCACAGAAGAGAAATAGATTGTTGCATACCAGAAATGCAATGTTTCAGTCTCTGTCTTTCTTTTCAGATCTCAGTATTTTTTCTCATCATTTAAGAAACAGAAAAAGGTTTTGTAGGTCAAGCAACTCCATTCCCAGCCTATTGTTATAGGTCAGCATGCAACTGTTACACATTCAAACACATTTCAGTGCTGCTTCTGCCTCCCTCTGTCTGGTTGCCAATGCCTCTTATCCCATAGTCATGCTACTTTCATGACCCAAGACTTGATCCTCTTAGCCTGTCTAGTGATATTTCTGATTCTTTTTTTTTTTTTTTTCCACATCTTTTTATAAGCCATGTGTAAGGCCCCATATACCTTACAGGTACAGTGCAGTATATCATCCTTCATGTGGAATCACTAAGAAAAGGGGCACAGCAGCTCTTGGGAACCCCTGGAATTCTTGCCACCATCTCAACAAACATCATCTAGTAGACTGATAGTTAGATTAAGATGATCAGAGTGACTAAGTAGTTGTGGAGTAGTCAGAGAACAACTAACATTGGACGTGATTGCTCTCTACTGAACACTTCAAAAATCATGAAGAATTGTTTTTTCTTTTTCTGGGCTAAATCAGTTATTTATAGTTTGTACTGCAGAAACACTTGTAGGATGAAACTTTGAGATGCATATCTCGTAGCTGCCCTCTTTGCTGAAACCTCAAGGGATGTCCTGAACCTAGAAGTACTACAATGTGGGTTTGCTAAGTTGAACCAAAGTTCAATAATTGTCTCCTTTCATCTGAGGTGGCCATGTGTGCTATGCATTTAGTGTTGGCTTATATGAACTTGCAACAGAGGGACCATTCTTGGCCTGAGATGCTGAACAGTGCATGAGTAAGACTACACAGAAGAAGAAACAGAAGACTAGAAGAAACTACTGGATGGAACAGGAGGAAGGAATACTGTTATATTAATACCTTCAACATCTTGTTAGCTTAATCCATTTCAATTGCTTTTGTATTTATTTTGATAGGATTTTTTAAGGAAATATTTGAATAAGGACAATATGATATTTAGAGCATTTACAAAGAGCATCTCCTATGGTTGACTAACCATTTCTGCTTTGTGGGCTTCTACAGTTTTTCTTACAGTTTTTCCTGTCATCAGCAAAGCCATGTTCTGCTTTTGTGGGAGAACTTGATCACAATTTTAACAAATACTTTAGGATATTCGGCATTTAAAATTGTAGTTAACTAGTGCAACCATAAGTTAGGATCTTGAGGTTTAAGACCAAATGACAGTGTAGAGGCTAGTTTTAGATACAAAAACACTTTAATCACAGATATGTGCAAGAATTACACAACTTTCCTGCTTCAAAGAAGAGATGGTGCAGGCAGGAATAGAAGCCAGATGGGTGAGCCCAGTGGTTCCAGTCATGCCACGTGTTCTCCTCTAGCTATGAGCATCCTCGTCCTCTCAGATGTCTCTGGTGGTCAAAGAGGAGTCCCCTGGAATCTCTCACAGGAATGGGTAGGGAATACCTAACACTAATTGTCCTGTTCAAATTCCCTCTTGCCTCACCTTATGTTTTTGCAAACTGAGAAGCAATGTATGGGAGAACTTAAGGTTTTGCCTGAATTTTAAATTTGCTTTGGAAAGAGTGAAACAAAATATCTTTATTTTAAGTCAAAAACAAAATTAAATTATTTTATTTCTGCATTAATCTGTATTTACTTCACGTGTGATAGCACAACGTGCCAGTTGTACTTTAAATCTCTCCCGTTTTTCCAAAATCAAGTGAGCTACTAACCTTAACTGTGGTTTTTATAATATAGGGCACTTTTTAATCCTGTTGGACCAACGCAGAGCAGTGTGGGAATCCTTTAATTCTGATGCATAATGAGAAATGCAGTTTTGGCTGGGAAGCTTGGCCAATAGAAGAAAAGAAGGATGCAAAATAGCTTGGACAAGAACTCTCTCTGGATAAGACAATAGCATAGGCAGTTGTTATTCAATGTTAAATTGACTCAAAACATAGCAATATTTTCACATAGATTTTAGAAAAAGTCTTCTGTTTCACAGGTTTATTTATTTTTATACAGTAGTGGGAGAATACTGAAATATCAGCATTATGTGATGGAAATGCTAACATTTTATCAGTTTCCTAAAAATGAAGAAAAATACACATAGCACAACGACCTGTTATCTACTGGTAGCACAAACAATTACTCCAAAAGGGCTTACTTTTGCACAGGCAAATATCTGAGTAATATACCACTGGCATAGATAGTGTTATGATACTTTCTTCCCATTCTCTAATATAAATGGTTTCTGAAAAGTGAAGATGAAGGATATGTTTATGTCACTGTAGTTAAAGCTATCATTCTAACTACTGTTAGAGCAGCCCAGAACTGGGGTCAGGAAAAAGGAAGAATACAGTGAAGATCTGTATTCAGCTTAGATACCTCTATTTGAAAGAAGAAGTATGAATAAAAAAAATTAAGCCTATTAAATGTTTTGAGAGGAATTTTCCACATACGTTTTGTTGCTTTCTAAACTGTTATTACTTTCCCTCTCTCCCTTTTCAGAGTTATTTTTTTCCTCTAAAACATTGTTACTGTAATATATTTAATCTTTATTCTTTCTTTTAACTTGCAGTATCTCTTCACATCTCTCCTGTTTTCCTCTTTTTTTTTTTCTCTAAATGTGCATCTGTCTGCATTGTTGTCAAACTGCTTTAAGTAGATTTAATTAACCAAAGTGAGGTGTTGACAACCTCTAAAAGCATTCTGATAAAACATTGTTTAAAGTTGCAATACTTTGCTAAGGTTTGTTCAAATAAAGTCACTTGCAATCAGAATTTCTGTGCTGTTAGCATAGCCAGTATAAGCAGGCTGCTGGAAGAACAGTATCTGTATTTTCCACAGAGAACTGCACTTATAGGTATCTGATAGTGTTAATGGCAATAATTATGTTAACTAGGAAGGAAAGGAATGGAAAAGGGAATTAGAGGTTCTTCTCACATATGTGAAAGTATCTTCCAGAACATTGATTATAATATATAGACGCATTTAGTCTGCAAAGCACTGGGGGCAGGAACAATGCAATGCTGGAGCGAAGGATTCACCAGGTGAGAACATGACCCATTTGTTATGTTATGCCCAGCTCCTGCATGAAAGAAGATGCACAAATGTCAGAGACCCAGGCAACTTGGTCTGAAATCAGGGGGAAGCTCTGGTGCTGCACTGAAAATTGGGCAACTTGTTGCATGGCTAGCAAACTGGGACACATGGCCTCGGGAGGGGACCAAGCTCCCTACAGACTCCTGGTAAACCCTTACACAGTTTCATTTGTAAAGCAACACCGACCTTCTGTGTCAAAGAATGAGCACTCCCTGACTCATGTTGAATTTGGAAAGCTGTCATTTGTCTGAAGAGGTGATGATGACCATACTGGTGGAATTTTCATCATATCTAGTGAGGCCATTTCTATGGCTGCCTTTCCACCACCCTCTGACAGTCACTGACAATTTTTGCATAGCAGGTGTAAGTAACATCCTGAGTATTCTGCTCAGGGAAAAAGAATTGCCCAGTGTCATAAATCTACACCACTTGGACTTGTCCCTTCAGACCTGAATCTCACTGCCCTCTTGCAGCCTCTACTCATTGTAAAGCCCCCCAAGACTGCAACAGCTAGGTGCAGTGAGAGCAACCTTGAAGCTGCTTGCAGTTCAGGCAAGCCTGCCTCTGGGACCCAAGCCACATACACAGTTTGCCTTACGTTGCATCTTCTCTATCTCCGCCTATGGGAGACTGTACAATGGTTGCCTTCTAATTAAACTGGTGAAAAAGTAATAGCCAAATAAGTAATATGTGTCTCATGCCAGCTTGTAGTTGCCAAGCTTTATGCACGTTGAAGAGTTTTCTTTCAAGGTCAAAGAATCTACTCTATGTAGACGTGCATATACATATATTTTAAATTATTTTACTATTGCACCTGCATGTTTTTTTAGATGTCTGCTGGAAGCAGCTGTAGTTTTTGGTACGCATCAGATAAACCCTCTTAAAGGAAAAGCTTTACTGTAATTTTTACATGTTCTCTCTTTTGCATTTCTTTGCTTCCCCCTTATGCAAAATTAACATAATTATAAATAAACATACTTGGATTGCATTTTGCATATGGAAAATACTGGTCATATTTTTGTCCATCTCATCTGTTCTGCCTACACAGTAAGTCCGTGCCAGCCCATGTATGGAGTTCATGGAAATCCAAATGTGTTGTGCTAACTCTATACTTATTCCCAAATATGAGTTAATATTGAAAACACAAAAGCCATAATTTTCAGAAACAGGAAACCATCATTAATTGCTTGCCCCCTTTGGACTGAAGGATCGTAATCAGTTAGTCAATTGGATCATTTTCTTTCTCATACTGATTACATAGTATCTTGGCTCTTGAGATGAGATGGATGATGGCAGCCATTCATTTAGATAATGATGTAGCTTCCCCAAATACCCAAAGCTTATAAAAGTTTCCTTGCCCAATCTTATTCCTTCTGCTGCTCTTATATTCATTTTCAGTACAAATGAACAGAAATGTGGCACAAGTTTATGGTTCATGTTGTAAATGATTCTGCTTGCCAGGAGAGTGACCTAAAGAGAGAATTCGTAGGTGACAAGAGCTTGCATTTACAATAAGCAATCTCCAGGCAATTATCACGTTACCACGATGAGGAAAATGCATAGTTGGAAGAAAGGTCATTTGTTTTAATGTTATCTACTCCCAATGTCATTAAGTTTTAAAGTAATTACATTCAACCTTTTATTAAAAATGAAAAATGGCAACTATAAGTATGTTTTTATTATTATTATTTTGCTTGGTTTCTGTGAGCTGGGATGCCAAACCTCTGATTACATCCTTGCAGCAACTCTGACAATAGAATGCATTTTTCCCCCTGTTTAATATAAGAAAACCAGTGGGAGGTCTTGCTTTCAAAGGCGTTTGATAAAGGAGGCCACTCGTGGAGCTGAGAGGAAATCAATGAAAGTTTTCATTTCATGGGGCTCTACGATGCTTAAGTCCCATGGTATAATTCATTGCTTGTATGTGATTTTTCTGACAGCATTCTGTCTTCTGGTTCACTCTGTCTTTTGTCTCACTCTCACATATTTTTTGGCAAGTTTGCTTGTAATTTTAGGCTGTGAAATCTAGGATATGGCAAAGCACTATGTTGGCACACTACAATGAGATTTTTTTTTTTTGGAAACTAGAACCTCTCAGTGGCATCTGAATAGCACTGTTCTCACTAGACAAGATAAAGAAAGAAATGTTCTATGGCCCTAATACATGTTCTCCCATGCCTCCCTTCAAACCATGTGCATTAAAAAGGAAATAATCCCTATTTCCCACTTGAAATTCCTGGTCTCAGATAGAAATGAGCTATCATATTTATCTTTCTCTCCTCTCCCTGGGAGCAATGCTAATATTTTTGCTTGGAGAATGCATAGCACAGGTGAGCCAGTACATGCAGAAAGATTCCCATTTGCCTGCTGATGGATGTTGCAGTTTTTGTGGAGCACATTGGGTACCGCAGTTGGTGGCTCCTCAGAGTTAGCGCAGGCTCTCTTCCAGGAGTCTAGGAGTTGCTCAGCTTGCTGATGTGGCAGTTTTCAGACTCCGATTTGTGTGTTGTACAGGTGCATGATGTGTCAGTTCTGTTATGCCTTCTCAGCACACGCGTACAAGAGGAGGGACCAGGACTGTGTGCCTGTCTTCCCTGCTCAGAGGAGGTGGTTAAGTGTGGTGTACTGGATAACCATGAAAGGGTTAGGTCAGAACTTAATGCAGAGAACACACAACCAAGCATGCCTTTAAGTCAAGGAAAAAAAAGAAAATCTAGTATATATTTGCTTCCTCAGGTACTGGAATATTATTTTCATAGCCAAAGGCTGAATAGCTCTTTGCAAGATGCTGGTCCATCATTCAAGATCGAGGCCTGCCTTGGCTGTTCTTCCATTGCTCATGGATGTCCTGGCTCCAGATTAGGAAGCCTGTACTTTTGCCTGGTCACAGTCACATCAAAGCTGTGTTCTTTACAGAGGACCTTCAGGAGAGGAGACTTCCTGCTGCTCTTTGCATGTCAGCAATTCCTGCTGTCATGAGGTAGCTTCCTCTTGTACCCAAGGTGTGTGGATTTTGAGCAGTCCCACAGCCTGCCATTGCAGTAACCTCCTTCTGGACAGGGTCTGCTCCCCAGCCATTTCCGTCCAAAGCCCCAGGATTTGTCCACTTTGTTAGCATGAGTGTTCTTTTGCTCCTCTCGTCCTTGCTTCTGTGTAACAGCAGGTTTCACTGGCGCCCCTGCTCATGTTTCATTGCCATAATCCTACCTTATGGTCTACCACACCAATTCATTCTCCTGTTATTTGGTACATTTTATGTGGTGTGGGGAAAAGAGGGACTCCGGATACATAGTTTAGATTTTACATAGAGACATGTGTGCTATGTTACTTTTACTTTTTTTAACCCCTGTGTCTATCACTTAGTGGCTCTAGCTCAGGAATTTCACATAAATTTCTGAACTTGATTACCTGGCCGTCCACATTATGGATTGTTATACCCGTGGATGGACTAGAAGGTGCAGAAGCCTTTTGCGGACTTTGATTCATTTATTTATAATCCAGAAGAAACTGAAATAAGAAAAAACATGGTAAAGTTACATTTTTTTTTGATGTATTTTTATTTAATTTCATAATGTTGAATTAACTTTGCTTTTAAGGCCGTTGAACACACAGGAAAGCCTCCAAGCTTGTTTGGAAGTATTTGTACTGACAGAAAAGCAACAACTGAGGAGAGATAATGGAAGAACTCTCTAAGAGCTGTACCTCCTAGGTGGCTGCTGAGCTTTCATTTCTGTCTATTTTCCTTCTGGTTTGAAGAAGAAAATGAAAGGACAAAAAAGCTGGAATGTACATGTAGAAAAGAATTAACAATTAGAAGATCACCACAGCTAGAAGATCTGGGAAAAGAGCTGAAAAATGCCCTGCTTTTGACTTTGACTTACCACAGAAATGTTTTTTTTTTTTTTTCAAAGCAAAGTTACAGGGTGGAGAAAGGTCAAGGAAGAGGATCTAGTGAGAGGTATTGAAAAATGTTGGTCACTATTGTTCTGTTTATACTGTGCAGATGCTTTATTTTGCTGTACATTTTCTCCCCTCAAATGCTATTTTTTCTGTTCTTGATAGACTGAAGGAAAAAAAATTGTAGGGTCAGCTTATTGATCTAGGTCTGTCAAATACTCTTGATGTGTCACTCTAACAGCTAATTGAAAGGCTTCTGTCATATAATTAAAAGTATGCATTTGGGAGCTGAAACACCCTGTTTTGCTTCTAAACCTTTTGATCTGAAATAACTAAGTGAGCTGTTTTAGAAAGCTGACTATGGAGATAGATGTTCCTAATTTCCTCCTTTTACTGGTTCCAACCCTGTGTAGGCTTTTTAGCTCCTTTTAACAAACAGTCATTAAAAGCAAACTAATTGTCTCTGGATGCTTCTATTCCTCAAAACCTCATTAGATCTTTAAATATGCTTTCTGCTCAAAGTTCCACTTTCCATCCTCAGTAGAGAAATAGACATTGTCACTTAACTCTGTAGAAAACTAGATATTTTTAGACTTCCATACTTCATCCATACTGTGACTGTCTCATCTCTAGCCTGTGTGAGAAATATTGTGACTGATGGACTACATCAAGTTAAAAAGGTATTTCTTATCCAAACCTGCCTGTCTCTGTTCTCTGCCTGCAACTATGTTAGCATTTCCATAACCTTATTCAAGTTTATTCATTCAATACACCTGACTTTTTTCTCACGCTTGGCTTCTGTTGTAGGTTAACCCCAGTGGGCAGCTGAGACCCACACAACCGCTTGCCCATGCTCCCTCAGTGAGATGGGAGAGTGAACTGAAAGCGTAAAAGTGAGAAAACTTGGGGAGTGAGATAAAAGTAAAGTAAAAGCTGCACAGGCAAGCAAAGCAAAATAGGGAATTCATTCACTACTTCCTGTCAGCAGGCAGATGTTTAGCCATTTCCAGGAAAGCACAGCTCATTGTGCATTAGTGGGGGAGTCAAACAACCCTTTCCCCCAGCTTTTTTTACTAAACATGACATCATGTGGTGTGGGATATCCTTTTGGTCAGTTTAGGTGTATCCTGGCTGTGACTCCTCCCAGATCCTTATGCTCCCCCAGCGTCCTTGCTGGCAGGGCAGCACAAGAAATAGAGAAGTCCTTGGCTCTGTGTAAGCACTGCTCTGCAACAATAAAACAATAAAAACATTGGGGTGTTATCAACACTGTTTTCATCACAAATCCAAAACACAGCACTATATGAGCTAGGATGAAGAAAATTAACTCCATCCGAGCCAAAACCTGTACAGTTTCCTATCTGTTTAATGTTTCAAGGAATGAGGTTTTTAATGCTTTTAATACATTTTTTCATAGTTATAATTAAAGCATACTTATATAATTTTCTCTATGTTTACATGGTAAAAAATATGGTATTGATCTAAAATTTTTAAAAAGAAGATGGCCCAACTTTAGCAGTGGAGTACTTGCTCCGTTACTCTGTCATTTCTAGAAGTACGAAGTCAGGCAAAACAAGAATCTGATCCTATGACATTTTCATTTTTGTCAGTATTGAGCCGTATAACTGGTGTTTTTATTCTTTCCCATGACAGACAATTAGTTTCATGTCAATGCACTCTTCTTATCATTAAACTGCTATTATATATATTGTTGCAGTGTTTGGCTGTGCTAGTCTGAGAGTGAATTTACTGAGTGAGGTAATAGACAAATGCATAATGATGAGATTTGGGTCTTTGTAACGTAGTTTGGTTTCCAAATGTAAGTTTTCCTTATGGAATCTGACACGATTAGCAACTTCATAATGGCAAACCTGAATTTAATATTTTAAAATTTTAGATCCTGATCCTATATCCACCCCTTTCCAGATGTTTCTGGTGTGACTGCAGGACATGGGAACCTTGACTTGAAGGTGTCTGGCAGAAGACTACATTGCCCTCCTCACTCTGATAAGGGCTGAAGTGAGGGAAAGGAGGGGCCAGAGTCTTTCATCCTAACACAATGATTCCTGCTTGCACTGACTGTGAGAATTCCTGCTCTCTTCTTCAAGACTGAAGTTCAGCTTCTGCAGGGTCAACACTAGAAATATTCTCTTGTAATTCTGAAAGGCCTTCTATAAGGCTTTCACCTGGCCAGTGTCATAGTTTTCTGCTCCATCATGAAATTGCTTTAAAAATGAGATTTAAAAAATAAAAATTCAAGTTCTTTTTTATGTGCCTTTTTATTTAAGTGCTTTGGATTCTGACTTTGAATTTTCCTGAACAGCAATAGCAGGTGAAAGTGATGTTTTTCAGATAGAAAATAAGATCCCAAATAGTCATGTGATTTTAGATGCCAAAGCTTAGGAAACTGAGAGAATATCCCAAGATGTTTGATGACACCGTAATAGTTGGAAGTAATGAGACTAGAAAGCTTTAACTGTGACCATTCTCTGTCATCAAAAGATAAGGGAGTTTTTCTCTCTAGCGAATGCGACTTTGAAATGAAACTGGAAGAACTACATTTCAATTTAATGTTGAGATTCCTGTTTAAAATGAATTGTGGTCTCTTTATAAAGATATTCTGTAAAAATCATCAAACTGTTTCAGTATTAGTCCTCCAAATCACTTGAGTTGTCAGAATTTTCTACAAAAAAGTAGAAGAATATAAAAATACAAGAAATAGAAAAAAGGTATTTTTCCAGCAGTGTCAAATAGATTATTATAGTTTTAGGTACAGATTCAGAAACAATAAAAACAGGCCATGAATGATTCAGCCATAAAATTTGTTAATGTGTCATCCAAAAGTCCCTCCATATACTCTCATTTTCAAAGGTCAAGTTTTGCTAAAAACAAGAGTGTTCCAGATAAGATGGTCCCAGGAGGTCTGATCTGTCATCAACAACTGAGCTGCACAAAAAAAGGTAGATAGTAGGCAGAACTAGTTTGCTCATCACCAGTAGAGATGCAGCCAGACCTGCCAGAGTGAGCAAAGGGGAAAACATTGTCTTTCTCTTTTCAGTCATTCTCACCTCTCTTCGAGAATATTCTGGATTTGCCCATGACTCAGTGAATGACATCAGATATGACACATAACACATCTGTCCCTCATTGAGTGGCAATAATATGTCTCTACCTCAGGGAGGTGTTCTGAAGATAGATTTGTTTTCCAGTAATTTGACTGTCTGAAATAATTTGACTATATAAATGCTAACAGTGCTGATCTGGAGCAGTATTTCCACCTTTTCTTGTAATTTCTGATGTGTAAAACAGACTGTCTTCTTCAGCTGGAAATTCCTGTGGTGAGTTTACTAAGAAGCTGTCAAGGGTTTTGGCTGGGACAGAGTTAATTTTCTTCGTAGAGACTCAAACAGAGAAGAGCTCATTCTCTGCAAATGGAATCCCACTGTGAATCCTGGTGTGTTCAATTATGGTTTTCTGAACTGTACGTTCTCTTTTATGTGCATACGTACTCCTAGATAGAGCAAGGTAAAGACAGAATGCCAACGTACAAGTGGAAGAGAGACTCCGCTACCTTTTTTCATGGTATTTTAAAATAAAAAAAAAGATGACCAACTGGTTGGGTGGAAAGGAGTAAGTGGGCTTAATTTGTGAAGTTGATGGCTGAAGGGATGATATTCTCTTGTTTAAATCGTTTATACAGCGACATGGTCAAAAGACTAAGGCAGATATCAATTTTGCAATCAAAACTACATTTTTCCAGTAAAAAAAGTTACTGAATTTTCTAACCACCACTTTTAAAATGCATTTTTTACAAAGAAAAACATTTCATTTAAAAAACAAACATGGACAAACTGAAAACTCAAAAGCTAGCTAATGAATCATTGTTATTAGAAGCCATTTTCTTCTGGAAGCCATGTTACCATCTTAGGTATATCTCCTAAGAAGAGCTATGACCAGGAGCTCCTGTGATGTATCCGCCTTCATTTTGCATGATGGGAGATTGGTAACCAGTGCTGGAAATATATTCTGTCTGAGAAGTACCATTTTTGGAGAGGAATATGAGCCTAGGGAAGGTACAGTGTCAGCATTTCCAATAGAGAACTTTTCATGCTTGCTTTCTTTTATTTTACCTCTATAAGAATGACTATTTATTCCTTCCACCGTATATTTATAATGAGGTCCCATGGCTTATCACAGTCATCCTTTCATTCAGTTTGAATGAATTAGTTCTGCTGTTGTGTAACTGTTGGGCCAAACATCTTTGTATATTAGTACTCTGAAGGTGACGGGAGCTGAACTTGCTCAGCAAGTCTGAAAATAATTCATTTTTCTCAGTGTATTTCTAAATATGGGATTGGATTTCTCAGGCACTAAGATTTGAAAATTTACCCTATCTAGTGCTTTATGTTATGATTATGTTATACCATTATCACCAACCAGTTTAAAAGGAGCTGATTTGAAGCACGGATGTTTTGATTCAACATATTTATATTTACAAAATCTATGTGGCTTGGGAGTTCTGTGTTTACACCGTGGTGAACTGATCTTTTCTAATACTCTGAAAATATATCAGTGAATGCAAATCTGCAATAGGAGCTTTCCTACCAAAAAAAAAAAAAAAAGTGAATAAATTCTTCATCTACTTAATTCTTAGGTTTCTTTAGTGTTTGCTAGTCTGTTAACACTAGTCCATGCAGTGCTACCCACAGACTTTTTGAATGCCCAGTCATTGAATATTGGGAACTTGTACAAGAATTCTAACAACACGTCTCCTTACAGAAATGCACACGTTCATGCACAACCTAGTATTGATCCTTATGTATTCTCCAAGCTCATGAATTTTATAACAAAGCACAATTTGCCTTGCACAGAGCCAGGATTTCGTTTTTGAACGTAGGCAGTAGAGCTCACCTCAGAAATTTTGTTTAAATATATGTGTGTATATTGACACAAGACTGGATCTGTACCAACGTTGCGTCTCAACAGCACCTCCTTGTGTTGAAAACAGCCTGGTCTGATCCCTGAGCTGGCCCTGCTTTGGACAGGAGGTTGGATTAGAGACCGCCTGAGTGATTCTGTAATTCTCCGTGCTTGTCTGAAACTCTCAATATCCTCTGATGTTTTACGCAAGGCAGCCAGAAATGCAACTTCAGTTGTCAAAGTCTAGGGTAGGAATCTACAGGTCAGCAGGGAAATTCATTCTTGTGCAAAAGGGTGGGGTTTTAACCTGGTATTTAGAAAGAAAGTACAGTTTACGCCATCTCCTCACTTTTTTTTCCCTCCCTTGCCCTTGAAAAGCATAGGCAACAGGAACCTTGAATTAGTCTCTATCCCAAATGTGCTATCCTGTCTAAAATTCTTTCATCCCTCAACACTGTGGACTAAAAGATAAGAGTGCCAAGATAGTCCTTGACTTTTTGGTCTCTTAGATTAAATAATAGTATGTTACACCTGGATGATCTTCCAGAGACTTTGACTCTGATTCTCTCTACAGAAAATTGACAGAATTTGACGATACTGACAGAAGAAGCAAACTAACACAGTCAAAATTAGAATAATCCCTACCAGGGCACATTTGTCTGTGACCAGCAGCTGCTGGCAAGGGTTTGGTAGGAGAGGAATCAATGGTGAAATAAAAGATAAAGGCAGAGTGAAAGTAGGTCACAAAAATTATCCATAGTTACTGTAGTAAAGTAACATCAGTGGGAGTGAACTATATGATATGAGAGAGAAGAGAGCCTATCAAGGCAGCAAAATGGAGGTGTTAAAAGTATCTAACTATCCAGTTCTCAAAAAGTACTAGACATAGATGCTAGAATTTGATGACTGTCATTGAAACTCGGGCAGCTAAGCATATAAAAGAAGATGTGTTGAAATCAGTGGGAATTAAGCATCTACCCTGTTTATCCAGCACAAAATTCCTATCAAGCATTCATCTGCAACATTGATCATTTAAGTGTCTTTCAAAAGGTTGACTTTAAGCCACTTTTGGAAATGAGTATCTGACTCAAAAATGGGTTAGAGTTTTTGAAAGGGTTATCCACAAGGTTTATTTGCCAACTTATACATAACCACCTTATTTGCCTTTGCCAGAATTGTCCAGTTACATTAATGTTAGTGGTAGTTCTACTGCTAGGCTCTTCATTTTTATGATGTGTCACTCTGAATGCTTAGATTTTGCATTATTGTGTTTGTTACGGCAGAATAGGTGTATGTTAGCTTAACAATACTTCTTTTGCATGTAACTATGTAAGGTCTCTCCACACCTGTGACAAATCTGTCTCTTGTCTGAAGACAGATTCAGATTTCTTAATTCTCATTCACGTGGCTTTAATCATAACATCGTGCTTTCCTCTCCTCTTTTGGGACATTTATATTACCTAATTCAGCAGTTAGATTGCAAGTCTCCATCTGTAAAATGTTTCTTTTCCTCCCTTGGAGTTTGGCTTGAATTCCAGTTCTAAATTTAAATGGAACTCCATTTTCCTTGTCTAATAACCACTGAGTAATTAGGCTTTTACATAGAAAAAGAATTATCTAAAGAAATGTGTTCCTCTTAAAGGGTATTTTGAGCAGTGCAGATATATGTCTCCTCTGCCAGGTTACCTGCAGGTTGCAAAAAGAAGCCTTCTTAAAGAGACGGATGTATCCATACTTATCCAATCCCTGCAATTTGTAAGACTATATGCCATCATTTGTGTATCTTACCTCTTTCATATTACAAGAAAAAGTTCATACTTCCTAAAAGAGACATTTGTTTCTAATGGAGTAGCACATTTAAAGATTCACATAATCATATTTTTAAAGAAAATGCATCTGTATAGCTCCCTGGGCCTTTGTCTAGTTTTCCCCTTATTCTAGTGGTATGTGGATGGAGGCCAACCTGGTTGCTAATAATTATTTCCATTACCTTATGCAGCTCAGTTCCTGGCTTGTTTCTGTTCTTAGACAAACTTGTGGGCTGATAGTTGAAATGAATTATGGTAAAGTTGTAACATGTTCCTATATAGTGCTATATATCTTAATGTGCTTTGGAGACCATGGACCTAATAACTTGTATTACTGCCATTGAGGATTCCTCCATTGGACATGTCTGTGCACTGCAGTGGACTACAGAAATTCCTGATTTAGGTCAGTTCTTGGAAGCATATGATTGCAATATGGTTCAAAATGGTCTATGAGTACTTAATGATGTTCGGACATCCCTAGGCTGCATCACATAGCATCAGAACCCCACAGTGAAACATTTTGGTGCCTGCCCTCTTCTCTGATTTCTCTCCCCAGCTGGTGTTGCATGGAGCTGGAGCTTCTCGTTTCCCACTGCAGTGTCAGCAGTTAGCACGGCTCTGGCATATTTGCTCGCAGATTGTGTCCAGCTCATGCTCTCATGGTGTGTCAGGTAGACCTGATGACTGACTTCAGTGTTTCAGAACAAGTCCAGGAGGAACATACTGAGTTTTGTTCACGTTGGATGGAGTTTAATTCACACAAACTGAGCAAAATCAGGAAAGACCTACTATAGTGAAATGTTTACATTTGCTTTGTACATTTTACATGAGAAAGCCTAGGGAGCACTCACATGAGCAGCTCAGCTGCCAGATCAAAGAGAGTGGCTCCTCCTGGAAGAGAAGCATTGATTTTGTGGAGGGGAGATGATAGCTTCATCCATAAGCAGAGGTAGACGAGGAATATTCACACCTAGATAGCCGGATGATATTTTTTACTAGGCAATTTACAGTAATCTTAAAGCACATTGTGTTTGAGGAGGTGTGCTTGTGTTTGTGTTCTGCTGGCTGGGCAAAGCAGAGAAAGTGGCTGTCTGAGTGGCACTGGGGAGCTGCCTGGCCAGCCAACGTGTGGCTGCTGAATTACCAGCTGATTCCCATTCCTCTCAGTGTATGAAGAGATGAGACATAGCTGCCTTTCTTTGGGCACTGACTGCCTGCTACCCAGTTATGATTTCTGGAGAAACTTGAGACTTTGAGCTCTTTGTCCCTGTGTCAATTTGAAAATCTATCAGTGGCTTCAAAAGCCTCTGTGAGAATAAGATCTGAGTGCAGACAAGCTCTGTGATTGTATAAGTTTCATTTCCTTTGAAAGCCAGGATAGAAATTTTTAAATTTGTTTTTCATTAAACTACCTCTCAAGCAAAAGATTAGATGTAGCAGCAGAATTGTGTTTTATACAGTGTAAATTTTCAGAATGTGCAGACAAATCAAGGCAAATGTCACACAAACTGATAGTGGTGGCCTCTTGGGCTAAGGCAGTTCAAGACCAGATGTCATAAAAATCTTCATGAGACCATTAGTTATAAACATCTCTTTATTTGTAACTGTCCTGCTGCTTGTTGCCATGTCATTTTTCATGAAAATCTGAATGCCTTTCCTTTCTAATATTGACAAGGGTTTAAAAAAAGGTTATCAGTGCATGAGTTCTTTGTAGTCAGTAATTCCCACTGCAGCAGTGAATTTGGAAAAGCAAAAAGCACTTGCAGAATGTATCTTGGAGATAAAAACGTGGACAAAAGCTCTTTTTCTGCAGATATGTGTTTGATGGGTGTGAACCATAGAAAACCCTGGTAGTGACTAAATAATTTTTCTTTCTTTGGAATGCAACAGAAAATGGTTTCTGAGCAGCTTTTATCAAGAACATTCAGAAAATGCTGGTGAAGCACCAGTAGAGGGCACTATTATTCCATACAGAAAGGCATATTGCAGTAGTCATAAATTGTTTCGTGCACTTACTTTTGTATTAAAGTTGAAAACTCTGTAAGCGGTATGCTTTTTCTTCCTCTGTACATCACAGTATTTATCTGTTTTAACCCCGAATGTATAGGTTCATTTAGCTATTTTCATTTAACTGGCAATAAGTAAAGCCTTTGAATATTTCTGTATTCCTCATCTGGAGACTAGTTTGCAGCCCATTTGGTATTCAAATGCAGTACCATTTCCTCTTTCTGACAAACATGGAGTAATTAGGCTTTTCCATAGACAAGTGATTACCTAATAAATGACCTTCTGCAAAAGGCTGTATTAAAATGAAGCAAAAAGCATATTTAGTGCAAATGATGGCCAAGCAATAAGGTGCAGGAACAAAAGAGAAGCTTTGCACAGCCAATCTGCTTCAGCAGCTTTAGAAATAATGAAAATGCTTACTTGTGGTCTACACCAAACATAATTATAAGTCTGACAGTCTGTATAAATTCTTAAATGCAAAATGTGATGGGCTGCTTGCCATATTGGCCATTAACTCCCCTGAAATCATAGGTACCACCCTAAGAAAACAAGATCAGATTTCATAAGACACATATTACCTGTGTTTGTTTTAGATATAAAGTGTGAACAGCATGGAGATGATAGAAGATGGCACAGTTGCACATAGCTTCCCATGTCTTTTTTTCCAATATACTTGGAGGGATATCAGACAAAAAAATTGTGAAGAGGATGCCTTTGAACTGTTGTTTTCATGGAAGGTTCAGTCTCAGAGTCTACTCTGATTAAGCAAATCTGAAAGCTTATCATGTGCAATCAAAGCCGCATGTCTGTGTATTCTGACATCCTTTCACCATCTATTCCTTCACTGACTGTAACTAGAACTTCTGCTAGCTGCACCTGGAAACAAAACATAAGAAAACAAATCACTTACTGTTCCTTCAGAATCATTCCTAGTGTTTAAAGTAAGAAAGCATTTCTTTTTGTCTGGCAATGATGCTAAAGCTTGCGAAAGCTAAAGCTTTTTTTCTGAGTACTGAAAAAAATGCTGTCATGAGAAAATATTTCAGCCATAGAGTCTTGCAAATATTCATTTAGTTCATTTAGAACTTTTCAAGCTGCCACAAGGAAAAAAGGACTGTGAGAACAGTCTGGGCCCTGGGCATTTCTTGGGGCAAATAAATGGTTGTGGGTTAATAATCCTCAGACCAGCCTTGAACCTGACTACCTTTCTCACCTTGTCAGCAGTCCCTAGAGAATGCCTTAAGCTCAGCTACTACTGCTTGATCAAATGTGTCACAAACTGGGATGGTTCAACTGCTGGATTTTTACCCATCCTATAGCTCACTGATTCACTGTTTCTCGCTCTCTCCTGAATCCCTGATCACCACCTATTTAGAAGTGATATGAGAACCCATCCTTCACTGAAAACTACTGTGGCCGTTTCCACGTTCATCTGTGCTTGTATGCAAAAGAGAAAGAAATCAGAGGCTGGTATTCTTGTTGTTTAACTATCAGCTCCTACCTTAGCTAAATTAGGAGACAGTTTTCATTAGACCTTTGGGGAGAGGAGGCTCCTCCTAAGGGTGGTTCAGAACAAACGACTATCTTTCGTCATCTGTGGGAACAGTTATACTTCTCCCATTATATCTCTGCATTAGTAGCAACTGTGTATTTTAAAAATGAAATTGTATGTGAAAAAAATCTCCCCTTTTTTTTTTTTTTGTAGGATTGCTGGGGTCAGTTTTTAGTTAGTGCTTGAAATGTTCCCCTCTCCCTCCTTGTGATATGTTCTAATATGAAGTATAGATCCAGGCAATTGCAGAAGATGAAGAGCACTATAAATTCAGCTTTTGGATATACTTTGTTGTTGCAAAGCATAAACAGAGGTGTTGGGATCCCTGGTCTGTAGTTTCTAAGAACTCTTCTTTAATCCCTTGGTATTGCAGGGCCTATAATGTGTCAGAGTAGCACATAATTTTTAATACACTTTTTGGTTCAAGGGTATCTTAGGTACTGGCAAAGGAACTTCCAACATGCTTCTAAACAGAGTGCTGATATACCCTGAATTCACTGTTTTGTGGGAACAGGATATGATGGCAGATGATATATAATGCCAATAATTAATTAATACTAGGTACCTCCAGCCTACAATAGAGAAGTATGTTCTTCATATGCAAATATGAAAATGCAAGTGCAAATACAACATACAGAGTATTTTAGTCTTGCAGGGCTTTCTAATAAGATATTGCTAGTTATTAAAATAACAGGACAGAATCTTCCTGTCATATAGCCTTGTATTCTCTTAATGTTGCTGCAATCAAGTAATTTAAGTCCAGATGCTGATTTACCAGGGGAGAGGGAAGGATGTAATGGGGTGATATAATAGTGGCCAGCTGGCATCAGGGTAGTTCCTTTATTTCTGTTAATCTTGCATGTTGTTTATTTTATCTAGGAAGTCTCATAAGAATTCATGTAAAAATTTATATTTTTCCCAGATGCATTTATACCATGGTATTATGGTGGATCTTGGTCAGCTATGCATGACCTATCTTGGATCTTTCGTTCTCAGTAACAGAAAAAAAAAGGACTTCTAGCTACAGATGCACTAATTTAGAATGAAGAAATAAGACAGTTTTCCTTACCAACAACACGGCACTGATAATCCATATCACTACGTACTACTGCTAAAGCTTTACTGTAGCTTCATTTCTACTGTTAACAAAACATTATTTGCATTTCAGCTGGCCTTTCTTCATTTGTAAAATAAGCCTTCTCAAGATGTCGAATGCCTGTTAGTAGCTTCTTGGAATAATAATAATAATAAAAAAAACAGTTTTGATTTTGAAGTTGCATTTTCCAAATGAAGCCAAGACAGGTACCAGAAGGCAGAGATCTCAAACTTTTAAAAGAATCCACCTAGGAGTGAGAATTGGTCTCCTAGGAGTCCGAATTGCTGTAAGAGTCTTTTTGAGTAGATTCACTCCCTTAATCATGGCTCAAACATTAACTGTGGTGTTGTGTAACTAAACAATAATGATGGGTAAATTCCTGCCTAGGGGATTTTTTCCAATTTGCTTCTACATAGCTAGGATTTTGTCCTCAGACTTTAATGGGATTTGAGGGTGCTTGGCACTGCCTGGAATTGGACCCTTCTTCCTTGGTTTCTTGGCTGGGTCCTGGCATATAAAAAATGAATTTTAACTAAACCAAAAGGAGCTGAAACAACCTGCTTTCCTCTTGCTCTGCTCCCAGCTGCAGACATAAGGATATGCAAGAAGATGTTTCTCATATTGTTATTCTATTTAGTATCATACTCTTGTTGTTATAGTGACTGACTTGGGGAAATATGTTTTTTACCTTTATGTTGACAGTGCTCATTTAAACAAGAAAGGGAAAAGTAGAAAATAACATTTCATAAAATGTTAAAATATTGCTCAACAAAGCCCATTCTTCTTTTTAGCAGCTGTGTTATTTCTA
This sequence comes from Chauna torquata, assembly GCA_013399475.1. NCBI lineage: Eukaryota > Metazoa > Chordata > Aves > Anseriformes > Anhimidae > Chauna > Chauna torquata. The sequence continues at coordinate 77,706 of VXAL01011454.1, read as the reverse complement.
TATTTATAATCTAAACATCTATAATTTTTTCTCTTCACTCTGAATTCACTGTTTTGTGGGAAGAGGATATGATGACAGGATATGATAGTGGCAATAAATTACCACAATATTATTTAGTAATATAATTTGCATTCTCCAAATGCAATTTTTTTTTTAGTGAAGATTAGCAAAAGTTTGTATTATTCCCCAAACTATTTCCTAACTTTTTGTTGGATTTCTCATTTTGGTTGTATTAAGAGCAACTATAGGAATATCACTTTGTCATTCTTGAACGTTTCAAGGTAGGACAAAATGCAGCACTTGAATTATATTTTTTTCCTCCATGTATAAGCTTTATGTTTTCAAAAGAACAGATGACTTGAGCTTTATAATTGACATATTGTGTAAACTTTAATCCTTCTTCTTGACATTGTGAGGTTTTTCATTTTTTGCCCTATTTTTCCTGCATCCCATCTAAGAGTGTCATCCTTCCTTTTTACATTTCCACTGCATATTCATATTGAAATTAGTGATTTATGAAATGATAGAGCTATGAAAGATCTGTGACAGTTAAAAAAAAAAGTCTTCAACTTTGAAACTTCAGTTACTAGTTTTCTTCTAAGCCTAACTTAATACACAACTTCCATGTTTTTAGTGACCTGCATTTGGTTTCCTATAACTTCCAGTGAGATGCAAATACTGTGTGTAACATTACTCTGTAGGAGACCAGTTGAAAAGTAAATAATATTGAGAAACATTTCTATGTCCAAGCATTAACTGTTTTTGGAAAATGAAATTCATTTAATGTTTCTTATGTGACTGCTCTCACATTATCTCACCTTTTCTCCAACGTTCTTTACAATAGATATTTTTGGTTCAGAGGTACAAGACATTTGTATGCTATCATTTTAACATCATTAATGGCATGAGACCATTGTCTTCAATCTACATCAGAATATTTTACTTGAGATGTGGGTCATTCCTGAAAGCTTTAGGAATACTAAAGATTCAATTTAAATAAAGCTGATGAATCTTTGAAATAGAAGTTCTGTCTATGCTTCAGGTGAAGACTATGCAATAGACCTTAGGGTCTAATTCAGCAAAACAATTAAAATTAGATTTAGCTTTAAGCTCATGACTAGCTGCCTTTGTTTTTTTGTTCCACTTAATGATTCTTCCTGCTGTTACAGAATTCACTCAAGATGCAACTCAGGATCTGTATCATTTGCAGATGGCTTTCCTATAGCAGAAATACAATGTCTTCCTTGAATTAGCATAATAAATATTTTTCTCTAAGAAGAGCTGTACTCCTGCTTGGTCTTTGAGTTCTAAGCTGTATGGAAGTGATATTCAAATCCACCCATTCATCCATCAGTAGCATCAGGAAGATCCTCATTAAATATACAGCAGATAGTTTTGGGGAAAAAATAGATATTACGAAATCAAACTCACTGCACCTTCCATACCACATTTTCATTGTGCAGTAGGTTCTGACTGAAATCTTTGGAGATTTTGCTGTCTTCCAATTTTAGGTTTCTTAGGTTTCCTTCTCAAAGGAAAAAGTGTGGCAACAACATGGCAAAATATGACTACACTGTCAATATTTTTTTTCCATTTCAATTTTGTTTTTNTAATGCAAGTACTTGAACTTTACTTGTCAGGGGAACAGAGGAGCATGGGCACATCAAAACATTTGAAGAATTGCCAGATCATGCTGCAATGTGTGTTTCTTTTTTGTTACCTACATTTCTTCTGAGCAAACTGGCTACTGATCATATCAGTCAAAATGTATTAATTTTCTGACAGAGGTCAGCTGATCCCAAAGAGGTCAAAACAGCATAACTTCTGGGTGTATTTTTAAATGGAAAGCATGTGGGGATTCTGCAGTTCTCCACA